>OW569340.1:8625738-9225738 GCA_937595015.1 Polyommatus icarus
TTTTTCAGGTATCGCCTAAAGTTTTGGACGACCTATACAAGTAAATTTACACCTGTTGGCCATTTTGAGCTTTGTTACGTCTACAAATGGTTCAATTTCCGTTTTAGTGTCAGTGAAGATTTGTATCTTCAGTTGCATGTAGTGCAGCCTGAAATGCATAAACACCGTCTGACTAGCCAAGTCCTGAATTATTCATATCCGAATTCATTACTGAATTTCGCAAATTTGATCATATAGGTGCTCGCTAGCTAAGTTGATCAAAGCTAAGATTGTCCAAAGTCTAACTAAGTTTGTGGCTGTCTGCATTTTTATTTAATTTGTCTACGGAATCTTAAATAGATCTTCTTTGAGTTTCTTTCTAGTCTGTAAGTTGGTGAATATTCGCCTACATACAGAGAATATACAGATATTAAAATAGAAGAGTGGTGTGGTGGTGTTTTATGTAAAATATGTAGAAGTTATATATCGAAGACTGAAATTATCTTATCTATTTCAAATGCAGCACAGATTTTGATGAAATTTTTACATAATATCACTGCTTTTATCATGAGCATAATGAGATTTTGGATTGAATAGCATCACCATAATTATTATAGTGCTTGATTAAATTAATCTAGTAGTGAAATGTGTACTTAAGCTTCACTGGATTCCACCAATATAATAATTAATTCTGACGTACAAATATAATTCAGCATGATTATCATCAATAAATCAATACAGAATCATTATAGGACAAAGGTTGGGTTTATAATAATATGCGTGTTGTTATGACACGTCTAAGGTGTGGCTCCGGGTCAGGATGGGAACCTGCCCGGCTTAGTCCCGGCGCCGAGGGGAATGCTTCAATTTGCCTAAGCGTGCCCTAACTTTGGTGGAAGTCCGGTCCCTTTTGAGGTAAACCGGCCAATCATGGATCTGTCTAACACAGGACTCCCTCCACGATTGGCGGGATGTCCTCGTAGGACGGATGTCCTCATCCCTCCGTATAGGAGACCTGCGGTTTTATACGGCTGAAAGCAAACCGCAGGTGGTTTTAGTGGGTAAGAGTCTCACATACCCCCGGGGTGCTTCAGCTAACTAAGGCACATCCCCAACCCATGATGGGTTTCCCCTGTCCATAAAAAAGGTTTCTAAGGTGTGTGTGATAATTGATAACCTACACCTTAAGATGGATTTATGATTGATGGATGGCCGCTACAGCATGAGATATTATGTAAATGGCTCTATTTAAATAAATCGTTACAATATACTTGTAATCTCACGATGTTGCGGCCACTCATCAATCAAATTAATCCATCTTAAGGTATCGGTTTTCACATACACCTTAGAAACCTGTTACATTAGGTACTAGCAGTACCTTTAAGTGATTGAGGTGACGCCGCGGTAAAGTAAAAAGCCGTGTTGGATATGTTTTAGATTGCTTGTTTTCTTTGAGAGGCCGGCCCGGTCTCTCATAGAAAACAACCAATGGAACAGCAAAAAATAGAAAGGGCGTAGCGACAAAATGGTTTTTGTCGCGTAACATAAAAACCATAAATACATTTCATAGTATAGCCATATTTGCCAAGCTATGGACAAATTAAAGTGTATGCTTGAACCAATCTATGTACAAATGGAAGCTTAATGCCCGTTTTCACCAACTAGACCTAAAATTTAGGGGTCCCCTAAGCCAATATTCCAAGTTTTGTTCTTGATGAATTGACAACCCCGTAACTCTTAGGTGACGTTTATATGAAATAAAACAACCTATTAAATGCGATTCATCCACCAAACCATTAGGTGACGTTTATAATTTACGGGATGGATTGACGACCCCGTACACTTAGGTGACGTACTTAGGTGACGTAGATAGTATAAAACAAAGTCGCTTTTTCTGTCCTCATGTCCCTTTGTTCCCTTTAATTACGGTTTTCTTTAATAGATTGAGTGATTAAAGAGGAAGGTTTGTGATAAATATTATGTATATAATTAATTATGGGAGTTCGCTATTTTACAAGTAAAATATCAGACGGCCATTCTATAACAGATTCATTGTCAAGGCAACCGTCGTCGTCGCCGAATACGTCACCTAAGTTTACGGGGTCGTCAATCCATCCCGTAAATTATAAACGTCACCTAATGGTTTGGTGGATGAATCGCATTTAATAGGTTGTTTTTAACCGACTTCCAAAAAACGAGGAGGTTATATGTTCGGCTGTGGATATATATATATATATATATATATATATATATATATATATATATATATATATAAAATCGGTTCACAAACGGCGGAGTAATCGTTGAACATACAAAAAAAAAAAAAAAAAATATATTTTTTTTTTTTTTTGTATGTTCAACGATTACTCCGCCGTTTGTGAACCGATTTTCGAAATTTTTGTTTTGTTGTATTAGGTTTCACTCCAATTTGGTCCCATTTTCACAAAAGTGGTGACCTGATGATGGGATCCAGGAGTAATCGAGGGAACTCCTCGAAATTTATATGGAAACATATGGTAATTTTAGTTTTATGTGAAGTGTACTAAGAATATGCTACCAAAAAGTCAAATATTGGGTCAAGGTATACCATGGTTTCGAAGATGCTGAGAGAACTCCTGACTCCTTATAGATACACGTTTGGGAGTTTCGGCGTTGTTTTAAGAACAGAAAGCATATTATACTACCACGCAATTAAAATTCATCATCATCATCATCATCATCATCATCATCATCGTCATCATCATCATTACCACGTCGTGTTAGGGTCACCAATGTCTCATGGCACAAAATAGGTAATAGCACAACTTACAAGGCATAGGTATGGATACAATAATAATAATTATGTACATAACAACACCAATTATTAATATAGGCTGTTTATACACGGCGGTCGGTGCGGCGGCGCCGCACGCCCCCGCGCGCCGCGCGGCGTGTGCGTAAACATCGCGGCATTGCGTCGTACCTATTCAAGTTCTATTGTCAGGTAATACCGCGCTGCGAGCATTTTGAGTGTCATAATATGATTTTAACCTTTATCTTCATTAATGTAATACAATATAGTATCGCTTGAGAAAGGCGCAGGCGGCCGCGAGGCCTGCTTTCCAAGTTTCTCATGCGATAGTACTATGTATTACAATAATGAAGGTAAAGATTAATATCATAATATTATTATGACTCTGAAAATATACTCGCCGCGCCGCTGGGTGTGATTCGGCTCATCCTTCGATCGCGGATTCTTGGAAATCCATTGTTCTGGCGGCCGCTTGGGAGTTGAAGCGTTAAATTGTTAAATTACCTAGCACGCATAGGGTTGTGTTCACTTAGATTTTTTTATATGTATTTTTTTAATTTATCTACCTGATATTTGGGCCTTGGGGTATTACAAATTGTAATAAGATACGTAGAATAAACGCAGTAATTCGACGCGTAGGGTGGTATGGTCACTAAGTCACTACTCACTAGTTCACTACCACCGACGACCACTTATAAACTCGCGGACTATGACGGAGGTCATCTTGGTGGGTTAATTAATATTTCTTATAACAATACGAGATCAATAATTACCACTCAAAATGTTGACAATTCAAATTTCAATGCTCACTGCTCACACCAATGGTGACACATTTCTGATTTCACACAGCCAATACAACTATATAAAACTCATACGTACAAGCGATACTGCGATTCAGGAGCACCTCAGCGAAACCTAATGAATACATCGTGTAACTAAAACTATATGAACAACAATCGGAGTTCGGACAAGCGATAGCGCCGACAGAGCGCCTCAATGACATATAGTAAAGACAATATAAAACTATTTTTTATACAATTTAAATTGGCACTAATTATAGTTTATCTACTAGGTAACTAAAACGAGTGAAATTATTATTTTTAACAAAAAATTAAAACCGACTTCCAAGGTAAAAACAATAATAACATTCTTATAATATAAACTAAAAACTAAAAAGTATTAAATAATTTTCCTCTCTAAATGTGCCTTTTTCCGAATTCAGCTAAACCTCAACTATTTCTGTACTCAACCTTCATAATTTTGAAGTCGGTGCCAGTTCCATAAGTTTCAAATTTTCTGTCAAAGAAAATATAAAGATTCAGCTATATCTGGTACCGACTTCAAAATGATGAAGGTTGAGTACAGAAATAGTTGAGGTTTAGCTGAATTCGGAAAAAGGCACATTTAGAGAGGAAAATTATTTAATACTTTTTAGTTTTTAGTTCATATTATAAGAATGCTATTATTGTTTTTACCTTGGAAGTCGGTTTTAATTTTTTGTTAAAAATAATAATATTTCATATAAACGTCACCTTTGAGTTACGGGGTTGTCAATTCATCAAGAACAAAACTTGGAATATTGGCTTAAGGGACAATAAAAAGGTGTAGTTGTAGTTGGTGAAAACGGGCATAAATAACTCTGTTGGCAAAACAGGAATCCCTATTTTTCACAGGTTTTTTGATTGATTATTCTGTGTCATAAAAGTTGAGCAATCGTGTTATGCTATGGGTAATTCAAAGAGAAAGACATGATGAATACTGACAATGAACTTTAATTTCTTAGTTTTAGTAATTGCTGAGAAAAATTAAAAAACGAGTAATTGCCTTAAAGCGCATGTTAATCGAACAAATCAGGTACAAACACAGCTTAAGCAAATTGTGATGTTCACTTACACCTCAGAAACCTGTATCAGCATAACTAATAGTAATAATATGTTTAAGTGCATAATGCGCATGTTGAAAGAACAAATCAGATAGGGGCAGCTTGAGGAATATCATGGTGTTCACATTCTTCTTAAAAACCAATTTCAGCATACCTAATAGTATATAATATGTTTATCTGCCGCACTTCCGACAACATTATATATTAATTAGTTAACTGCTGATAACTGTAATTAAATGAAGATTTTGACATAAGCCTCATACGTTATCAGTCAAACTCTTTATTAAATTCAAGTTTAACCATCATTAACCTATCAGAGGAGAGCCCTATAAGAGCACCGGTGATCGCGACAACAATAGAATAACAATAGATTTCCAAGAATCCGCGATCGAAGGATTAAATATCTTAAATATCTGAGTACGGCAATGATGGCTGGTTTACACTACGTGTTAAGTTGATAAGTAGTTTTAACTAAATGTTTGCTTAATTTTAAGTTATTTATTGCATGTAAACACAAAATTTAGTAGCAAGTTAAAATTTTGTTACGCACAAAACAAGAAAATTAGAATTTTGACTATTTTCTGTTAAGATGGCAGGCGGGCCTTATCACTTGATACATTTCGGGCAGGCACTTCAAATTAATTTAAAATTTAGTTGACTACCTATCAACTTATAATACGTGTAAACCAGCCATTAAGCGCATGTTAGTCGAACAAGTCGGGTACCAAGACAGCATAAGCAAATTGTGGTGTTCACCTTAGAAACCTGTCTCAACATAGCTGATAGTATGTTTAAGTGCATAAAGCGCATGTTAAACGAACAAATCAGGTACCAGGACAGCATGAGCATTGGGAAGTTCGTCACGTGGCGGTAATGACGTCACGTCCGCTCGCGATCAGCATTACTTCACTTCGGATTGAGTCTTCACTATTACCATAATGTCCAGTCCAGACTCCAAACAGAATTTGTTTCGATTTTACTTGTAGATTTTAAAGTTGCAGTTAGTGAGTGATATTATGACTTAGGGTTAAATCAGACTTGAGCCTTAGGTACAAGTTGGAAACCCGCTACATAAAGCGGCAGAAAACGACGCGACACAACTGGTTTGTAAATTTTGTATGTATTTATATAAATAAGAGGGTATTTCATAGAAGTACATATTTAGTGTCACGACGACAGGTCGTCTGCAGTTGTTGCGTGTTGCTCGGTTCCAACTTGTACCTTTAAACCAGGGGTTCCCGAACTTATTTCGGCTACTGACCACATTGAGAAGAAATATGTTTTAGCGCCCGCATTGTTTTTTTCTGGGTCCCAACTCCCACACCGCCCCTCTGTAAGCCATCAGAGCCCACAAGGGGGCGTTATCGCTCACTTTGGGAATGGCTGCTTTAAACGTATTTGCTGCAATAACGGCGCTTTTCCTGTCATGCTTGTTACCGCCCGCGCGCGGATCAGGGCCCGTACCACGAAACCGTTTTGAGACTCAAACAATCGAACGAGAATGCCGCGTCCTACTCTTACAAACGTGAAACGACGCTGTTAGAGCAGGACGCAGCATTCTCGTTCTATTGTTTGAGTCTCAAAATGGTTTCGTGGTACGGGCCCTGCTTCGCATGTGAGTTGCCCGCAACGTATCTGTCATCCATTAATGCGGGCCACACGCAAAGGCCAAGAGTATGTTGTCACCCGCATGTGGACCAGACCAAGGGGATAGGAAGGGATTTTTTTAGATCAGTTTTTTCGGGTACTATAAACGGAAATGCCGATCAAATCCGGTGGGACTGATAGCAGTCTCCAGACTTTTACATAAACTTGAAAATGCCGCAGGCATCAGAAACTGTTCAAAATGATATAAATATAGAGGTATAATATTAGGCTTGATGACAAATTTTTTTTCTTATTGGTAATTGAAAAACCCTTAAAAAATAGAAACATTGCTGAAAGAATGACTCTCATAGCTTAAAAATTCACCAAGATATGAACAATTCAAACATCTCATAAAATAGACCTGCCCGAAACGCTCCATACAAAGTGCTACGAAAGACTGACGTCAGTCTTTCTTAGTTTGTACGGATCGGGAGAGAACTTTGTTCGATAGGTATATTAAATATTGTGTTTATGAAAGTGGTTTCATGCCAAAAGTTGCTTTTAATTGCATAACTTATCGAATGGTATACAAATATTAAGAAATTTAATTGAAGAAAAAATCGACTTGATTATTCAACTTTGAAGGCGCCTAACAAAAAAAATACAAATGCTATCGAGCTGAAATTTTAGTAACGCTTATTTTTTACCGTGCTTTCTTTATTTTATATACAAAATTCGCTAATCTTTGACCTTGTCATCATCCCTATTATTCAGTATTCTTCACCAAATGATATCAGTTTTTTAAAAAGCAACTCGAGGAAGTAAGAAGTATCTACTTCATTTGTAGAAAAATTCAATTAAAAATATTGAAATTATTCATAGAAAATTAGTTATGTACTCAAAATTATATGTCCAGTCTTAGTTTTCACTCACAACAAAATGCTAGGAATATAAAGAACTTTATTATATTTCTCTCCACGTACGGGTCCACATCCACAAAAAGGTGAAGTTACATAACTCTCGAAACAACACTAGACGTTCTAATGGAACCAGTAGTCGAAATCCACTTATGTACAGTCACCAGCACTAATTCTCGCAATAAATTGTATGAGTACCTTTGATTTAAGACACTCACAAACGACATAATATTCCCGCAAAAATCACGCGCGAAGACGCGCAAGTAAATAATTTTTAGGGTCAATTCAGACCGCAACGCGACGCGTAGATATGCATTTCTGAATTTGTACTGAATTGACAGGCTAACATGGCGTCTCACGCAATTGAAGTCTGTCAAATCAGTACAAATTTAGAAATGCAGAAGTCTCTCGCAATTGAAGTCTGTCAAAAGTCAAAACTCAAATCAGGCGAGGCAGCGAGGCGGCTCGCTTGGTCAGTACGCGGCTAATGACTAAAGCTAAGAAGTTAAAGTTCATTGTCAGTATTCATCATATCGTCTTTTACCCATAGCATAACACGATTGGCCAACTTTTATAACACAGAATAATCAATCAAAAAGACCTCTGTAAAAAAGGGATTTCTATTTTTCCAACAGAGGTGAGTGATTTATGCTTCCAAAATTTGTACATAGATTGGTTCAAGCATACACTTTAATTTGCCCATAGCTTATATGAAATGTATTCATGGTTTTTGAATTACGCGACAAAAACAATTTTGTTGCTTACGCACTTTCCATTTTTTGCTGTTCCATTGCTTGGAAAACAAGCAATCTAAAACATATCCAACACGGTTTTTTACTTTAACGCGGCGTCATCTTAAATAAATCGTTACCGTACATAGTTTGTGATCTCGTGTTGTAGCAGCTAAACCGCTCGTTCACACGGACGAGTATTAGGCCGTGTTTCCACTGAAGCGGAGCGGAGCTTAGCGGTGCCAAATTGACCAATCACCATGCTCGAAATCTTCGCTCCGCTTCGCTGTCATTCCGCTATAATAGCACGATTGGTCAATTCGGGCACCGCTAAGCTCCGCTCCGCTTCAGTGGAAATGCAGCCTAAGTCGAGCTTAATACTGCCTTTCCACCACAGAGCGGAGCTGTGTTGCGAGGAATATGTTTTTGAAACCCAATAGAATCGTTTCATTGACATGACTTTGCCATGACATCGCTCAGCGTGGCGATCCTATTAGCTTTGTCCACTGTGCCTTTTTCTGTTCGTCAAGGGCATGCGTTATAGCGCAGTCAACAGCGAACGTGAGGCATGCCCGCGACGCATGCCCTCTGACCGTATCTAAAACTTTCGCTTTGTTATTAAAAATAACATTTGGCGTTACGTTCGTTGACGCATTCAATTATTGAATGCGCCAAAACGAAGAAATAAGATGACGAAAATTGAAGACGAAAGCGCATAGTGTGGACATAGCTGCAGCTATTGGTTATCAAAAACACAATCCTCGCTCACAGCTCCGCTCAGCTCTGGTGGAAACAAAGCCTTAGACTAGGTTTCCACTCTTTGCCATAGAATTCCCTGAGGTAAAATACTTTAAGCCGTCTATATTTATAATATTAATTGCTACCTCCGAATTGAGAGGTTCCGAGGAACGCAATTTTCTGGGCGATGTTTCTAGGTAAATTCCTAAATTACATTAAGAGGTAGGCTCGTTGACCTTTTGTTTGCGGCTTATTTTACTTTAAACACCCGAAATTTTAGTCGGGCTATTTGAGACCCTTCAGACTTCAGTGATTGAAACACTTTACAATATAAATATAACTTTTAACTATCATTTCACTTAATATATGAAAATACTTAACTCATTATTTTTAGTAATAAATAAACGAAACAACGAATTAATGAATTAAATTATTCAATTGAAATCTGCTATCATTAAGTTGATGTATAAACATTGACTTCATTCATTTGTATAATTATTTTTATTATTAATACGATACACAACATTTGTTAATCTTAATGATAAACTGGCTATCACAACAGGAAGTGATAATACTTTAGGGTGTCTTTGTGTCCCTATAAGGAGTTGACTGTGAAAGCAGGGCTGCAGAAAGAGCTACTTTTCCCTCCTATGTATTTAGTGTGGAAAATCTCAAAGTTTGGAAATTGACTATTTATTAAGGAAAAAAGTTACTTTAGCGTTGCTACTTGCATAATTTGTTCACAGACTAAAAGGGACGCAATATAGTCATTATACTCACGCTAAACCATTAATTACTTTGTTTTTACTATGCCCTGTATATAAACTTTCATACATTGCTTTTGCATAGGTACCTACCTACCTAACCTACCAATATATTATTTTAAAAGAAAAACTGTTTGATACAAAGGCGAAAGGTAATATTGAGTTTGAGAATCAAAGTCCTATTCAGAAAAAAACTCTAAAGCGAATACTTCCTTTATAATTATATTATTTAAAGGGAGTATTCACTTTTCATAAGTTTACGGATTCATTAAGGGCCCTCTCTCCCTAAATTAGCAGGTCGATTGTCTGTCAGTGCGAATATCGACGTAAATGACATTAAAATAACATTTATAACAGCGCGCCTTGTACGGTGGCGGTTACGACGCTCGCCGCGTCCATGATAGGGATTAGGGCGAAATACCTTTTAGAAATATCTATATAGAAATATCTATATATATATATATATATATATATATATATATATATATATATATATAATAGAATAGAAAAACCTTTTTTAGGCTTAATATAATAAGTACATATTTCAAAAAAGTAACCAAACCAAATTATTAACTTATGTATTGCAAAGCAGTAGATATTTTTTATATATTTGTTCGCGCTAAACTCTAGCGCGACGTTGGCAACACTGCAGCGTGTGCGGCGTTGTGAACTGTCATACGTCAGACGCGACACGCAAGTGACACATTCCGCTGTTGACTTCCGCGTTCGTTATATGAAAAGCTTACGGTTAGCCGATCGGCCCAAAACTTCGCGATTAATCTCATAGTTACCCGTGATTATCAGCTCAATAAACTCAGCTCAGTGATAGTGATTGTAGACCAAGGTGACAGTGTCGTGTGACCACGGAAATCAGCGCTTTTCATCTCATCTCCGGCCGGCAGCATATAACATCAACAGGTACCTATTTCCCATATAAACTCTTATTATCCTCCTGCCCAATCAGCCCCTCAATCGATGTAGGGCTTCGCCCCTACATTTTCTGGTCCTATCGAGCCGTCCAGGGATCTCTCAGGTCCGCCGGCCATCACGTGCCCCGCCCGGCGAAAATTGAAAATACAGTCCACTCTGCACATATTTCTGCCTAAATCTAATTAGAATCCCGTTCGATTATTAATATTCTGTCGAATTAAGTAACCTCCGCTCTTTTTTTAATTCCCTACGGCAATATTTTTGCATAAATTTGCCAAATACGTATTTCGTCCGCCCGCCATAATTGTTAACAAAGACAATTAAATCCCTTTGTATCTTATTAAATAAGTACCATCCAATTATTTCCAGCTCATATTTTAATTCTATATCGCATTTAAATTATATCCCAGAATATATTTCTGCCCAAAATACCTATATAAAATTTCTCCAACATAATTGCGTCGTGTTATAACTCATAGAACAAAGGACATTATTCATACATCGCATAGTTTGTGCCGTCTACCATTATAACATTAGGTGTTATTTTTGTTCGGCTCGTTTGAAATATTTTAAGTTGTTTACGTTATAACTTAGCACCTCGAGCAAGTACTTGAGTTAATTACCGGTCGGGCGTCCCATCTCTTATCGCTCGATCGCCGCTGCATACCTGCGCTCCGATAAGAAACATCTGTTTATTGTTTTCGACTAATACAATAACAACCGACTTAGGCATTGCATTTAAACGTTTTATGTCCGCTCAATTAATAATATTATAGCCGTTCCTGTGTTACAATTACATAGACACATATTAGCTCGGCACATTACTACACTTATATTTTCGTAACTTAGTTTAATAACTTTTCATTCGTCTTATCCGCCCATTTATTTTACATTTAGTCGATTTTACATTAAAATGCCTACAAAGTCCCAGGCTGCCGTGTTTAGAGAGGCCGTTAAGGCCTTCGGTAGGCTTAAAGAAATTGCCGTAGCTCTTTCCAGTGGCGAGTCCTCAGAGTCGGCTCATACATTGAGGAAGGAGTTCAATGCTCGCCTTAAAGAAATTGGTTATCAAAAGACAAAATTAGAGAATATTTATCATGAAATTCTGGACGACCCAACCTTGTCTCAAGAGACGGAACAATTATATACGTCGCACTACGATAGTGCAATTTCGGAATACTATTTTGTTTTAACGGCAGCCGAAAGCCCGTCAAATACTTCGGATTCTCCTCAGCTCTCTTCGTCCGTGCTACCCAAAATTGAGCTCCCTAAGTTCGATTCTTTAGTAGAAAACTGGCCCTCTTTTATAACGATTTTCCGTAGTCTGATGGATGATATGGCGACGCTGTCAGACGCGGTAAAGTTGCACTACCTGCTGTCTTGTCTGTCGGGGGAGGCATTATCAATGATATCCCATTTAAATATTACGAATGAGAATTATGGTGTTGCGCTCGACATATTATCACGTCGATACGAGAACCGTCGCGTGTTAATTGACAGGTTCGTAGATATAATACTCGGTCTGCCCAACATCCATATACGCTCGAGTATCCGGGCTACTTTTTTAACCCCACTCATCTCCGCTCAAAGTGCACTAATAAATTTAAATTTACCCATGGACAGTAATTATGTCTTTGTGTCGATTGTAGTCCGTAAGCTACAGGGGGAGCTCCGCACATTATTTGAGAGAAGATACGGCGCCTCTGACACTCTGCCCACCTTAGGAAACTTAATCTCTTTTTTAGAAGAGCACGCGCGCTGCATCGAGACGGAATGTCCGACGCCAGCGCGCGTTGACTCTCAAGGTCAAGCTCAAGCTGGCCCTTCCCGTCAACAACCCCCCTCCCCCCGTTCTCCGCGCAGTCCCCGCTTTAGACCCATCAGCCCAGCGTATCAGCGCTCGCCCTCAGCACATACCATACGTACCCCGCATGTCAGCCCAGCTCCATCTCATTCTCGCCAACACTATACACCCCCCTCTCCCCCCCGACAGGCTCAGCACGTATACTCAGCTCAAGCCAGTCATAAGTCTAAATTTTATTGCCCATACTGTAGGTCGACCGAACATAAATTAATAGCGTGTCCCAAGTACAATCATCAGCCCACTCAAGGACGTTGGGACTTCATAGAGTCAAAAAGTAGGTGTCGGAAATGTTTAGGTCCGCACTACGAGAATGAATGTAGGTCGACTGGTGCCTGCAAGGAATGTGGAAGTCCTAATCACCACACTTCACTTCATCGTCATGATGTACCGCGCTCACCAACTTCGTCAGCCCATTTACTTCCCGCTCACTTGCGCGCGCAACCCCGTCGTCGTAGTGACAATACTGCCCACACATATACATCTAACACAAACCATACTGTCGTCCATCATCAACCATCTACATCTGCTCAGTCTCGTTCATCTTCGCCTCATAATACGAGTACTAAACAATGACTACCTACCATCACGGAGCATTCAGAATTAGAAAATCAGCCCAATAATTTAAATGATAATTTTTCCCCGAATAAATCAGCTCATAATAATTCTGCTCAGGTCAATACCACTCAGCACAATAATAGCACATTACAAACGCCCATATTATTACCTACAGTCGTTTTAAAAATTTCAGATAAATATGGTAACTATCACAAAGCCCGCGCGTTACTAGATTGTGGAAGTATGATAACTTTAATTACTCAGCGCCTAGTAAAAACACTTAACCTACAGCCGAAAAATTGCTCATTAAAAATTACAGGCGTAGGTGACCAGCACATGCAGAATTCTAAAGGTCATGTTTCGATTACTTTTCGGCCCACACGTAGTGACACGCCTTCTATTACAACTTCCGCCCACATTTTAATGGATGTCACAGGTTATCTACCTATGCAAAAAGTTCCCGATGTAGTACATGACTCGGAAAGTCAGCTCATTCCGTTAGCGGATAAAGATTATCATACTCCAGCGCCCATCGATCTCATTTTAGGCTCAGATGTTTTAGGCCATGTGTTAGATGGTACTAAGTTGTCTTTGGGCCCGGGGAAGCCCATAGCCTTCGGCACGATTTTTGATTTTGCACTTATAGGTCCCATTGAACAATTATGTAACGATAACTCAGTAGTTCAAGTTAACTCCGCTCTTTCTGCTCATTCTCATTCTAACCAAGATATAAATAAAAGTCTAGAGCGATTCTGGGAGTCAGAAGAACCCCAGCCGTCTCCAACTCACTCAAACCCATTACATGAACAATGTGAAGACTTATTCCGCTCAACAACTACTCGTAACCAATCGGGACGTTATATCGTAACTCTTCCATTTTTATCGAATGCTCCGCAGTTAGGTAGTACACATGCTATTGCGCTCCGTAGATTTCTCAACTTAGAAAAGCGGTTACACTCCGATCATTCACTCCGCTCAAAATACGTAGATTTTATGAATGAATACATAAATTTAGGTCACATGACACCTTGTCATCCTTCTACTTTTACACATAAGCCTCATTATTATATTCCTCATCATGGCGTATTTAAATCAGGTACTGATAAACTCCGCACAGTATTTGATGGCAGTTGCAAGTCATCCAATGGTGTCAGCCTGAATGATTGTCTGCACACAGGCCCCGCCCTTCAGCGTGATATTGTCGATATAATTATGACATTTAGGACACATCGTGTAGTGTTCACCACAGACATAAAAATGATGTTTAGAAATATTATTATTAATACAGATCAACGTCATTATCAGCTCATACTCTGGAGATCGTCTCCCGATCGACCTTTACTCACATATGCGCTCAACACTGTTACCTACGGATTACGTTCAAGTCCTTATCATGCCATTCGCACATTATTACAACTAGCCGATGATGAAGGTCATCGCCATCCCCAAGCTGCTCATATATTACGTAACTCCATTTTCGTAGATGATATTCTCTGTGGGCATGACTCCATAGAGGAAGCTTCAGCCCTTCAAACTCAGCTTATTAATTTATTATCGCTTGGTGGTTTCCAGCTCAGTAAATGGAAATCTAACACTCCTCAACTATTACAACGTTTCCCAGATGATCAATGTGAAATGCCTAAGGACTTTGACATCAGCTCAGATTCTCCATCTGTTAAGGTTTTAGGTATTAGATGGATTCCGCAATCTGATGAATTTACCTATCACATTTCCCTACCACCAATCACTCACATAACAAAGCGATCAATACTCAGCACTGTAGCTTCTCTTTATGATCCAAACGGTTGGATCACTCCTGTCATATTCCGCGCAAAATTACTCCTACAAAGATTATGGTTGCTCAAACTGGATTGGGACGACCCCACTCCAGATAATATTACACAAGACTGGCAACGTATTTCTCATGATCTTCCGCACATCTCAGACATACATTTTCCCAGACACGTAGCTCCGCACAAATTAACTTCTACATACTCACTTCATGGCTTCGCAGATGCCTCAGAAAATGGTTATGCTGCAGTCGTATATTTACACGAATTAAATCACGATGGATCGGCTAACGTTCAGCTCATAATTGCTAAATCTAAGGTAGCCCCTATTAAAAATAAACTCACAATTCCTAAATTAGAATTATCCGCGGCTACACTCTTATCTCAACTTATGTCTCGTGTCTCTCAACATCTCTCCGCTCATCTCACAATATCTCAACACGTCTGTTGGTCAGACAGCACCATTGTACTCGCGTGGATTAAAACTCCTACTCATCGTTTACAAACATTTGAAGCTAACAGAGTAACCAAAATTGTTAATAACTCTCTCTCACTCATCTGGCGTCATGTACCTACACACTTAAATTCTGCTGATTGTGCCAGCAGAGGAATCTCAGCACATTCTCTTCTTTCTCATAGCCTATGGTGGTCTCCTCCTTGGCTCAAGCTGCCAGAGGATACCTGGCCCAAGATGCCTTCAGCTCACACCCGACAAGAATTACCTGGACTCAAACCTAAACAAGTTCCATGTCATTTCACAATCCCCGGTATCGATAGTGATCTTCTTACACGATTTAGCTCATTAGATAAACTTATCGGCGTCACGGCGTACGTGCGACGTTTTATTTCAAACTGTAAATTACCTACACACTCACGAGAACTAGGTCCACTAACTGTAAATGAACGTAGACAAGCTCTGCTCTTCTGGATTCGCTCTGTTCAACAGAACTCGTTCGCAGAAGACATTCACCGCCTGCAAATTAACAAACTCTGCACAGTTAGACTACAGCGATTATCACCTTTTATGCAGGACGGTCTTCTACGAGTAGGTGGTAGACTCACTCGCTCAGAACTCACATACGATGCTCAGCATCCATTCATACTGCCTAGTTCTAGTCCGCTCACAGACCTTATCATCGATCACTATCATCGTATTCATTGTCACCCTGGCACCGATACATTACACGCTATATTACGTCAACAATTCTGGATATTATCCGCACGCCGCATCATTCGACATAAAACGTATAAATGCATAAGATGTTTCCGTTGCCGCGCTCAGCCCGAAATGCCCGTCATGGCTGACCTTCCAGCCGACAGAGTTATACCTCAGCCCGTATTTAGTCACGTGTCTACAGATTTTGCTGGCCCATTTCTACTTAAATCAAGTCAGTTACGAAATGCTAAGTTAATTAAAGGTTACTTCTGTATATTCGTTTGTCTCACTACAAAGGCGGTTCACTTGGAACCAGTATCCGCACTTTCTACAGACGCATTTTTTGCTACGTTACAAAGATTTTGTTCACGTCGCGGTGTTCCCGTTTTGATACGTTCCGATTGCGGCACAAACTATGTAGGTGCTAGGAATCAGCTCCTAGAAGTTCAACAATTTCTCAATGACAATAATGATGCTATCTCTCATAAGCTCTCTACTCAAAATATAACTTGGTTACTTAATCCGCCCAAGGCCCCGTGGATGGGAGGCATCCACGAGATTAATGTCAAATCTACTAAGCAACTTCTCTACCGTGTAATCGGTGAACAACGCCTCACATTTGAGGAATTCTCAACTCTGCTCGCTAGAATTGAGGCCGTATTAAATTCTCGGCCCATCAGCCCACTCTCGTCCGATCCTACGGACTATCAGCCCCTCACAGCCGGCCATTTCCTCATAGGCCGTCCGCTCACAGCTCTCCCCGAGCACACAATAGATGACAGAGTCATCTCCCCCCTTAAACGCTTTCAGCTCATTCAATCTCTCTCTCAGCGCTTCTGGGCTCTCTGGACCAAGTCCTACCTCCATACCCTTCAAATCCGCTCCAAATGGCTTTCCTCTTCCTCTCCACCCGAAATTGGGGAACTGGTTCTGCTCAAGGAGGACAATCTGCCTCCGCTCCAATGGAAGATGGGAAGAATCACACGTCTACTGCCTGGGAAGGATGGAGTCATCAGAGTCGTGGACTTGGCCACCTCACTAGGCCAGCTGCGGAGACCTGTCGGCAAGATTGCCCGGCTCCCACTGGATTCAGCTCAAGCTCAGGATGGGGATCAGCTCACGCCCATTGCCGGGCCCCCCCCAGGATGTTCGCGCTAAACTCTAGCGCGACGTTGGCAACACTGCAGCGTGTGCGGCGTTGTGAACTGTCATACGTCAGACGCGACACGCAAGTGACACATTCCGCTGTTGACTTCCGCGTTCGTTATATGAAAAGCTTACGGTTAGCCGATCGGCCCAAAACTTCGCGATTAATCTCATAGTTACCCGTGATTATCAGCTCAATAAACTCAGCTCAGTGATAGTGATTGTAGACCAAGGTGACAGTGTCGTGTGACCACGGAAATCAGCGCTTTTCATCTCATCTCCGGCCGGCAGCATATAACATCAACAGGTACCTATTTCCCATATAAACTCTTATTATCCTCCTGCCCAATCAGCCCCTCAATCGATGTAGGGCTTCGCCCCTACAATATTCTTTTGATAAATAATGAAGGAGTAAAGTGGTTTCATTCAACGATTTGGAGGTGATTAGATTTTTTATTTCTTTATTATGTGATAGGTACCGATAGAAAAAATATGGCAAAACCAAATTACGTATCATATCATGTAAGGCGTCGCTACGCGAACCTCCTAAGTCTTGTCTAACGGGGCTCCGGGTCAGGATGGGAACCTGCCCGGCTTTGTCAGTCCCGGCGCCGAGGTGAACGCTTTAGTTCGCCTGAGTGTTCCCTTACTTTGGTGGAAGTCCGGTCCGAGGTAGACCGAACAGTCGTGGAGGGAGTTCTGTGTTTGTTAGATCCGGGATATCCCTCCGTTATACGGCTGAAGGCGAACCGTAGGTGGTTTTAGTGAGTAGGAGTCTCACATACCACCGGGGCATAAAACATCGAAGCCCGATGGGCTTGAAACCGATTACCGCAGAATATCACTTGGCAAGTTGAACGTCGTCAGGATCTTTCGGTTCGTTCACAGTCAATGCAGGTTCAAAGTTTCTGTGTAAAACTTGTAAACTTGTGGTAGGTACATGAACTAAACACACCGGCAAAATTAGCGGAACATAACAAAAATTTCAATTTTTTTGAAAATTGTTTACTTTTTTTATAAATTTATTTATTTATTTACTAATTGATTATAAAAAAATAAATTTCATATAAATTTAGGGCATAAAAACGTGAAAAATAGAAAAAAATCGGCAAAAATCAAAAATTGAGAAAATCTTTGAAATTTCAGTAGTAAGTTTTTAAGTTAAATTCTCCATTTTTATTAAAGAAATGCCATGTTAAAAGCATGTAATGCCTTCTATGGATCTCAAGAGGGCCTGGATACGCCATTCCATGCTTGCATTTTGATTGTCAATAATTTCCTGTGGGATATTCTCCTACTCCTCCAGTAGCGCCAACTCGAGCTCCTGGACACATTTTGGACCGGAGTTTTTACTCGTACCGTTAACCCATTGACGTGCCACACGACTTCAATCGGATCCACGTCCGTAGACCGCGCCTCTCCACCTGGGCTACGCCAACATCTTTTAGGTAATAATATCCGATTTTCTTACTCTATGGACGCGCATAAAATTGAAATTACTACCTAAAACTGTGTAAAAGACACACCATGCATGTTCCAGGATGTCTGTACTGTAGCCCTGTATTGTCAAAATACCATCATCAATAATCATCAGCTCCGTGCGGACTCCAAATCATATGCCACTCCAAACCATTACCAAGCCTGCATCATAGGCCAGTGTTTCGTTAAGTTTGATGGCCTATAGCGTTCCTTACGATTTATCCACATTCTTTATCCCCTGTCAACAAAATGTATACAGAATTTGCTCCCATCACTGTACAGCACAAAATTTCACTCACTTGTCTAATTTTGATGTTCACGCGCAAATCTTAGCCTGGTTGTTCGGTGTCCTGTCTCAAGTTTTGGTGCCCTTGCTGGAACTTTTGAGATTAATTTAACTTCTTTAAGTCTTCTTCTTACTGTACAATCACTTACACGTACATCTCGGACCTGTTCCGACAGGTTTCGTGCCTGCATAGCAGTTTGAAGTCGATTTCTTAGGGTTTGTTTCCTTACAAAATGGTCATCCTGAGCCATTGTCACCCGATATCTACCTTGTTCTCGTCTCCGAACGTAAGATCCAGTCTCACTG
The DNA here is from genome assembly GCA_937595015.1 of Polyommatus icarus. Lineage (NCBI taxonomy): Eukaryota > Metazoa > Arthropoda > Insecta > Lepidoptera > Lycaenidae > Polyommatus > Polyommatus icarus. Next base: position 8,644,640 of record OW569340.1, read on the forward strand.
TAGCGTTGAAAGTTACGATGGACCACGGAACCCGACACACCTAAGGCCTGACTGACCGAACGGTAGGTGTGACCTTTCTCTAACGTGGTTACAGCTCTAACTGTCGCAGATGCTGAGAAATCACTAATTTTGTATCTAAGCAATGTGTTTTCCAAAAACCAAACAATTAAATAAGCTGAACATACCTTGCACCCCGCTAAAACGCCATTATTATTAGGAACACTTACAACGTCAATCATCAAAAAACACTTATTAGGGCATAATTGCTATAGAAACCTGTCAACTTGCCAGTTTTGTTCAATAATTTATTTCTTAAATGAGCTTAGAAACTATAAAAAAGGATTTCACACAGCCCGACCCACTTGAGTTCAAGTTGTGGCACTTTTTATCTATGTTCCGCTAATTTTGCCGGTGAGTGTAATATTTGTTCGGTTAAGTTTGTTCGATATTTTCTTTCCCCAGTTTCAGTTGTAATCAATCCATACTAATATTATAAATGCGAAAGTGTGTCTGTATGTCTGTTTGTCTGTCTGTTACCTCTTCACGCCCAATCCACTAAACTGATTTTGATGAAATTTGATATGGGGGTACTTTGAGTCCCGGGAAAGGACATAGGATACTTTTTATCCCGGAAAAATGTACGGTTCCCACGCGATAAACGAATTTTGGCGCAATGGAGTCGCGGGTATCAACTAGTATTATATAAACGCGAAAATGTTTCTGTCTGTTACCTCTTCGAGCCCAAACCAATGAACAGATTTTGATGAAATTTGCTACAGAGATAGTCTGACTACCGAAAAAGGACAAAGGATATTTTTAATCACGGAAAAATGTACGGTTCCTGCGTAATAAATATATTTTTGGGGCAAACGGAGTTACGGGCGTCATCTAGAATTAATGTTATAAGTGCAAAAGTTTGTGTATACTTACGCAAAACGAATGAACAATTTTAATCTTTAGCACATATTTTTTCCAGTTTCATTCAATGAATTTGCTAGTCATTCAATCAAAATAATATAGCAGATTGTACCAAAGGTAAGGTCTGCGACAACAGAGTAATAATATTACTCCCCACACCGGTTTCGGTGACGGTGGCCGGTTTCATTGAAACCAGGCCAGTTACGAAGGAGTAATTTTATAGTGTCCAAGTGTGTGCGCAGTACACAAGAGCACTCTCTATTCCTTTACTCTCATAACCCAGTGGGACGGCAGACCGACACGACTGGCGGTGGCGAGAGATCAGACGCAGGACCGACTTTTAACATGCCATCTTACTTGTCAGACAATCAGGTGATCAGAATGCATTGTCCTAACCAAACTTGGAAATAACATGTTTCCAACGCGGGAATTGAACCCACGACCTCCGAGTCAAATCGAGCGACGCTCTGGACCACTGGACCACGGAGGTGTTAGCAGTAGAATACACGTCATAATGGCGCATGGCGCGGGTGCGGTATACAGCATACGGGGAGTCTATGACAACTAATGGCGCATTTTCACTGGTCGATAGGGCACATGCGGGGTGCGGGTGATCATGCCTCGACCAATCAAAATACCGCACGAGTTAATGACTAATGAAAATGCGCCCTAAAGGAAGTTATTATGGTATATTTTCATTACAGGTCAAATAATCTAATTACGAACGAAACAAAATTAGTAACTCAGTCCGTAGGCTAGTGTAACCACGAAGTGAAATAAAGGGAAACTTTTTTCGGCGTGTGACGGAAGGCTAATTAAGTTGTGTGAATTCGTGTTGAGTTACGGCTTGCACACAGTGACTCAGAAACGTCACAATATAATCTTATATATAAAATTCTCGTGTCACAATGTTAGTCTACGAACCCCTCCGAAACGGCTTTACTGATTTTTACCAAATTTTATATGCATATTCAGTAGGTCTGAGAATCGGCTACTGGGTACTTTATATATTGATAAGTGCATTTGTTGAATATATAATAGTAAATTATTACAACCTGAGACTGACGGCGACCATTGTTTGTGCGACGGGATAGCGATCGACGTTGCCATGGCGATATACTTATTTAGTCAGTTCAATAAAATAATATGGGCAAAATACTTTATATTATTATGGCAAAGCAACGTTTGCCGGGACAGCTAGTAAAAATATACTACTGGCTAAAAGCGAGCTTTGTGAGGGCTCGCGTTGTCAAACCTTGACTGACTGATGATAACACATCTACATAATATTATAAATAAAAATTACTATGTTAAAGCAAAAGTCAATAGGCGTGATAGTTTTTCCGTAAAGTGTACCACAAAATATAAAGGTTGTGGGAAATACTTATAGGGCTCGCTTCGCCCTGATCATTGCGGAAAATAATCCAATAGTTTCTTTTCTTGTTCAAGATATTATTTCCTATTTCTTTTTGCTCCACAATGGTGAAAAGTCAAAACGATTTCAGCTTTTCTTCTTCTTTATAAGCTGTGATAGAATTATACCTATGCGTATAATAAATACGGTGCGCTGGCTTTGTAACTTTTGAATGTTGTATTTTTTTTGATAAGGTAAGTACGAGTATTATCATGAGGATATTAGGATCAAAACATACGAATATTAGAATTGCACTAAAGCAAAAAAAAATGTCACAAATCGAAACGAAACATTTTGCGTCGCAATTTCCTGCGTTGCGAAAACGCATTGTTGTGTACAAGCCTTTAGCTATTTGGGGTGGCCACAAAGTTGGTCAAACTATGGAACTTTTGTAGGCAGTCCCTGACGGCAATTATTTGGGTTCGAAGAAATAATTACTGGCCGTTGCGTTTTGAATAAATTATTTCACAGTCGTTTTTAGAACTAGTAGTATCAGTTACTCTATTATTACGAAAATAAAATGCGATTACAAATGAAATAATAACCACTTTAGTAAGTATAATCGGAGCATTCGCTTAGCTACTACGGGGTTTCATGTTATTTATGTGCATAGACTGCACCCATTACCATTCCTTTTGGTTTTTAAAAGACTTTGTATGAGTACTGGACCGTTTTTAATTAAATTTGTCACTTTTTAACGCGGAAAAATTCATATGGCATTCTATCATATCCTAGGGCATAAAATGAGAATAAATTCCTTAGTTATACTATTTTATGTAAAAGAATATGCCCCGGGTGAGGATCGAACTCACGACCTTAAGATTATGAGACTTACGCGCTGCCTACTGCGCCACCGAGGCCCTTGATAACTTATTTAAATAAGATAACATATACCTGAACCTGGTGCAGCATCAGACTACCCCGTCATCCATCCCCCTCCACTATCCCTGTCTCTGTCCTTGCCCTTGCCAACATCACCCTCTACAGCTTTGTCACACTGGGCCTTTTTTTGTTCATCAAGGGCATGCGTTATAGCGCAGTCAACAGGGAACATGAGGCATGTCCGTGACGCGCGTTGAAATCGTAGCGCTCGCTATGACACTTTTCTTTCAACGCGGGTGGACTTTGACGCATTCAATTATTGAATATGCCAAACGAAAGTTGAATAAAAAGAAGATGAAATTGCATAATGTGGACATAGCTTAATATGACCCGTCCCTTTTCCTGTCCCTGTCCATGTTTCTGCCCGTGTCAGTGAGTCCGTCGCCTATATTTTTGTCCCTATGTCATTAGACCAGCTCTTGATGGACGACCTGACTTCTCTTTTATACGCATCAAGCCTACAAGCGCGTCTAGAAACAGCAATAAAAGCCGCAAAGCAATTCCAGTTAGTTTTGGCTCTGGAGTGCTAAACTTTGCGCTCCTTCCTGATAACGGATTCGGTTCAGTTTAGCTGTCGTAGTTTTAAATCTTTCTTATCAACTTATTTTACGTTCTTTGTAGTCGAGATGAGAGCGATTTATGGGTAAAGCTCTTTGTTGCCTGATTTATAACATCGGTTAAGTTAAATCACCTTTTGGATACGTCACGGGTTAAGGTATACTTTAGAATTACGTTACAATATATATATATATATATATATATATATATATATATATATATATATATATATATATATATATATATATATATATATATATATATATATAGAATTACGTTATAATATATACCACCCTCAAAATGTTAAAAAAGGTTCTTGGTAAAATAATGTTTAAGACTATTAAACTTAAATACGTTATTGTTTAAAAAAACTTGCACTCGGGAGTGCCGACAAGAAGGGAAACTAAGCAGATTAGCTAGGCTGACTTTTAATAAAATTAGTCTTTCGGATGGGTGACAAAAATGCCACCCATCCCAAAATTGAGCTATAAGACGTGTCTAGACACTTTGCCGATTTTCCGCGGTGGAGTTCGGCTTAATTCCGCCTGCAATGTATTTTACATTACCGACGCACCATGCAGTAATTCCGTCGCGTTATATTGTACGCGTTTGACATTGCTGGCATAGTCATGCGGAATTCCTGCCGCGGAACTTCGGCATAGTGTGTTCAGATACTAAGAAGCAACACCACTAAAACGTTTTTACTTAACTAGATTCTTGAACGAAGTAGGTATTAATTAAGATCTTATCTTCGTTCATGCTTATTTAAATTACGTAAACGAGGGTAAAATTAATATTTTATCAAAAGCAACGCGTCATGACAGCTTCATTTAGCGATAAAGTTATCAAAAAATTGTTTTCTCGGATGATACGACCAAGATTAGGCCTGCGTGCAGTGCGGCTTACATATTTTAATGTTCAGAATTATTTATTCTTGGATTAAACTAATATTATAATATTATGAATGATGATTAATGCAGAAAACCTAGCGAAATTTATTTTACGTCGAAAACATATTAATAGCTCCCACACCGGTTTCGGTGACGGTGGCCGGTTTCATTGAAACCAGGCCAGCTACGCAGGAGTAATTTTATAGAGCTCAAGTGTGTGCGCAGTACACAAGAGCACTCTCTTTTCATTTACTCTCATAACCCAGTGGGAGGGAAGACCGACACGACCGGCGAGAGATCAGGCGCAGGACCGACTTTTACATGCCCATCCGACGCATATATCATCTTACTTGTCAGACAATCAGATGATCAGCCCGCATGGTTCAAACCAAACTTGGAAATAACATGTTTCCAACGCGGGAATCGATCCCACGACCTCCGAGTCAAGAGCTGCGCTCTAATCCACTAGACCACGGAGGCGTTACACGTTAAAGAATCATGGCCAAATTTGTATAGGAACTGGACGCGACTTTTTGATGTCCCAAAATAAACTATAGTTAGATTTGGTTGTTCTTATGCTCTAAACATAATTCTGTTTGAGAATTATGTCTAAATAGCCATGGTTTTTTACAATCATTAATAACGTTAACAATTATTTTGAGGTTACACTTAAGAACTACCCTTTTTCCCGACTGCGGTGTTGCCTACAGTGTATATTCGGCGATCTCGTTTCTAATTATTTCAATTTTTAGGATTCCGTAGTCAACAACCCTTATAGTTTCGGTCTGTCCGTCCGTCTGTCCGTCTGTCTATCTGTCTGTCTGTCTGTAAGCGGTTTCACTCAGAGACTATAAGACCTACAAAGCTGTAATTTGGTATGAATACACATATTAATGATGCCGACAAAATGGTACATGAAATCTTAAAAAAAAATCTTTTTTTATGGTACCTTTCCTACACATAAAGCGGGGATGAAAAAATTTTTTCGCGCCCACACCATCGTGTGGGGTGTCGTTGAATAGTTTTTTAAAAATATTGCGAGTATTCATAGATAATTTTCCGATTTAGAGATCCGTTTGGGAAATATTAAGTTTTAAAGTGGAAAAAATCGTTAGAGTCCAGTATCCCCCCCTTCTACCAGCTAAACTGTTGGTTCTGGAAATGTGAAAAAATTCACGGGAGTAGGAAATATGTTGAATTTAAAAGGAAAACTATTACGGCTAAGAAGACTTCATAAGTTATTGAGTAATAGTCGATCAACTAAAAAAAATGTTTTCGGCGAAGTATAAATGGAACTTTTCGTTCAAATTCCTTTGAAAGTAACTGAGATGATGCTGTTAGTAGTGTAAAACACGCTATAAATGTACGTTCATTGACCATAATAAAATTGACAAAAACTAGCGGTACTACGGAACCCTATATTGCGCGTGGCCGGACACGCATTTGGCCGGTTTTTTCCTAGAGTATTACCCAAAAAATAGAACGAATGCGAATCATCGCCGGCTGTCAGAACATAACGAAACAAAAATATATTGATCTTTTTTTTGTGGCTATATTTTATAGACACATTTCTAATGATTTTCGATGCCTTAAAATATTAGGGATTTTTTGCTACTAATGGCATATCGGGACGCCACCGCCCACCTGGTACGATTTGGCCATTGTTCTTTACATAATATTATTTTAATTGTCACAAAAACTGTTTTTACTGTGTGTCCGTCTGTCTTATTCCTCTTTACGCCCAAACCGATAAGAGTTTATTGAAATTTGGTTTGGAGATACTTTGAGTATTGGGAAATGCCATAGAATACTTTTATACTGAAAAAATGTACGGTTCCGCGATAAACAAAATTATGACGCAACGGAGTTGCGGGCGTCATCTAGTACCTGCCTACTTCTGGACGCCTCACACCACGTCAGTCTGGCCCCGTGCTAAGTAATAATAATAATAATAATAATATCTATGGACGCTTCACACCACGTCAGTCTGGCCCCGTGCTAAGTACCTAAAGAACTTGTGTTACAGGTACCAGACAACGGAAATATATTTAATAATTTTATACTATACATGTATATAAGATTTTTATTATATCATACACATATTTAATACACATCCAGACCCGGGAACATTAAAGACTTTTGGTTCCGTCGGCGGGATTCGAACCCGCGACTTGAGTGTCCAACACGCTTACCACTGAGCCACAGAGGTCGTCAAAGTACCTGAAGGACTTTTGTTACAGGTACCAGATAAGTGACAACGGAAATATTATATTTAATACTTTTATACTAGAAACATATATTTAAGATTTTTATTATAATATGATACACATAATTATATTTTAATACACCTCCAGACCCGGAAACATTGAAAACTTTTTGTTCCGTCGGTGGGATTCGAGCCCGCGACCCCCGGCTTGATCTGCCACACACTCAACCAATTGAGCCACAGAGGTCGCCATAATATTATTTATTAAGATTTATGAGAATTACTCAAATCTCCAGAAACATTTTTCTTTTTCAGAACACGAGTACCTACACGGAAGTCAATACATATTTGCTCTAGATTTTAATATGGTCCCACATATTTTACAAAATATTACGAGTGTGGGTGTCTCGTACAAAATTCCTGAGCTAAATTCTTAAGGGAGGCCACGACGTTCAGGTGGCCAGGAATTCCTTGGATATAACCGTTATGTGTACCCGTAACTGTCTTGGCATTTTGATAAAGACCTTGTTGAAGATAAGTATAGATATTTTAATTATAAAGACGTGCAACTTAATCTAAATGATGTATGGCCTTTATAAAATAAAGATATAAAAAAAAAACACGTCGCCTGAGTGCTAGATTGTCCTATGGACCATTGACCAAATATTTCACTAGACAGGTTTTTATGTTTATTTTTGTGATGCATGCGTAAGGCGACCAATTACTTAAATGACTATGTTTATAATGACAAGTGGAATCAAAAACTATTTTTTCAAAATCAAAATATGATGAAATTTCGTTTATTTTAAGTTTAAAAATGGAGATAGAACAAAATACCACCAACAAAATTACGAAATTGGACGTAGAACAAAACTGCATTGCTCTTAGCACAAATTGCAAATTAATCGGTCACTGCTTCTTTGTTCCAGCATATTTAATAAAGTGGTAACTTTATTCTTTGTTCCAGCATATATAATAAAGTGGTAACTTTATTCTTTGTTCCAGGTACCGGATGTTTAAAAATAATTATGTCATTTCAAATTTTAAAAATTTATTAAAGTATTCGTACATTCTTATTTTAGCCACAAAATGTGCATGAAATGCATGAAATGTGCAAGAAAGAGTGTTTTGAACGACTAAGTCTTATATTATAAGTCGCGTCCTGAATAGCTTTTAAGATAAGTAATATATTCAATTATAATATAAAAAATAAAAAATAATAAAAATGTAGAGAGTAAACTCTATATCGCTGCTTTGGAAGGATACTGTCGTTACTCAAAATGAGTGAATTTTTCAGTAGAGCACTTTTAAGTTTTTTCAAATCTTCAAATGGTGATATTTTTTTTATTTACTGCGCTAATGTTGATAAAAACTGAATTAAAAGGCGGAAAATATATTGCAGTTTATGTTTAATAAATGTTTTAAGGGAGTATTACTTGTTTAGTACTGAAATATTGAAAATTACTACTTGGTCTCAGACTTATAACGAAATAACATAGACGTAATTATGAAGATTACTAGCTCATTACAAAAAAATGTAGCAAAAAATAAGGTTATTTTAAATAACAGTGGTGTTTTTCGAAATAATACAAAATATTAAAAATGTTTTTCTTAGTGATACTGATACATTTTGAGATGCTAAGATGTAGCACTATTCATTTTAAATCAGTAATAATTTTTCTAAAAGAACGACCGAATTGGTATTGTAACACTACAATACCAATTCGGTCGTTCTTTTACAAAAATTATTACTGTATGTAATATGTTTTATGGAAAAATATAAAATTAACTGGTTTTACAGCAAGTAATGAACAAACTCAAATTAGAAAAAATATAGAATAATCTACCAAGTAGAGCGAAAATAGGTAAAAAAAATTATTTTTCATATAGGGCCCCCATATACATTTTATTTTGATGTTAATAATTATTTAGGTACACATAATTATTGTAACTGAAGTGAAAATTTGTGTGTGAAATAAGTGCCTAGTTGGCTACTAGTTACCATTAATAATATCAAACAAAAAAGGCCAAAAACACGTTTATTGTATGGGAGATTCTTTAAATATTATTTCGTTTTTAGAATTTGTTGTTATAACGGTAACAGAAATACAGAATCTGTAAAAAATCTGAAGTCTAGATAATATAGACCTTTTTGGAATACAGCCTGGAGACACAGACGGACGAACAGTTATCGAAGTCTTAGTAATGGGTCCCGTTTTTTTACTTTTGTGTACGGAACCCTAAAAATGCGAAAGTTTAACTCTGTAAAAGTAGCTCGGGCTTATTTAGTAATTGTTATATCATAGAATCTTAAAAAATCCTAAAATAATATAGAAAAATTCAAAACACGCTTATAATTTAACAATACAGCCTTTATCAACTAAAACTTAGAAAAAAATTATGAACTCTAAACACAAAACAGAGAATTCCTAGCTTCTATTTTCAAGAGTCTCTTAAAAAAGTTATTTCACTTAAAAAAGTGGAATAACTTTTTTAAAAGACTGTTTTTGGTAATATTAATAATCAGCAAGGGTCATATTATACTTTATAGGCCGGGTACCAGTCTTCTACGCACTTTGTATTATCTGTGTGTATTGATCAGGTGTACAGATCGCACCAGATTTGAGGCTTATTTAGAGTTGACGCTCTATAACAGACACAGAGTAAACACTGTCACACTCATTTCAAAGCAACTACCGTCGCCCTTAACACTCGCAAAATTAGAAGAGTTTCAGGTGCGTAGCCAGCCTTTTAAGAGGGAATACTAAACTTAATAGGACAAGAAAATGTCGACTTTTAGGACAAGGCATAGTCGCTTGCAGATCATAAACAGATATAAGTGTACGATTATTGCCCTAGTATATTTTTTCCTTCATCTTTTTGATCCTTTGCTAATTGTTTTTGCTTAAGATGAAGTTCATAATCATGTTTCACAATTTGTTCGTCGTCTTTAGTATAATTTAAGTACTTCTTCGCATTGGTCTTTTTAGGGACTTAACTGTTAGGGTCGCAACTGGAAACATGGGAATGATGTTTTCTGTTTTCAGGAAAGTTATTTCTATTAAATTGCCATTTACGTCACTATGATTAGAATATGAATAATAGTCATCATTTATAATTACGTCAGACGGATTCTTAAGTATAATTTACACAGAGCGAGTACTAACTGCAATAAGACTGGCAGCCAGTATTGGCTTAGTGTATGCCGCGTGTGAACAGTTTTTCAAGCCAGGCCAAACTGTTCACACGCGGCATATGCCAAGCCAATACTGGCCGCCAGCTTTATTGGCAGCCAGTACTGGCTCTGTGTAAATTATACTTTAATGCTGTCACCTAAACAATATTTTGCAGAAGATCAGCTAAAATATTCTGCATCTAAAATGTTGTTTTCACCTGAAATAAATAAAGGAGAATTAAAGGAGATAGTATCAGGATTCACGCATTTGGTTTGATACATTCTATCTTCTGCTTGATTTTCCTATAGCATAATCGTAAAACACGAAACAATATATCCAATAAAGCATCAATCGAAATAGTATTTTAAAAAGATAAAACCGACTTCAAAATTGTACGTTACTTTAGAAGAATTAAAATTCTGTATCTCAGAAACTACTGCACCAATTTTGATGAAACTTGGAGAATTCCATTATTTAAAGAATACCTAGTAGATTAAAAAAGAATAACTTAAATCTGACCTGATATTTCGGAGATATCCAAACACAAAATATATAAATACTTTTGAAATTTAGCACATTTGTTCAGACGAAAAAGCTTCAGACGAACTAGCTTTTTCCCGCGGCTTAGCTAGCATTGAGAAGCATTATTATTAATTAGGTATCAATGTCTCAGCCCAATTGGTTTAAAATCGACAAAGTTTATACAAACTTTCATCCCTTTGGGGGTAAAATTGATCAAAATCCTTTTTTAACCGACTTCCAAAAAACGAGGAGGTTATATGTTCGGCTGTGGATATTTTTTTTTATTTTTGTATGTTCAACGATTACTCCGTCGTTTGTGAACCGATTTTCGAAATTTTTGTTTTGTTGTATTAGGTTTCACTCCAATTTGGTACCATGTTCGCAAAAGTGGTGACCTGATGATGGGATCCATGAGTAATCGAGGGAGCTCCTCGAAATTTATATGGAAACATATGGTGATTTTGGTTTTATGTGAAGTGTACTAAGAATATGCTACCAAAAAGTCAAATATTGGGTCAAGGTATACCATGGTTTCGAAGATGCTGAGAGAACTCCTGACTCCTTATAGATACACGTTTGGGAGTTTCGGCGTTGTTTTAAGAACAGAAAGCATATGCTACTATGCTAATAACTATTGGTGGGTTGAATCTTATGAATTTAGTAGGAACATTAATGGAGAATTTGTAAAGTAGTTGCGGGCAGTCTAATGCATTTGACATCGTCTTTAATAGTAAAAAACAATCAGATATCATGCGTCGTGTTTTTAATAGTAGGATATGAAATTTCTTACAAAGGCTTAGATAATTGTCCGAGTGGTATGCAATTTTTTGATGATAGCACAAAAATTTGATAAAACGCTTTTGAATCGCCTCTATACGGTCTACATGTTTATGATAGTAAGGGTTCCACACCTGCGAGGCATACTCGAGATGACTTCTGACATGTGTGCAATACAAAATTTTCAAGGTTTTCGCTTCAGTAAAACATTTCGACATACGCATCACAAACCCCAAGGCCTTGGAAGCTTTATTAATAATCGCCTCGATCTGAGTATCAAAAATTAGTTTGCAATCGTGATGTACACCTAAATCACGCCACGCGCACGCCACGCGCACTCCACGCGCACGCCACGCGCACTCCACGCGCACGCCACGCGCACCACACGCGCACGCCACGCGCACTCCACGCGCACGCCACGCGCACCACACGCGCACGCCACGCGCACTCCACGCGCAAGACACGCGCAAAACACGCGCACCACACGCGCACGCCACGCGCATCACACGCGCACTCCACGCGCACGCCACGCGCAAGACACGCGCACGCCACGTGCACTCCACGCGCACGCCACGCGCACGCCACGCGCATCACACGCGCACTCCACGCGCACGCCACGCGCAAGAAACGCGCACGCCACGCGCACTCCACGCGCACGCCACGCGCACTCCACGCGCACGCCACGCGCACTCCACGCGCACGCCACGCGCTTTCCACGCGCACGCCACGCGCACCACACGCGCACGCCACGCGCACTCCACGCGCACGCCACGCGCACTCCACGCGCACGCCACGCGCTTTCCACGCGCACGCCACGCGCACCACACGCGCACGCCACGCGCACTCCACTCGCACATTACGTTATAATTACACATTGAGTTATTATAAAAGTTAAGTAACTTTTTTAATTTAATTGTTACTTAAGGGCGTTCCGTGCGGAGATTCCGTAATTGACCGTATTTAAAACCTTATAAACTCATAATCTGAAAGCTACAAAGTTATAATAAAAATACAGCAATAGTCTTCAGTATATCAACATTCCTTTTGTCGATACCGAAACGCATCATGATTACATAGAGTCGCTTAAGAACCCAAAAGAATTGCCTACTTTGTCAGAATTTTTAAAATTTTTAGAAATGAAATTTACATCTTTAGAAAGCTCTCGTCGTAAACAGGATTTTAATAAACCGAGTTCATCTCAAAACCAATTCAAAAAACCATGGGCTGAAAAGCATTCGAATAACCATTTGCATAATTTTATGAACAGAAACTGTAAACCAAGGCCAGCTGTAATAAACCATGTTAATACGAAACCAATGCATATTGCAACACAAAGGAAATGCATGCTCTGTAAAAACTGTTGCCATGAATTGTTTAAATGCAAACAATTTCTGGAATCGTCGCCGCTGAATAGACTTAAAATTATTGAAACAAACAAGTTATGTAAAAACTGCTTAACTAACCATTATGACAAATAATGTACTTCGGAAAAAACATGCCGTTTTTGTAACCAACATCATAACACTTTATTGCACAATGCCCTCGTTACTTTTGCTCCCTCAACTTCTAGCAACACCAACATCGAGCTGCCTGCCCGAAAATCTAAAATATGCGTTACCAATGCACCGCAAGAAACCATGCCCAAATTATTAGCAACAGCTAAAATTAATATTAGGTCTGTGGATGGCTGTCACCATACCATGCGAGCCCTCATAGACCCGTGTGCAGAGACGTCTCTTATTACAGACAACGCTGCTCAGCTTTTAGGCCTACCAAGGATTAAGCGCCACTGTCTTGTTGTCGGAGTTGGCGCGAAGGCCAAAGGCTTAGATAATTGTCCGAGTGGTATGCAATTTTTTGATGATAGCACAAAAATTTGATAAAACGCTTTTGAATCGCCTCTATACGGTCTACATGTTTATGATAGTAAGGGTTCCACACCTGCGAGGCATACTCGAGATGACTTCTGACATGTGTGCAATACAAAATTTTCAAGGTTTTCGCTTCAGTAAAACATTTCGACATACGCATCACAAACCCCAAGGCCTTGGAAGCTTTATTAATAATCGCCTCGATCTGAGTATCAAAAATTAGTTTGCAATCGTGATGTACACCTAAATCACGCCACGCGCACGCCACGCGCACTCCACGCGCACGCCACGCGCACTCCACGCGCACGCCACGCGCACCACACGCGCACGCCACGCGCACTCCACGCGCACGCCACGCGCACCACACGCGCACGCCACGCGCACTCCACGCGCAAGACACGCGCAAAACACGCGCACCACACGCGCACGCCACGCGCATCACACGCGCACTCCACGCGCACGCCACGCGCAAGACACGCGCACGCCACGTGCACTCCACGCGCACGCCACGCGCACGCCACGCGCATCACACGCGCACTCCACGCGCACGCCACGCGCAAGAAACGCGCACGCCACGCGCACTCCACGCGCACGCCACGCGCACTCCACGCGCACGCCACGCGCACTCCACGCGCACGCCACGCGCTTTCCACGCGCACGCCACGCGCACCACACGCGCACGCCACGCGCACTCCACGCGCACGCCACGCGCACTCCACGCGCACGCCACGCGCTTTCCACGCGCACGCCACGCGCACCACACGCGCACGCCACGCGCACTCCACTCGCACATTACGTTATAATTACACATTGAGTTATTATAAAAGTTAAGTAACTTTTTTAATTTAATTGTTACTTAAGGGCGTTCCGTGCGGAGATTCCGTAATTGACCGTATTTAAAACCTTATAAACTCATAATCTGAAAGCTACAAAGTTATAATAAAAATACAGCAATAGTCTTCAGTATATCAACATTCCTTTTGTCGATACCGAAACGCATCATGATTACATAGAGTCGCTTAAGAACCCAAAAGAATTGCCTACTTTGTCAGAATTTTTAAAATTTTTAGAAATGAAATTTACATCTTTAGAAAGCTCTCGTCGTAAACAGGATTTTAATAAACCGAGTTCATCTCAAAACCAATTCAAAAAACCATGGGCTGAAAAGCATTCGAATAACCATTTGCATAATTTTATGAACAGAAACTGTAAACCAAGGCCAGCTGTAATAAACCATGTTAATACGAAACCAATGCATATTGCAACACAAAGGAAATGCATGCTCTGTAAAAACTGTTGCCATGAATTGTTTAAATGCAAACAATTTCTGGAATCGTCGCCGCTGAATAGACTTAAAATTATTGAAACAAACAAGTTATGTAAAAACTGCTTAACTAACCATTATGACAAATAATGTACTTCGGAAAAAACATGCCGTTTTTGTAACCAACATCATAACACTTTATTGCACAATGCCCTCGTTACTTTTGCTCCCTCAACTTCTAGCAACACCAACATCGAGCTGCCTGCCCGAAAATCTAAAATATGCGTTACCAATGCACCGCAAGAAACCATGCCCAAATTATTAGCAACAGCTAAAATTAATATTAGGTCTGTGGATGGCTGTCACCATACCATGCGAGCCCTCATAGACCCGTGTGCAGAGACGTCTCTTATTACAGACAACGCTGCTCAGCTTTTAGGCCTACCAAGGATTAAGCGCCACTGTCTTGTTGTCGGAGTTGGCGCGAAGGCCAATAACAGTAGGGGAGTCGTACAGATAGACGTATCTTCTCTTTACAATAATTTTAAAAAATATAATAATTTTTATTGGTGCATGTAGTGTTTGTCTGTAAAAAGTTGTAACACTGAATGATAATTAAGGATTAAGCGCCACTGTCTTGTTGTCGGAGTTGGCGCGAAGGCCAATAACAGTAGGGGAGTCGTACAGATAGACGTATCTTCTCTTTACAATAATTTTAAAAAATATAATAATTTTTATTGGTGCATGTAATGTTTGTCTGTAAAAAGTTGTAACACTGAATGATAATTAATTAAGCGTTTCCTGTACTTTATTGTAAGTGTTAGCAATTGTTGACAAACCTTTTAAAATAAATAAATAAATAAATAAAATAAGGGTTCCACACCTGCGAGGCATACTCGAGATGACTTCTGACATGTGTGCAATACAAAATTTTCAAGGTTTTCGCTTCAGTAAAACATTTCGACATACGCATCACAAACCCCAAGGCCTTGGAAGCTTTATTAATAATCGCCTCGATCTGAGTATCAAAAATTAGTTTGCAATCGTGATGTACACCTAAATCACGCCACGCGCACGCCACGCGCACTCCACGCGCACTCCACGCGCACGCCACGCGCACTCCACGCGCACGCCACGCGCACCACACGCGCACGCCACGCGCACTCCACGCGCACGCCACGCGCAAGACACGCGCACGCCACGCGCACTCCACGCGCACGCCACGCGCACTCCACGCGCACGCCACGCGCATTCCACGCGCACGCCACGCGCACCACACGCGCACGCCACGCGCACCACACGCGCACGCCACGCGCACTCCACGCGCACGCCACGCGCACGCCACGCGCAAGACACGCGCACGCCACGTGCACTCCACGCGCACGCCACGCGCACTCCACGCGCACGCCACGCGCACCACACGCGCACGCCACGCGCACTCCACGCGCACGCCACGCGCACTCCACGCGCACGCCACGCGCACTCCACGCACACGCCACGCGCTTTCCACGCGCACGCCACGCGCACCACACGCGCACGCCACGCGCACTCCACTCGCACATTACGTTATTTTATTTTATTTTATTTTATGATACTTGGAAAACCTACAGCTATTGTTACAATTAAATTATAAGACAGAATACATAATAAGGAGCCAATTAGAAGTTTTCACTGATAGTAATAGTTTACAGAATATTGACTTAAATATTAAGTTATGAATACCTAGTACTACTACAACAAAGTTTTAAACATTTTAAACTCAAATATCAGTTATTTTAAACAAGAATATTATACAGAATATTGACTTAAATATTACGTTATGAATACCTAGTACTACTACAACAAAGTTTTAAACATTTTAAACTCAAATATCAGTTATTTTAAACAAGAATATTATATAATTCTAGCATTACAATACCTATTATGTACAGAAGAGCTAAACATCAACAAACAATTAATTAATTAAATCAACAAAATGCTTGCATAATGATCTCTTTAGAGTTGAAATATTACAATTGAAAATATCTAAATCCATATTAGAACACACTGAATTTAGTTGCTTGCTTGCACGATACATGAAAGAGTTCTGTCTGTAGTAGGTGTGGGTAGTGGGTAAGAAGATAGGGACATGACGACGATAGGACTTAGTAGGAATTTTAAAAGACAACTTAGATAATAGGTTGGGGCAGTCTAGATTATTCGAAGAGATTTTTACAAGAAAAGACACATCGGCAATAACACGACGGTCCTCTAGGGTAAGGAGGTGGTGTTTGGTACAGAGAGACTTATAATTGGAACTACTAAACCATTGATTTGTCTTAAAACACAGGTAACGTATAAATTTTCTTTGGATATTCTCAATTCTATTAATGTGAATTTTATACCTAGGGTTCCAAATTTGGGAAGCATACTCGAGGTGACTTCTAACTAGAGAGCAATATAGAACCTTGATGGTTTTAGCGCGAACAAATTCTTTAGAATTTCGCTTTAAGAAGCCAAGAGCTTTAGATGCCTTTGATATGACATGATCAATATGATCAATACGTTAACTTCGAAAAATTTTTACAAGTAAATGACAAGAATTTAAAATTTTACAAGTGTTTTTGTGTTACAAATTTTGTGAAGAAATCGGGCATAGGTTCCCCGTCTCAACAGAGAATTTTGCTTATACGACTATGTTAAAACTACTTCTAAATTTACTAAGTTAATATTAGGTTATTCACTTTGGCAAAACACTTAGAAAAGTTTCTTCAAATTTCACAAGTTAAATCAGTCTATGATAATAAGGTTCAAAATAACTCACAGTTATCTTCAAGCTTCACCTCCAATGGACTGTAGTTCGTATGTACCTTTTCACCCGCTCACCCTGATGAGCAGGCTCCTCCTGATGAGCTGCTCCTCCTGATAGGCACGACCTGTTCCTCCTGACAGGCACGTACTCCACCTCCTGACGGCACGTCCACCTTGCGCCGTCTGCTGCCGCTCGTCGCAGTCTGCCAACAAGCTCCAGCTGCTGTACACGACCAGTTAGCACAAGCAAACCGCTTGTCCGGTCGTTGTTCGTGATGGGCAAAAAGATACGCCACAACCGCCGCGTAAATGGCGGACTAATCGCTCAACACTTTACCCGATCCGGTTCGAAGGACCATGTACAGACGTCATACGCCTGATACTGGTCTTACGGTTCTGTAGGGTTACCCTGGGACGTAAATCCCTCTGGCGTAATATGAAATAAAACAACCAGTGAGTGTGAGCGAAAAGACCAAGTTTATTGTACTGAATTACATATATTAAATTTCGTCGAGCAAGCGATACCGCGATGTAGACGCCTAACAGCGACATCTGTTTTTGAATTACGGAACTAAATTTACTTAGAAAATAATTATGAAATTTACAAATCTCAACACATGGAAAACTTACAGCTAAGTGACATCAGTGGAAATTTTATATGAGGATCAGAAAGCCAATTACAAGTTTTCACCTCTAAGTAACAGAATAATTGAATACAAGATATTGTGAACGGTCTTACTAGTTAGATACAGATATATGTTTTTAAGTAGGATAACAAAATAACTAAAACAAAAAGTTTAAACTTTAAAGGTAGGTCTGACTAAAAACCAGAAAGAAGTGTATGCTAATTATATCGTACAATTTACCATAGTATTGTGGTTTGAATACTGTTACGTGCTAGGGGTTCGAAGACTCGGAGAGAAAGAAAACCTGGTGACTCTCTTGAAGACTTTATTCACAAACACTAGCTCACACTAATCACTGAGTCCAAACACTAAGCACTAGATCCAAATCACTGAGCACTATCACTGTCCTAGGTCGTAGCCGAGTCACTATCACAATCACAATCACTCACTATTGATCACTTGTTTTCGCTCCGAAGTCGCCTCGAAGATAGCTCAGATAAAACTGAATTGCCGGCCGGACTGTCTGCGACTATTTATACGGGTCGGATCGAATCTCAGAAAATTCCGGAACATCCCAGAATGAACCCGATATGCGTAAACAAGCATCAGATATTTCTAGAAAGTACTCGTAGGTACATACACCTAGCGTCATCTAGTAGCGAGTAGGGGATTTACGTTGCCTGTGTTCCCTTGGTAGGTTCGCTGGCCCGACGCTAGATGGCACCACGTGTCCGTATCCGTAACACTAGTCCCCTCTTAGAGATGCTCGTCCCGAGCATCGTTGTTACTGCCATGGTAACGCGTCAGACGGTCTACGTGTACCACTTTGAATGTCCCTCTTGGTTGCTTTTGGATCCTGTAAGTCACGTCATTCAATCGGGTAACCACTTTGTATGGGCCGTCCCACTTGGTCTGTAACTTTGGAGATTTCCCTTTTCGGCGAGTTGGGTTATGCAGCCACACCAGTGACCCTTCTTCGAAGCCGCTCGTGTTCGCTTTCCGGTCGTATCTGGTCTTCATCTTCTCACTTGACTGTAACCCATTTTCCCGAACCGTGGCGTGTATATAGCGCATCTTTTCCCTTAAATCGCAGACATAGTCTGGTACGGTCTTTGGTTCCTCCGGTGACCCTCCTGTCAAGAGGTCTACTGGTACTCGTAGTTCTCTACCGTAATTGACATACGCCGGGGTAGCTTTTATGCCCTCATGCTCGGCGGTACGGTACGACAGAAGGAAGAGCGGTATATACTTGTCCCAATCCTTTTGTTTGTCATCTACCAATTTCGCCAAATGCCTCTCAAGGGTCTGGTTAAATCTCTCAACCATTCCATCAGACTGTGGATGGTACGCGGTGGTCCTCGTCTTATGCATTCCCAAAATTCTGCATACTTCCTGGAAGACCTGCGATTCGAAATTCCTGCCCTGATCGGAATGGATTTCTAGAGGCACACCAAAGCGAGATATCACTTCTTCGACTAGCTTAGAAGCAACTGTTGTAGCTTCCTGATTTGGTATGGCGAACACTTCGGGCCATTTTGTGAAGTAATCCATGACCACCATAAAATACTTGTTTCCCGATTCCGTTACAGGAAATGGCCCAGCTACGTCAACTGCAATTCGTTCCCACGGTGCGCCAACGTTATACAAGCGCAGGTTCCCACGGCTCCTTGTCTGTGGTCCCTTCACTGCAGCGCAAGTAGTACATTTGCGGCACCAATCCTGCACATCATCTCGACAATGCAACCAGTAGAATCGTTCTCGCACTTTTGTTAACGTCCTCTTGACACCTAGATGTCCTCCTGATACGCCATCGTGAATTTCACGGAGAACATCTGGTACTCTCGTCCTTGGGACAACTATCTGAAGATGGAACTCTCTGCCGTTAGTCTTCTCCCATTTCCGGTAAAGTATTCCATTTTGAAGTATCAGACTGTCCCATTGCGCCCAGTACGCCTTAGTGACAGCGCCAGTGGGTGCAACCTCACTCCAGATTGGTTTTACGTCACCCCGTTTCTTCCATGTGATGATGTGCCGAAGGTCGTCATCTCTTTCTTGAGCCTCCCTCATAGCATCATTCTCCCATGGACCCAAAGGACTTGTTTTCGTTAACTTTAGTGTAATTTCATTAGATTCCTGCTTGACACAATGTTTGCAGTCTTCTGAACACGGCCTTCGTGAAAGTGCGTCGGCATTCCCATGCGCCTTTCCGCTGCGGTGTTCCGTCTTGAAGTCATACTCCTGGAGTTGTTCAATCCATCGAGCTACTTGGCCTTCTGGGTTCTTGAATTGTAGTAACCACTTCAAGGCTGCGTGATCAGTTCGCAATAAAAACTGTCTCCCGATGAGATATTTGCTGAAATGTTGTAGCGTCTTTACGACAGCCAAGAGTTCTCTTCTTGTCACACAGTAGTTTCTCTCTGGCTTAGATAAAGATTTGCTGAAATATGCAATTACAACTTCTCTTTCACCCTGTTTTTGAGATAACACCCCTCCAATGGCCGTGTTGCTTGCGTCCGTGTCGACTATAAACTGACCTTCAGGTTGTGGATACCCCAGGATTGGTGTTTCACACAGATGTTGCTTCAGTTTCTGAAAAGAATCTTCCGAAGTCTCGTCCCAAATAAACTGTCGTTTATCTTCTGTCAGCCGATGTAATGGCTTGGCTATCTCTGAGAATCCCTTAACAAAACGCCTGTAGTAGGAGCATAGGCCGAGAAATGCCCGCACTTCGGTTTTGTTTTTAGGGGTTGGCCAATTTTGAACTGCTTCCAGTTTCTCCGGGTCCGTCTGGATTCCATCACTGGAGATAATATGGCCGAGATAATTGACCTTACTCCTGAACAAACGACACTTTTTCGGATTCAACTTTAACTTGGCCCCCTCTATTTTGGCGAAAACTCGTTCTAAGTTTCGCAAATGGTCCTCGAAGTCGCGGCCAACAATGATGACGTCATCCAAGTAGACTAAGCAAGCCTCTCCAACTAAGCCTGCCAGTACACACTCCATGAGTCGCTCAAATGTGGCAGGTGCGTTACACAATCCAAAGGGCATGACGTTAAACTGCCATAAACCTTTACCGGTGGAGAAAGCTGTCTTCTCCTTGTCTTTTGGATGGATTTCCACCTGCCAGTATCCAGATTTCAGGTCCAGGGTCGAGAACCATTTCATGCCACTCAAGGTATCCAGAGTGTCGTCGATTCGAGGTAATGGATAGCTGTCCTTCTTAGTGACATCATTGAGACGCCTGTAGTCCACACAAAATCTTGTGCTGCCATCTTTCTTCTTCACTAACACAACAGGTGAGCACCACGGACTTGCAGACGGTTCAATTATCTTATGCCTTCTCATGTCCTCCAAAAGGCCTTCAACTTCTTTTTCCTTTGCAATGGGTATCCGTCTTGCTCGTTGACGAATTGGGTTCTCACTTCCGGTATCTATCTTGTGCTGAACCATCGACGTTCTTCCAAGGTCGCCTTCCTGACTGGAGAAGATATTCGCGTGGCGTTGTAAAAACTTCTTAGCTTTCATGCTCTGCGAATAAGTCAGATTACTCTTGCAGTCATCGAGTAGCTCAGTCACTATTCCATAGTTGCTGCTGTTTGCTGAGTCTGAGCCTGTGATCGAACTACACTTTCTCATCCAGACAACTTCCTCGCACTTTCCAATGACGTCACCTTTGTTCAAGCAGATCTCGCGATCGCCAAGATTCAAAACCCTGACCACAGCGTTACTGCTTCCACTAACAAGGGTTCTCGCCGTCATCAGATTTTGCGCTGATGTCTTGGTAGGCGTGTCTTCGATCAACACGCATCTGTTTGACTTTTTCTTTCCAGCTGGCGGTAGTTTCACCAGCACCCGAGCTGCTGCACGTCCAGGTATAATGACTTTCTTTACACATTCAACTTTCCCGCAGGCGCCTCCAAGGATGAAAATTTCCTCTTCACCGCACTTGAAAACTCCGTCAGCGACATTAATCCTGCACTTATGTTTCTTCATGAAATCCAACCCCAAGATGCAATCATCCATAATCTCAGCCACGATAACGTCGTGAGGGTATGAGGACCCCCCTACATTAATCGTAACTGACATTTCTCCCAGGACGGGTATTGGCTGACCGGAGGCAGTAAGAAGCCGACAGTTAATTCTCCTCTTATGTCTTCTTGCGGCTTTTACTAGATTTGGGTTCACTATCGTTCTAGAGGCTCCTGTGTCTAGAGTCATTTTGCAATCCGTCCTGTTAATAGTCCCCTGAATCACAAGACTATTCCCGCTGCATGCTTGGGAGATAACAGTTATCGGGGCTTCCTCCGCGTCAGCCAGTACTCGCCCCGTAGTCCTGGCTTTTATTCGTTTCCCTGATCCCGGGCAGGGGACGAAGCTCCTTGCTTCTTCAGCTCCTCTACTTGTTCCTCGAGCCTTTTCATCCTTGCCATCTGGGTCTCCTTCTGCGGGCAGTTTAGCTGAAGATGACCCCTCTCACCGCACTTGTAGCACATGGCTCCAAAACTTCTCTTTGTGGGAGCCTTGACCTCCTTAACGTCCTCAGAGACCTCATGGATCTTATGGGTCTGTCGTATGTCACGGCGAACAGCCTCGACCTCCAAAGCATGCGCCAATGCTTCCTTTAGCGAGGTGTGGTGACGTAGCCTGACTGCAGCTCTGACCTCGAGGTCCCTGATTCCGTCGACAAATGCTTGCACAATATTCGTGTCGATCATCTTGGAATCGGCTCCTGGGTGTGCCTTCTTGACCAGTTTTTCAATTTCCAACGCCCATTGTTGTAGTCCCTCTCCTGAGCGTTGGACTCTGTCACGAAGTTGAGCACGGAACACGTGCTCCAGGTGTCGCTCCCCGTATCTGGATTCAAGGGCCTCCATCAGGTCTTGGAACCCTTTTCCTGTATGTGCTTCCAGGACCGACAAAGCTTGCCCTCTGAGCGCAACAGTGAGAGCGGTCAGGCATTGTTCGTCAGTCCATCCGTTGGCAGAAGCAACCGTCTGGAATTGCTGACGGTAAGCGTTCCAAGAAGTAGTACCGTCGTATGGTGGCACTTTAACTCTTGGTCCTTGTACCACTTGCACCACTCCGGTAGTTCCACTAGACACCGCCACTCCTGTGGTTTCCAGGCGCACTACTTTCTTCTGAAGTTCAGTGAGGCCGGTTTTCACATTTTCCACATCCAATCCTAACCCCGTAACTCGTTCGTCCATTATGTCGACATCTTTTCGGAGCTTAACCACCGTGTCACTTACATCCTTTATAGCTCCAAGTGCTTTTTCTTGGAGGTCTTTTTGTTGATCTTGTGATTCTCGAATCGCTCTGATTTCAGCCTTCTGAAATTCCTGCAAAGCGCCGAGCTTGCGGTCTTGTGACTCTTGCAAAGCGCCGAGCTTGCGGTCTTGTGACTCTTGCAAAGCGCCGAGCTTGCGGTCTTGTGACTCCTGCAAAGCCTGAATTAACTCAATTATGCTTTCCAATTGAGCCATTTGAGGGGCCGTAGAAACTACGGGCGTGACAGGATGGATGGAGCTAGTCGACGGGGCCTGAGCAGGTGGGGCCCAGTGGGCGGAGCCAGTGGGCGTGGCCTGAGTGGGCGTGGCCTGGTGGGCGGAGCCAGTGGGCGTGGCTATGATATAGAATGAACCCGATATGCGTAAACAAGCATCAGATATTTCTAGAAAGTACTCGTAGGTACATACACCTAGCGTCATCTAGTAGCGAGTAGGGGATTTACGTTGCCTGTGTTCCCTTGGTAGGTTCGCTGGCCCGACGCTAGATGGCACCACGTGTCCGTATCCGTAACACTAGTCCCCTCTTAGAGATGCTCGTCCCGAGCATCGTTGTTACTGCCATGGTAACGCGTCAGACGGTCTACGTGTACCACTTTGAATGTCCCTCTTGGTTGCTTTTGGATCCTGTAAGTCACGTCATTCAATCGGGTAACCACTTTGTATGGGCCGTCCCACTTGGTCTGTAACTTTGGAGATTTCCCTTTTCGGCGAGTTGGGTTATGCAGCCACACCAGTGACCCTTCTTCGAAGCCGCTCGTGTTCGCTTTCCGGTCGTATCTGGTCTTCATCTTCTCACTTGACTGTAACCCATTTTCCCGAACCGTGGCGTGTATATAGCGCATCTTTTCCCTTAAATCGCAGACATAGTCTGGTACGGTCTTTGGTTCCTCCGGTGACCCTCCTGTCAAGAGGTCTACTGGTACTCGTAGTTCTCTACCGTAATTGACATACGCCGGGGTAGCTTTTATGCCCTCATGCTCGGCGGTACGGTACGACAGAAGGAAGAGCGGTATATACTTGTCCCAATCCTTTTGTTTGTCATCTACCAATTTCGCCAAATGCCTCTCAAGGGTCTGGTTAAATCTCTCAACCATTCCATCAGACTGTGGATGGTACGCGGTGGTCCTCGTCTTATGCATTCCCAAAATTCTGCATACTTCCTGGAAGACCTGCGATTCGAAATTCCTGCCCTGATCGGAATGGATTTCTAGAGGCACACCAAAGCGAGATATCACTTCTTCGACTAGCTTAGAAGCAACTGTTGTAGCTTCCTGATTTGGTATGGCGAACACTTCGGGCCATTTTGTGAAGTAATCCATGACCACCATAAAATACTTGTTTCCCGATTCCGTTACAGGAAATGGCCCAGCTACGTCAACTGCAATTCGTTCCCACGGTGCGCCAACGTTATACAAGCGCAGGTTCCCACGGCTCCTTGTCTGTGGTCCCTTCACTGCAGCGCAAGTAGTACATTTGCGGCACCAATCCTGCACATCATCTCGACAATGCAACCAGTAGAATCGTTCTCGCACTTTTGTTAACGTCCTCTTGACACCTAGATGTCCTCCTGATACGCCATCGTGAATTTCACGGAGAACATCTGGTACTCTCGTCCTTGGGACAACTATCTGAAGATGGAACTCTCTGCCGTTAGTCTTCTCCCATTTCCGGTAAAGTATTCCATTTTGAAGTATCAGACTGTCCCATTGCGCCCAGTACGCCTTAGTGACAGCGCCAGTGGGTGCAACCTCACTCCAGATTGGTTTTACGTCACCCCGTTTCTTCCATGTGATGATGTGCCGAAGGTCGTCATCTCTTTCTTGAGCCTCCCTCATAGCATCATTCTCCCATGGACCCAAAGGACTTGTTTTCGTTAACTTTAGTGTAATTTCATTAGATTCCTGCTTGACACAATGTTTGCAGTCTTCTGAACACGGCCTTCGTGAAAGTGCGTCGGCATTCCCATGCGCCTTTCCGCTGCGGTGTTCCGTCTTGAAGTCATACTCCTGGAGTTGTTCAATCCATCGAGCTACTTGGCCTTCTGGGTTCTTGAATTGTAGTAACCACTTCAAGGCTGCGTGATCAGTTCGCAATAAAAACTGTCTCCCGATGAGATATTTGCTGAAATGTTGTAGCGTCTTTACGACAGCCAAGAGTTCTCTTCTTGTCACACAGTAGTTTCTCTCTGGCTTAGATAAAGATTTGCTGAAATATGCAATTACAACTTCTCTTTCACCCTGTTTTTGAGATAACACCCCTCCAATGGCCGTGTTGCTTGCGTCCGTGTCGACTATAAACTGACCTTCAGGTTGTGGATACCCCAGGATTGGTGTTTCACACAGATGTTGCTTCAGTTTCTGAAAAGAATCTTCCGAAGTCTCGTCCCAAATAAACTGTCGTTTATCTTCTGTCAGCCGATGTAATGGCTTGGCTATCTCTGAGAATCCCTTAACAAAACGCCTGTAGTAGGAGCATAGGCCGAGAAATGCCCGCACTTCGGTTTTGTTTTTAGGGGTTGGCCAATTTTGAACTGCTTCCAGTTTCTCCGGGTCCGTCTGGATTCCATCACTGGAGATAATATGGCCGAGATAATTGACCTTACTCCTGAACAAACGACACTTTTTCGGATTCAACTTTAACTTGGCCCCCTCTATTTTGGCGAAAACTCGTTCTAAGTTTCGCAAATGGTCCTCGAAGTCGCGGCCAACAATGATGACGTCATCCAAGTAGACTAAGCAAGCCTCTCCAACTAAGCCTGCCAGTACACACTCCATGAGTCGCTCAAATGTGGCAGGTGCGTTACACAATCCAAAGGGCATGACGTTAAACTGCCATAAACCTTTACCGGTGGAGAAAGCTGTCTTCTCCTTGTCTTTTGGATGGATTTCCACCTGCCAGTATCCAGATTTCAGGTCCAGGGTCGAGAACCATTTCATGCCACTCAAGGTATCCAGAGTGTCGTCGATTCGAGGTAATGGATAGCTGTCCTTCTTAGTGACATCATTGAGACGCCTGTAGTCCACACAAAATCTTGTGCTGCCATCTTTCTTCTTCACTAACACAACAGGTGAGCACCACGGACTTGCAGACGGTTCAATTATCTTATGCCTTCTCATGTCCTCCAAAAGGCCTTCAACTTCTTTTTCCTTTGCAATGGGTATCCGTCTTGCTCGTTGACGAATTGGGTTCTCACTTCCGGTATCTATCTTGTGCTGAACCATCGACGTTCTTCCAAGGTCGCCTTCCTGACTGGAGAAGATATTCGCGTGGCGTTGTAAAAACTTCTTAGCTTTCATGCTCTGCGAATAAGTCAGATTACTCTTGCAGTCATCGAGTAGCTCAGTCACTATTCCATAGTTGCTGCTGTTTGCTGAGTCTGAGCCTGTGATCGAACTACACTTTCTCATCCAGACAACTTCCTCGCACTTTCCAATGACGTCACCTTTGTTCAAGCAGATCTCGCGATCGCCAAGATTCAAAACCCTGACCACAGCGTTACTGCTTCCACTAACAAGGGTTCTCGCCGTCATCAGATTTTGCGCTGATGTCTTGGTAGGCGTGTCTTCGATCAACACGCATCTGTTTGACTTTTTCTTTCCAGCTGGCGGTAGTTTCACCAGCACCCGAGCTGCTGCACGTCCAGGTATAATGACTTTCTTTACACATTCAACTTTCCCGCAGGCGCCTCCAAGGATGAAAATTTCCTCTTCACCGCACTTGAAAACTCCGTCAGCGACATTAATCCTGCACTTATGTTTCTTCATGAAATCCAACCCCAAGATGCAATCATCCATAATCTCAGCCACGATAACGTCGTGAGGGTATGAGGACCCCCCTACATTAATCGTAACTGACATTTCTCCCAGGACGGGTATTGGCTGACCGGAGGCAGTAAGAAGCCGACAGTTAATTCTCCTCTTATGTCTTCTTGCGGCTTTTACTAGATTTGGGTTCACTATCGTTCTAGAGGCTCCTGTGTCTAGAGTCATTTTGCAATCCGTCCTGTTAATAGTCCCCTGAATCACAAGACTATTCCCGCTGCATGCTTGGGAGATAACAGTTATCGGGGCTTCCTCCGCGTCAGCCAGTACTCGCCCCGTAGTCCTGGCTTTTATTCGTTTCCCTGATCCCGGGCAGGGGACGAAGCTCCTTGCTTCTTCAGCTCCTCTACTTGTTCCTCGAGCCTTTTCATCCTTGCCATCTGGGTCTCCTTCTGCGGGCAGTTTAGCTGAAGATGACCCCTCTCACCGCACTTGTAGCACATGGCTCCAAAACTTCTCTTTGTGGGAGCCTTGACCTCCTTAACGTCCTCAGAGACCTCATGGATCTTATGGGTCTGTCGTATGTCACGGCGAACAGCCTCGACCTCCAAAGCATGCGCCAATGCTTCCTTTAGCGAGGTGTGGTGACGTAGCCTGACTGCAGCTCTGACCTCGAGGTCCCTGATTCCGTCGACAAATGCTTGCACAATATTCGTGTCGATCATCTTGGAATCGGCTCCTGGGTGTGCCTTCTTGACCAGTTTTTCAATTTCCAACGCCCATTGTTGTAGTCCCTCTCCTGAGCGTTGGACTCTGTCACGAAGTTGAGCACGGAACACGTGCTCCAGGTGTCGCTCCCCGTATCTGGATTCAAGGGCCTCCATCAGGTCTTGGAACCCTTTTCCTGTATGTGCTTCCAGGACCGACAAAGCTTGCCCTCTGAGCGCAACAGTGAGAGCAGTCAGGCATTGTTCGTCAGTCCATCCGTTGGCAGAAGCAACCGTCTGGAATTGCTGACGGTAAGCGTTCCAAGAAGTAGTACCGTCGTATGGTGGCACTTTAACTCTTGGTCCTTGTACCACTTGCACCACTCCGGTAGTTCCACTAGACACCGCCACTCCTGTGGTTTCCAGGCGCACTACTTTCTTCTGAAGTTCAGTGAGGCCGGTTTTCACATTTTCCACATCCAATCCTAACCCCGTAACTCGTTCGTCCATTATGTCGACATCTTTTCGGAGCTTAACCACCGTGTCACTTACATCCTTTATAGCTCCAAGTGCTTTTTCTTGGAGGTCTTTTTGTTGATCTTGTGATTCTCGAATCGCTCTGATTTCAGCCTTCTGAAATTCCTGCAAAGCGCCGAGCTTGCGGTCTTGTGACTCTTGCAAAGCGCCGAGCTTGCGGTCTTGTGACTCTTGCAAAGCGCCGAGCTTGCGGTCTTGTGACTCCTGCAAAGCCTGAATTAACTCAATTATGCTTTCCAATTGAGCCATTTGAGGGGCCGTAGAAACTACGGGCGTGACAGGATGGATGGAGCTAGTCGACGGGGCCTGAGCAGGTGGGGCCCAGTGGGCGGAGCCAGTGGGCGTGGCCTGAGTGGGCGTGGCCTGGTGGGCGGAGCCAGTGGGCGTGGCTATGTCCAGAGTGGGCGGGGCCTGAGGGGCGTGGTCAGTGGGCGGGTCCCGGTGGGCGGAGCCAGTGGGCGTGGCTTCACCCGAAGTGGGTGGAGCCTGGGGGGCGTGGTCAGTGGGCGGAGCCTGGTGGGCGGGGCCAGCGGGTAGGGCCTGCCCCGCAGTGGGCGGAGCTTGGTCTCCAGTGGGTGTGGCCTCCGCAGCTCCACCGCCAACTCCTCTCTCGGAGTCAATGGCAGCAGCTCGCTGCGCCCTTGTCCTGACACTCCCCTTGAAGTCCTCTCTCGGAGTCAATGGCATCTCCAAATCCCACTTCTGACACCAGTTGTTACGTGCTAGGGGTTCGAAGACTCGGAGAGAAAGAAAACCTGGTGACTCTCTTGAAGACTTTATTCACAAACACTAGCTCACACTAATCACTGAGTCCAAACACTAAGCACTAGATCCAAATCACTGAGCACTATCACTGTCCTAGGTCGTAGCCGAGTCACTATCACAATCACAATCACTCACTATTGATCACTTGTTTTCGCTCCGAAGTCGCCTCGAAGATAGCTCAGATAAAACTGAATTGCCGGCCGGACTGTCTGCGACTATTTATACGGGTCGGATCGAATCTCAGAAAATTCCGGAACATCCCAGAATGAACCCGATATGCGTAAACAAGCATCAGATATTTCTAGAAAGTACTCGTAGGTACATACACCTAGCGTCATCTAGTAGCGAGTAGGGGATTTACGTTGCCTGTGTTCCCTTGGTAGGTTCGCTGGCCCGACGCTAGATGGCACCACGTGTCCGTATCCGTAACAATACGTTATACAAATTTAGGAAATCAAGTTATAAAAAAATTTGCAGCTCAAGCTCTTTCTAATCGACGTTGTCTTAGAAGTAAATACAATATCAAGATCGTAATCACGGCATAGCTTGTTGAAGTTGCGACTCGCTCTCACAACATACGAGTTTTGTCTGTAGTTGGTGGAGGCTTTTGGTACCGCTATTGGTGAGTTGAATCTTATGAATTTAGTAGGAACATTAATGGAGAATTTGGAAAGTAGTTGCGGGCAGTCTAATGCATTTGACATCGTCTTTAATAGTAAAAAACAATCAGATATCATGCGTCGTGTTTTTAATGGTAGGATATGAAATTTCTTACAAAGGCTTAGATAATTGTCCGAGTGGTATGCAATTTTTTGATGATAGCACAAAAATTTGATAAAACGCTTTTGAATCGCCTCTATACGATCTACATGTTTATGATAGTAAGGGTTCCACACCTGCGAGGCATACTCGAGATGACTTCTGACATGTGTGCAATACAAAATTTTGAAGGTTTTCGCTTCAGTAAAACATTTCGACATACGCATCACAAACCCCAAGGCCTTGGAAGCTTTATTAATAATCGCCTCGATCTGAGTATCAAAAATTAGTTTGCAAGTGTGATGTACACCTAAATCACGCCACGCGCACGCCACGCGCACTCCACGCGCACGCCACGCGCACCACACGCGCACGCCACGCGCACTCCACGCGCACGGCACGCGCACCACACGCGCACGCCACGCGCACTCCACGCGCACTCCACGCGCAAGACACGCGCAAGACACGCGCACGCCACGCGCACCACACGCGCACGCCATGCGCACGCCATGCGCACTCCACGCGCACGCCACGCGCATTCCACGCGCACCCCACGTGCACTCCACGCGCACGCCACGCGCACTCCACGCGCACGCCACGCGCAAGACACGCGTACGCCACGCGCACCACACGCGCACGCCACGCGCACTCCACTCGCACATTACATTATAATTACACATTGAGTAATTATAAAAGTTAAGTAACTTTTTTAATTTAATTGTTACTTAACTTTAATTATTACTTATTTATTTATTTATTTATGTGATGTACGGTCAACAGTTTGTCGACAGTACATCACGTTTCGCACTGTCAGCGTATACGCCGCCACGCGGTATTATAATATACTTTAACTAACCAGTTCGCGTTAAGCCGCCAATCGGTTCGCGTGCTCTCTTTACCATTTAACCATTAAACCATTTTAGCATAAGTTAAGGATTCAATAAACCTATTGAACCTAACTTGTCTTTTACTCTGTACGGGACCAAACCACGGTACATTGTGGTCCTTCGAGTTATTATTGAAACAGTGACCAAAAGTTTTTACCAATCGAAGGAACCCTAACCATTGTGGTCCTTAGAGTTATTTTTGAACCAGTGACCAAAAGTTTTTAAATTGTGGTTTACATTGTGGTTTTTCTCTAACCATTCCAACGTGAGAGCAACGTGGTCTTTCGTTCCTTAACGTAAGGAGAGACCGGCGCGGCGCTAGTGAAACCAAACACGTGTCGGTTGCGTTGTAACCAGTTTAACCAATAAAGTCGCGTGTGTTGTGTTAACCAATTGACCAGAACCGAACCAGTGTACCAATTTTGACCAAAGTGCTTGTGTGGAGTGTAACCAGTTCACCAGACCAGCGACGCTACCAGCGACTACCACCGGGGACGACTTCTGAGGACAACCAGGTCACCAGGTGCCAGTCTTCAAGTAAGATCTTTCCTTTTTACCGCTTTTTACCACTCTCTTGACCATTATTATGCCCGCAACCATGGAGGCTCTATTAACCACCCAGAACCAGATCATATCTGCGATTAACACGCTGTGTGTTAATTTCAAGAAGGATGGGCCTGAACGTAAGACGCCCGTCTATATCGAAAAACGTCTTAATACTTTGGACTCGTACTGGAATGAATTCCAGACTAACCATACCAGGCTCAGCGCCGAGTTCGAAGATCTTAACCACCGCTACTTTACTGAAAACCATTACCAGCGGACAAAAGATTTTTACGAGGAAGTTAGGAACATGATCTCTAATTACGTAACCAGCGAACCAGGCAAACAATTACTGAGACCAGCAACACCATTATCGCAGGGCTTAGATAGGCGCGATTTTTCTTCTCCCGCCCAGGAGGGTACCTCTTTTAGTTTCCCTGCGCCGAAGCTGTCGAACCAAGGTAACTCTAGTAGGGTGGAAGAAATGCTTCGTAAGCAGAAGAGCAACTTCAAGGCGCTTTCTCGTACCATAGAGGCTGTCGACCTTGAAAGCTGCTCCGAACGTTGGGAGTTTGAAGACATTTTGAGGACTATCCAATCCAGATGGTCGGTCATCGATTCTCTTCACTGGGACATCGACAGCGAAGGGGTGCTAGACAACGAGGAGTACGAGACAGCCTTCGCTGAGATGGAGAGGAAGTACAACACCATGAAGAAGGCAGTGAACAGACAGATGTGGTCGTCATCATACCGGGAACGTTCAACACCACAAATTGACATACCCACCTTCAGCGGAAATTACCAGGATTGGATACGTTTTAAGGATTTATTCTCCGAAACCATACACAATAATAAGTTGTTACCAAATGCCCAAAAAATGCAGTTTTTAAAAAGTAAGCTCCGCGGAGAGGCTGAAAAATTAGTTCACCATTTACGCATTAATTCCGAGAATTATCAAGTATGCTGGGACATTTTAAACCAACGCTACCATAACACCAGATTAATATTTAATCCCCACATACAATTATTATTAACCATGCCTACTATTCAGCAACAATCTGCAGCGGTCATCAAGAAGTTACATGACACCACCAACGAGTGTCTTAACTCTATAAAAGCAATGGGTATCGATATTTCCAATTGGGACCCATTGATTGTCTATATTTTGTGCCAAAAACTAGATACCGAAACGCATCATGATTACATAGAGTCGCTTAAGAACCCAAAAGAATTGCCTACTTTGTCAGAATTTTTAAAATTTTTAGAAATGAAATTTACATCTTTAGAAAGCTCTCGTCGTAAACAGGATTTTAATAAACCGAGTTCATCTCAAAACCAATTCCAAAAACCATGGGCTGAAAAGCATTCGAATAACCATTTGCATAATTTTATGAACAGAAACTGTAAACCAAGGCCAGCTGTAATAAACCATGTTAATACGAAACCAATGCATATTGCAACACAAAGGAAATGCATGCTCTGTAAAAACTGTTGCCATGAATTGTTTAAATGCAAACAATTTCTGGAATCGTCGCCGCTGAATAGACTTAAAATTATTGAAACAAACAAGTTATGTAAAAACTGCTTAACTAACCATTATGACAAGGAATGTACTTCGGAAAAAACATGCCGTTTTTGTAACCAACATCATAACACTTTATTGCACAATGCCCTCGTTACTTTTGCCTAAAGACAACTTAGATAATAGGTTGGGGCAGTCTAGATTATTCGAAGAGATTTTTACAAGAAAAGACACATCGGCAATAACACGACGGTCCTCTAGGGTAAGGAGGTGGTGTTTGGTACAGAGAGACTTATAATTGGAACTACTAAACCATTGATTTGTCTTAAAACACAGGTAACGTATAAATTTTCTTTGGATATTCTCAATTCTATTAATGTGAATTTTATACCTAGGGTTCCAAATTTGGGAGGCATACTCGAGGTGACTTCTAACTAGAGAGCAATATAGAACCTTGATGGTTTTAGCGCGAACAAATTCTTTAGAATTTCGCTTTAAGAAGCCAAGAGCTTTAGATGCCTTTGATATGACATGATCAATATGATCAATACGTTAACTTCGAAAAATTTTTACAAGTAAATGACAAGAATTTAAAATTTTACAAGTGTTTTTGTGTTACAAATTTTGTGAAGAAATCGGGCATAGGTTCCCCGTCTCAACAGAGAATTTTGCTTATACGACTATGTTAAAACTACTTCTAAATTTACTAAGTTAATATTAGGTTATTCACTTTGGCAAAACACTTAGAAAAGTTTCTTCTAATTTCACAAATTAAATCAGTCTATGATAATAAGGTTCAAAATAACTCACAGTTATCTTCAAGCTTCACCTCCAATGGACTGTAGTTCGTATGTACCTTTTCACCCGCTCACCCTGATGAGCAGGCTCCTCCTGATGAGCTGCTCCTCCTGATAGGCACGACCTGTTCCTCCTGACAGGCACGTACTCCACCTCCTGACGGCACGTCCACCTTGCGCCGTCTGCTGCCGCTCGTCGCAGTCTGCCAACAAGCTCCAGCTGCTGTACACGACCAGTTAGCACAAGCAAACCGCTTGTCCGGTCGTTGTTCGTGATGGGCAAAAAGATACGCCACAACCGCCGCGTAAATGGCGGACTAATCGCTCAACACTTTACCCGATCCGGTTCGAAGGACCATGTACAGACGTCATACGCCTGATACTGGTCTTACGGTTCTGTAGGGTTACCCTGGGACGTAAATCCCTCTGGCGTAATATGAAATAAAACAACCAGTGAGTGTGAGCGAAAAGACCAAGTTTATTGTACTGAATTACATATATTAAATTTCGTCGAGCAAGCGATACCGCGATGTAGACGCCTAACAGCGACATCTGTTTTTGAATTACGGAACTAAATTTACTTAGAAAATAATTATGAAATTTACAAATCTCAACACATGGAAAACTTACAGCTAAGTGACATCAGTGGAAATTTTATATGAGGATCAGAAAGCCAATTACAAGTTTTCACCTCTAAGTAACAGAATAATTGAATACAAGATATTGTGAACGGTCTTACTAGTTAGATACAGATATATGTTTTTAAGTAGGATAACAAAATAACTAAAACAAAAAGTTTAAACTTTAAAGGTAGGTCTGACTAAAAACCAGAAAGAAGTGTATGCTAATTATATCGTACAATTTACCATAGTATTGTGGTTTGAATACGTTATACAAATTTAGGAAATCAAGTTATAAAAAAATTTGCAGCTCAAGCTCTTTCTAATCGACGTTGTCTTAGAAGTAAATACAATATCAAGATCGTAATCACGGCATAGCTTGTTGAAGTTGCGACTCGCTCTCACAACATACGAGGTTTGTCTGTAGTTAGTGGAGGCTTTTGGTACCGCTATTGGTGAGTTGAATCTTATGAATTTAGTAGGAACATTAATGGAGAATTTGGAAAGTAGTTGCGGGCAGTCTAATGCATTTGACATCGTCTTTAATAGTAAAAAACAATCAGATATCATGCGTCGTGTTTTTAATGGTAGGATATGAAATTTCTTACAAAGGCTTAGATAATTGTCCGAGTGGTATGCAATTTTTTGATGATAGCACAAAAATTTGATAAAACGCTTTTGAATCGCCTCTATACGATCTACATGTTTATGATAGTAAGGGTTCCACACCTGCGAGGCATACTCGAGATGACTTCTGACATGTGTGCAATACAAAATTTTGAAGGTTTTCGCTTCAGTAAAACATTTCGACATACGCATCACAAACCCCAAGGCCTTGGAAGCTTTATTAATAATCGCCTCGATCTGAGTATCAAAAATTAGTTTGCAAGTGTGATGTACACCTAAATCACGCCACGCGCACGCCACGCGCACTCCACGCGCACGCCACGCGCACCACACGCGCACGCCACGCGCACTCCACGCGCACGGCACGCGCACCACACGCGCACGCCACGCGCACTCCACGCGCACTCCACGCGCAAGACACGCGCAAGACACGCGCACGCCACGCGCACCACACGCGCACGCCACGCGCATCACACGCGCACGCCATGCGCACTCCACGCGCACGCCACGCGCATTCCACGCGCACGCCACGCGCACCACACGCGCACGCCACGCGCATTCCACGCGCACGCCACGCGCACCACACGCGCACGCCACGCGCACTCCACGCGCACGCCACGCGCACTCCACGCGCACGCCACGCGCACTCCACGCGCACGCCACGCGCACCACACGCGCACGCCACGCGCACATTACGTTATAATTACACATTGAGTAATTATAAAAGTTAAGTAACTTTTTTAATTTAATTGTTACTTAACTTTAATTATTACTTATTTATTTATTTATTTATGTGATGTACGGTCAACAGTTTGTCGACAGTACATCACGTTTCGCACTGTCAGCGTATACGCCGCCACGCGGTATTATAATATACTTTAACTAACCAGTTCGCGTTAAGCCGCCAATCGGTTCGCGTGCTCTCTTTACCATTTAACCATTAAACCATTTTAGCATAAGTTAAGGATTCAATAAACCTATTGAACCTAACTTGTCTTTTACTCTGTACGGGACCAAACCACGGTACATTGTGGTCCTTCGAGTTATTATTGAAACAGTGACCAAAAGTTTTTACCAATCGAAGGAACCCTAACCATTGTGGTCCTTAGAGTTATTTTTGAACCAGTGACCAAAAGTTTTTAAATTGTGGTTTACATTGTGGTTTTTCTCTAACCATTCCAACGTGAGAGCAACGTGGTCTTTCGTTCCTTAACGTAAGGAGAGACCGGCGCGGCGCTAGTGAAACCAAACACGTGTCGGTTGCGTTGTAACCAGTTTAACCAATAAAGTCGCGTGTGTTCTGTTAACCAATTGACCAGAACCGAACCAGTGTACCAATTTTGACCAAAGTGCTTGTGTGGAGTGTAACCAGTTCACCAGACCAGCGACGCTACCAGCGACTACCACCGGGGACGACTTCTGAGGACAACCAGGTCACCAGGTGCCAGTCTTCAAGTAAGATCTTTCCTTTTTACCGCTTTTTACCACTCTCTTGACCATTATTATGCCCGCAACCATGGAGGCTCTATTAACCACCCAGAACCAGATCATATCTACGATTAACACGCTGTGTGTTAATTTCAAGAAGGATGGGCCTGAACGTAAGACGCCCGTCTATATCGAAAAACGTCTTAATACTTTGGACTCGTACTGGAATGAATTCCAGACTAACCATACCAGGCTCAGCGCCGAGTTCGAAGATCTTAACCACCGCTACTTTACTGAAAACCATTACCAGCGGACAAAAGATTTTTACGAGGAAGTTAGGAACATGATCTCTAATTACGTAACCAGCGAACCAGGCAAACAATTACTGAGACCAGCAACACCATTATCGCAGGGCTTAGATAGGCGCGATTTTTCTTCTCCCGCCCAGGAGGGTACCTCTTTTAGTTTCCCTGCGCCGAAGCTGTCGAACCAAGGTAACTCTAGTAGGGTGGAAGAAATGCTTCGTAAGCAGAAGAGCAACTTCAAGGCGCTTTCTCGTACCATAGAGGCTGTCGACCTTGAAAGCTGCTCCGAACGTTGGGAGTTTGAAGACATTTTGAGGACTATCCAATCCAGATGGTCGGTCATCGATTCTCTTCACTGGGACATCGACAGCGAAGGGGTGCTAGACAACGAGGAGTACGAGACAGCCTTCGCTGAGATGGAGAGGAAGTACAACACCATGAAGAAGGCAGTGAACAGACAGATGTGGTCGTCATCATACCGGGAACGTTCAACACCACAAATTGACATACCCACCTTCAGCGGAAATTACCAGGATTGGATATGTTTTAAGGATTTATTCTCCGAAACCATACACAATAATAAGTTGTTACCAAATGCCCAAAAAATGCAGTTTTTAAAAAGTAAGCTCCGCGGAGAGGCTGAAAAATTAGTTCACCATTTACGCATTAATTCCGAGAATTATCAAGTATGCTGGGACATTTTAAACCAACGCTACCATAACACCAGATTAATATTTAATCCCCACATACAATTATTATTAACCATGCCTACTATTCAGCAACAATCTGCAGCGGTCATCAAGAAGTTACATGACACCACCAACGAGTGTCTTAACTCTATAAAAGCAATGGGTATCGATATTTCCAATTGGGACCCATTGATTGTCTATATTTTGTGCCAAAAACTAGATACCGAAACGCATCATGATTACATAGAGTCGCTTAAGAACCCAAAAGAATTGCCTACTTTGTCAGAATTTTTAAAATTTTTAGAAATGAAATTTACATCTTTAGAAAGCTCTCGTCGTAAACAGGATTTTAATAAACCGAGTTCATCTCAAAACCAATTCCAAAAACCATGGGCTGAAAAGCATTCGAATAACCATTTGCATAATTTTATGAACAGAAACTGTAAACCAAGGCCAGCTGTAATAAACCATGTTAATACGAAACCAATGCATATTGCAACACAAAGGAAATGCATGCTCTGTAAAAACTGTTGCCATGAATTGTTTAAATGCAAACAATTTCTGGAATCGTCGCCGCTGAATAGACTTAAAATTATTGAAACAAACAAGTTATGTAAAAACTGCTTAACTAACCATTATGACAAGGAATGTACTTCGGAAAAAACATGCCGTTTTTGTAACCAACATCATAACACTTTATTGCACAATGCCCTCGTTACTTTTGCCTAAAGACAACTTAGATAATAGGTTGGGGCAGTCTAGATTATTCGAAGAGATTTTTACAAGAAAAGACACATCGGCAATAACACGACGGTCCTCTAGGGTAAGGAGGTGGTGTTTGGTACAGAGAGACTTATAATTGGAACTACTAAACCATTGATTTGTCTTAAAACACAGGTAACGTATAAATTTTCTTTGGATATTCTCAATTCTATTAATGTGAATTTTATACCTAGGGTTCCAAATTTGGGAGGCATACTCGAGGTGACTTCTAACTAGAGAGCAATATAGAACCTTGATGGTTTTAGCGCGAACAAATTCTTTAGAATTTCGCTTTAAGAAGCCAAGAGCTTTAGATGCCTTTGATATGACATGATCAATATGATCAATACGTTAACTTCGAAAAATTTTTACAAGTAAATGACAAGAATTTAAAATTTTACAAGTGTTTTTGTGTTACAAATTTTGTGAAGAAATCGGGCATAGGTTCCCCGTCTCAACAGAGAATTTTGCTTATACGACTATGTTAAAACTACTTCTAAATTTACTAAGTTAATATTAGGTTATTCACTTTGGCAAAACACTTAGAAAAGTTTCTTCAAATTTCACAAGTTAAATCAGTCTATGATAATAAGGTTCAAAATAACTCACAGTTTTCTTCAAGCTTCACCTCCAATGGACTGTAGTTCGTATGTACCTTTTCACCCGCTCACCCTGATGAGCAGGCTCCTCCTGATGAGCTGCTCCTCCTGATAGGCACGACCTGTTCCTCCTGACAGGCACGTACTCCACCTCCTGACGGCACGTCCACCTTGCGCCGTCTGCTGCCGCTCGTCGCAGTCTGCCAACAAGCTCCAGCTGCTGTACACGACCAGTTAGCACAAGCAAACCGCTTGTCCGGTCGTTGTTCGTGATGGGCAAAAAGATACGCCACAACCGCCGCGTAAATGGCGGACTAATCGCTCAACACTTTACCCGATCCGGTTCGAAGGACCATGTACAGACGTCATACGCCTGATACTGGTCTTACACGGTTCTGTAGGG
The DNA here is from genome assembly GCA_937595015.1 of Polyommatus icarus. Taxonomy (NCBI): domain Eukaryota; kingdom Metazoa; phylum Arthropoda; class Insecta; order Lepidoptera; family Lycaenidae; genus Polyommatus; species Polyommatus icarus. Next base: position 8,683,536 of record OW569340.1, read on the forward strand.
TTACCCTGGGACGTAAATCCCTCTGGCGTAATATGAAATAAAACAACCAGTGAGTGTGAGCGAAAAGACTAAGTTTATTGTACTGAATTACATATATTAAATTTCGTCGAGCAAGCGATACCGCGATGTAGACGCCTAACAGCGACATCTGTTTTTGAATTACGGAACTAAATTTACTTAGAAAATAATTATGAAATTTACAAATCTCAACACATGGAAAACTTACAGCTAAGTGACATCAGTGGAAATTTTATATGAGGATCAGAAAGCCAATTACAAGTTTTCACCTCTAAGTAACAGAATAATTGAATACAAGATATTGTGAACGGTCTTACTAGTTAGATACAGATATATGTTTTTAAGTAGGATAACAAAATAACTAAAACAAAAAGTTTAAACTTTAAAGGTAGGTCTGACTAAAAACCAGAAAGAAGTGTATGCTAATTATATCGTACAATTTACCATAGTATTGTGGTTTGAATACGTTATACAAATTTAGGAAATCAAGTTATAAAAAATTTGCAGCTCAAGCTCTTTCTAATCGACGTTGTCTTAGAAGTAAATACAATATCAAGATCGTAATCACGGCATAGCTTGTTGAAGTTGCGACTCGCTCTCACAACATACGAGTTTTGTCTGTAGTTGGTGGAGGCTTTTGGTACCGCTATTGGTGAGTTGAATCTTATGAATTTAGTAGGAACATTAATGGAGAATTTGGAAAGTAGTTGCGGGCAGTCTAATGCATTTGACATCGTCTTTAATAGTAAAAAACAATCAGATATCATGCGTCGTGTTTTTAATGGTAGGATATGAAATTTCTTACAAAGGCTTAGATAATTGTCCGAGTGGTATGCAATTTTTTGATGATAGCACAAAAATTTGATAAAACGCTTTTGAATCGCCTCTATACGATCTACATGTTTATGATAGTAAGGGTTCCACACCTGCGAGGCATACTCGAGATGACTTCTGACATGTGTGCAATACAAAATTTTGAAGGTTTTCGCTTCAGTAAAACATTTCGACATACGCATCACAAACCCCAAGGCCTTGGAAGCTTTATTAATAATCGCCTCGATCTGAGTATCAAAAATTAGTTTGCAAGTGTGATGTACACCTAAATCACGCCACGCGCACGCCACGCGCACTCCACGCGCACGCCACGCGCACCACACGCGCACGCCACGCGCACTCCACGCGCACGGCACGCGCACCACACGCGCACGCCACGCGCACTCCACGCGCACTCCACGCGCAAGACACGCGCAAGACACGCGCACGCCACGCGCACCACACGCGCACGCCACGCGCATCACACGCGCACGCCATGCGCACGCCATGCGCACGCCATGCGCACTCCACGCGCACGCCACGCGCATTCCACGCGCACGCCACGCGCACCACACGCGCACGCCACGCGCATTCCACGCGCACGCCACGCGCACCACACGCGCACGCCACGCGCACTCCACGCGCACGCCACGCGCACTCCACGCGCACGCCACGCGCACCACACGCGCACGCCACGCGCACTCCACGCGCATGCCACGCGCAAGACACGCGCACGCCACGCGCAAGACACGCGCACGCCACGTGCACTCCACGCGCACGCCACGCGCACTCCACGCGCACGCCACGCGCACCACACGCGCACGCCACGCGCACTCCACGCGCACGCCACGCGCAAGACACGCGCACGCCACGCGCAAGACACGCGCACGCCACGTGCACTCCACGCGCACGCCACGCGCACTCCACGCGCACTCCACGCGCACGCCACGCGCAAGACACGCGTACGCCACGCGCACCACACGCGCACGCCACGCGCACTCCACTCGCACATTACGTTATAATTACACATTGAGTAATTATAAAAGTTAAGTAACTTTTTTAATTTAATTGTTACTTAACTTTAATTATTACTTATTTATTTATTTATGTGATGTACGGTCAACAGTTTGTCGACAGTACATCACGTTTCGCACTGTCAGCGTATACGCCGCCACGCGGTATTATAATATACTTTAACTAACCAGTTCGCGTTAAGCCGCCAATCGGTTCGCGTGCTCTCTTTACCATTTAACCATTAAACCATTTTAGCATAAGTTAAGGATTCAATAAACCTATTGAACCTAACTTGTCTTTTACTCTGTACGGGACCAAACCACGGTACATTGTGGTCCTTCGAGTTATTATTGAAACAGTGACCAAAAGTTTTTACCAATCGAAGGAACCCTAACCATTGTGGTCCTTAGAGTTATTTTTGAACCAGTGACCAAAAGTTTTTAAATTGTGGTTTACATTGTGGTTTTTCTCTAACCATTCCAACGTGAGAGCAACGTGGTCTTTCGTTCCTTAACGTAAGGAGAGACCGGCGCGGCGCTAGTGAGATTAGTGGCAGTCTAATGCATTTGACATCGTCTTTAATAGTAAAAAACAATCAGATATCATGCGTCGTGTTTTTAATGGTAGGATATGAAATTTCTTACAAAGGCTTAGATAATTGTCCGAGTGGTATGCAATTTTTTGATGATAGCACAAAAATTTGATAAAACGCTTTTGAATCGCCTCTATACGATCTACATGTTTATGATAGTAAGGGTTCCACACCTGCGAGGCATACTCGAGATGACTTCTGACATGTGTGCAATACAAAATTTTGAAGGTTTTCGCTTCAGTAAAACATTTCGACATACGCATCACAAACCCCAAGGCCTTGGAAGCTTTATTAATAATCGCCTCGATCTGAGTATCAAAAATTAGTTTGCAAGTGTGATGTACACCTAAATCACGCCACGCGCACGCCACGCGCACTCCACGCGCACGCCACGCGCACCACACGCGCACGCCACGCGCACTCCACGCGCACGGCACGCGCACCACACGCGCACGCCACGCGCACGCCACGCGCACTCCACGCGCAAGACACGCGCAAGACACGCGCACGCCACGCGCACCACACGCGCACGCCACGCGCATCACACGCGCACGCCATGCGCACGCCATGCGCACTCCACGCGCACGCCACGCGCATTCCACGCGCACGCCACGCGCACCACACGCGCACGCCACGCGCATTCCACGCGCACGCCACGCGCACCACACGCGCACGCCACGCGCACTCCACGCGCACGCCACGCGCACTCCACGCGCACGCCACGCGCACCCCACGCGCACGCCACGCGCACCACACGCGCACGCCACGCGCACTCCACGCGCACGCCACGCGCAAGACACGCGCACGCCACGCGCAAGACACGCGCACGCCACGTGCACTCCACGCGCACGCCACGCGCACTCCACGCGCACGCCACGCGCACCACACGCGCACGCCACGCGCACTCCACGCGCACGCCACGCGCAAGACACGCGCACGCCACGCGCAAGACACGCGCACGCCACGCGCACTCCACGCGCACGCCACGCGCACTCCACGCGCACTCCACGCGCACGCCACGCGCAAGACACGCGTACGCCACGCGCACCACACGCGCACGCCACGCGCACTCCACTCGCACATTACGTTATAATTACACATTGAGTAATTATAAAAGTTAAGTAACTTTTTTAATTTAATTGTTACTTAACTTTAATTATTACTTATTTATTTATTTATTTATGTGATGTACGGTCAACAGTTTGTCGACAGTACATCACGTTTCGCACTGTCAGCGTATACGCCGCCACGCGGCATTATAATATACTTTAACTAACCAGTTCGCGTTAAGCCGCCAATCGGTTCGCGTGCTCTCTTTACCATTTAACCATTAAACCATTTTAGCATAAGTTAAGGATTCAATAAACCTATTGAACCTAACTTGTCTTTTACTCTGTACGGGACCAAACCACGGTACATTGTGGTCCTTCGAGTTATTATTGAAACAGTGACCAAAAGTTTTTACCAATCGAAGGAACCCTAACCATTGTGGTCCTTAGAGTTATTTTTGAACCAGTGACCAAAAGTTTTTAAATTGTGGTTTACATTGTGGTTTTTCTCTAACCATTCCAACGTGAGAGCAACGTGGTCTTTCGTTCCTTAACGTAAGGAGAGACCGGCGCGGCGCTAGTGAAACCAAACACGTGTCGGTTGCGTTGTAACCAGTTTAACCAATAAAGTCGCGTGTGTTGTGTTAACCAATTGACCAGAACCGAACCAGTGTACCAATTTTGACCAAAGTGCTTGTGTGGAGTGTAACCAGTTCACCAGACCAGCGACGCTACCAGCGACTACCACCGGGGACGACTTCTGAGGACAACCAGGTCACCAGGTGCCAGTCTTCAAGTAAGATCTTTCCTTTTTACCGCTTTTTACCACTCTCTTGACCATTATTATGCCCGCAACCATGGAGGCTCTATTAACCACCCAGAACCAGATCATATCTACGATTAACACGCTGTGTGTTAATTTCAAGAAGGATGGGCCTGAACGTAAGACGCCCGTCTATATCGAAAAACGTCTTAATACTTTGGACTCGTACTGGAATGAATTCCAGACTAACCATACCAGGCTCAGCGCCGAGTTCGAAGATCTTAACCACCGCTACTTTACTGAAAACCATTACCAGCGGACAAAAGATTTTTACGAGGAAGTTAGGAACATGATCTCTAATTACGTAACCAGCGAACCAGGCAAACAATTACTGAGACCAGCAACACCATTATCGCAGGGCTTAGATAGGCGCGATTTTTCTTCTCCCGCCCAGGAGGGTACCTCTTTTAGTTTCCCTGCGCCGAAGCTGTCGAACCAAGGTAACTCTAGTAGGGTGGAAGAAATGCTTCGTAAGCAGAAGAGCAACTTCAAGGCGCTTTCTCGTACCATAGAGGCTGTCGACCTTGAAAGCTGCTCCGAACGTTGGGAGTTTGAAGACATTTTGAGGACTATCCAATCCAGATGGTCGGTCATCGATTCTCTTCACTGGGACATCGACAGCGAAGGGGTGCTAGACAACGAGGAGTACGAGACAGCCTTCGCTGAGATGGAGAGGAAGTACAACACCATGAAGAAGGCAGTGAACAGACAGATGTGGTCGTCATCATACCGGGAACGTTCAACACCACAAATTGACATACCCACCTTCAGCGGAAATTACCAGGATTGGATATGTTTTAAGGATTTATTCTCCGAAACCATACACAATAATAAGTTGTTACCAAATGCCCAAAAAATGCAGTTTTTAAAAAGTAAGCTCCGCGGAGAGGCTGAAAAATTAGTTCACCATTTACGCATTAATTCCGAGAATTATCAAGTATGCTGGGACATTTTAAACCAACGCTACCATAACACCAGATTAATATTTAATCCCCACATACAATTATTATTAACCATGCCTACTATTCAGCAACAATCTGCAGCGGTCATCAAGAAGTTACATGACACCACCAACGAGTGTCTTAACTCTATAAAAGCAATGGGTATCGATATTTCCAATTGGGACCCATTGATTGTCTATATTTTGTGCCAAAAACTAGATACCGAAACGCATCATGATTACATAGAGTCGCTTAAGAACCCAAAAGAATTGCCTACTTTGTCAGAATTTTTAAAATTTTTAGAAATGAAATTTACATCTTTAGAAAGCTCTCGTCGTAAACAGGATTTTAATAAACCGAGTTCATCTCAAAACCAATTCCAAAAACCATGGGCTGAAAAGCATTCGAATAACCATTTGCATAATTTTATGAACAGAAACTGTAAACCAAGGCCAGCTGTAATAAACCATGTTAATACGAAACCAATGCATATTGCAACACAAAGGAAATGCATGCTCTGTAAAAACTGTTGCCATGAATTGTTTAAATGCAAACAATTTCTGGAATCGTCGCCGCTGAATAGACTTAAAATTATTGAAACAAACAAGTTATGTAAAAACTGCTTAACTAACCATTATGACAAGGAATGTACTTCGGAAAAAACATGCCGTTTTTGTAACCAACATCATAACACTTTATTGCACAATGCCCTCGTTACTTTTGCTCCCTCAACTTCTAGCAACACCAACATCGAGCTGCCTGCCCGAAAATCTAAAATATGCGTTACCAATGCACCGCAAGAAACCATGCCCAAATTATTAGCAACAGCTAAAATTAATATTAGGTCTGTGGATGGCTGTCACCATACCATGCGAGCCCTCATAGACCCGTGTGCAGAGACGTCTCTTATTACAGACAACGCTGCTCAGCTTTTAGGCCTACCATGGATTAAGCGCCACTGTCTTGTTGTCGGAGTTGGCGCGAAGGCCAATAACAGTAGGGGAGTCGTACAGATAGACGTATCTTCTCTTTACAATAATTTTAAAAAATATAATAATTTTTATTGGTGCATGTAGTGTTTGTCTGTAAAAAGTTGTAACACTGAATGATAATTAAGGATTAAGCGCCACTGTCTTGTTGTCGGAGTTGGCGCGAAGGCCAATAACAGTAGGGGAGTCGTACAGATAGACGTATCTTCTCTTTACAATAATTTTAAAAAATATAATAATTTTTATTGGTGCATGTAGTGTTTGTCTGTAAAAAGTTGTAACACTGAATGATAATTAAGGATTAAGCGCCACTGTCTTGTTGTCGGAGTTGGCGCGAAGGCCAATAACAGTAGGGGAGTCGTACAGATAGACGTATCTTCTCTTTACAATAATTTTAAAAAATATAATAATTTTTATTGGTGCATGTAATGTTTGTCTGTAAAGAGTTGTAACACTGAATGATAATTAATTAAGCGTTTTCTGTACTTTATTGTAAGTGTTAGCAATTGTTGACAAACCTTTTAAAATAAATAAATAAATAAATAAAATAAGGGTTCCACACCTGCGAGGCATACTCGAGATGACTTCTGACATGTGTGCAATACAAAATTTTCAAGGTTTTCGCTTCAGTAAAACATTTCGACATACGCATCACAAACCCCAAGGCCTTGGAAGCTTTATTAATAATCGCCTCGATCTGAGTATCAAAAATTAGTTTGCAATCGTGATGTACACCTAAATCACGCCACGCGCACGCCACGCGCACTCCACGCGCACTCCACGCGCACGCCACGCGCACTCCACGCGCACGCCACGCGCACCACACGCGCACGCCACGCGCACTCCACGCGCACGCCACGCGCACCACACGCACTCCACGCGCACGCCACGCGCAAGACACGCGCACGCCACGCGCAAAACACGCGCACGCCACGTGCACTCCACGCGCACGCCACGCGCACTCCACGCGCACGCCACGCGCACCACACGTGCACGCCACGCGCACTCCACGCGCACGCCATGCGCAAGACACGCGCACGCCACGCGCAAGACACGCGCACGCCACGTGCACTCCACGCGCACGCCACGCGCACTCCACGCGCACTCCACGCGCACGCCACGCGCAAGACACGCGTACGCCACGCGCACCACACGCGCACGCCACGCGCACTCCACTCGCACATTACGTTATAATTACACATTGAGTAATTATAAAAGTTAAGTAACTTTTTTAATTTAATTGTTACTTAACTTTAATTATCACTTATTTATTTATTTATGTGATGTACGGTCAACAGTTTGTCGACAGTACATCACGTTTCGCACTGTCAGCGTATACGCCGCCACGCGGTATTATAATATACTTTAACTAACCAGTTCGCGTTAAGCCGCCAATCGGTTCGCGTGCTCTCTTTACCATTTAACCATTAAACCATTTTAGCATAAGTTAAGGATTCAATAAACCTATTGAACCTAACTTGTCTTTTACTCTGTACGGGACCAAACCACGGTACATTGTGGTCCTTAGAGTTATTTTTGAACCAGTGACCAAAAGTTTTTAAATTGTGGTTTACATTGTGGTTTTTCTCTAACCATTCCAACGTGAGAGCAACGTGGTCTTTCGTTCCTTAACGTAAGGAGAGACCGGCGCGGCGCTAGTGAAACCAAACACGTGTCGGTTGCGTTGTAACCAGTTTAACCAATAAAGTCGCGTGTGTTGTGTTAACCAATTGACCAGAACCGAACCAGTGTACCAATTTTGACCAAAGTGCTTGTGTGGAGTGTAACCAGTTCACCAGACCAGCGACGCTACCAGCGACTACCACCGGGGACGACTTCTGAGGACAACCAGGTCACCAGGTGCCAGTCTTCAAGTAAGATCTTTCCTTTTTACCGCTTTTTACCACTCTCTTGACCATTATTATGCCCGCAACCATGGAGGCTCTATTAACCACCCAGAACCAGATCATATCTACGATTAACACGCTGTGTGTTAATTTCAAGAAGGATGGGCCTGAACGTAAGACGCCCGTCTATATCGAAAAACGTCTTAATACTTTGGACTCGTACTGGAATGAATTCCAGACTAACCATACCAGGCTCAGCGCCGAGTTCGAAGATCTTAACCACCGCTACTTTACTGAAAACCATTACCAGCGGACAAAAGATTTTTACGAGGAAGTTAGGAACATGATCTCTAATTACGTAACCAGCGAACCAGGCAAACAATTACTGAGACCAGCAACACCATTATCGCAGGGCTTAGATAGGCGCGATTTTTCTTCTCCCGCCCAGGAGGGTACCTCTTTTAGTTTCCCTGCGCCGAAGCTGTCGAACCAAGGTAACTCTAGTAGGGTGGAAGAAATGCTTCGTAAGCAGAAGAGCAACTTCAAGGCGCTTTCTCGTACCATAGAGGCTGTCGACCTTGAAAGCTGCTCCGAACGTTGGGAGTTTGAAGACATTTTGAGGACTATCCAATCCAGATGGTCGGTCATCGATTCTCTTCACTGGGACATCGACAGCGAAGGGGTGCTAGACAACGAGGAGTACGAGACAGCCTTCGCTGAGATGGAGAGGAAGTACAACACCATGAAGAAGGCAGTGAACAGACAGATGTGGTCGTCATCATACCGGGAACGTTCAACACCACAAATTGACATACCCACCTTCAGCGGAAATTACCAGGATTGGATATGTTTTAAGGATTTATTCTCCGAAACCATACACAATAATAAGTTGTTACCAAATGCCCAAAAAATGCAGTTTTTAAAAAGTAAGCTCCGCGGAGAGGCTGAAAAATTAGTTCACCATTTACGCATTAATTCCGAGAATTATCAAGTATGCTGGGACATTTTAAACCAACGCTACCATAACACCAGATTAATATTTAATCCCCACATACAATTATTATTAACCATGCCTACTATTCAGCAACAATCTGCAGCGGTCATCAAGAAGTTACATGACACCACCAACGAGTGTCTTAACTCTATAAAAGCAATGGGTATCGATATTTCCAATTGGGACCCATTGATTGTCTATATTTTGTGCCAAAAACTAGATACCGAAACGCATCATGATTACATAGAGTCGCTTAAGAACCCAAAAGAATTGCCTACTTTGTCAGAATTTTTAAAATTTTTAGAAATGAAATTTACATCTTTAGAAAGCTCTCGTCGTAAACAGGATTTTAATAAACCGAGTTCATCTCAAAACCAATTCCAAAAACCATGGGCTGAAAAGCATTCGAATAACCATTTGCATAATTTTATGAACAGAAACTGTAAACCAAGGCCAGCTGTAATAAACCATGTTAATACGAAACCAATGCATATTGCAACACAAAGGAAATGCATGCTCTGTAAAAACTGTTGCCATGAATTGTTTAAATGCAAACAATTTCTGGAATCGTCGCCGCTGAATAGACTTAAAATTATTGAAACAAACAAGTTATGTAAAAACTGCTTAACTAACCATTATGACAAGGAATGTACTTCGGAAAAAACATGCCGTTTTTGTAACCAACATCATAACACTTTATTGCACAATGCCCTCGTTACTTTTGCCTAAAGACAACTTAGATAATAGGTTGGGGCAGTCTAGATTATTCGAAGAGATTTTTACAAGAAAAGACACATCGGCAATAACACGACGGTCCTCTAGGGTAAGGAGGTGGTGTTTGGTACAGAGAGACTTATAATTGGAACTACTAAACCATTGATTTGTCTTAAAACACAGGTAACGTATAAATTTTCTTTGGATATTCTCAATTCTATTAATGTGAATTTTATACCTAGGGTTCCAAATTTGGGAGGCATACTCGAGGTGACTTCTAACTAGAGAGCAATATAGAACCTTGATGGTTTTAGCGCGAACAAATTCTTTAGAATTTCGCTTTAAGAAGCCAAGAGCTTTAGATGCCTTTGATATGACATGATCAATATGATCAATACGTTAACTTCGAAAAATTTTTACAAGTAAATGACAAGAATTTAAAATTTTACAAGTGTTTTTGTGTTACAAATTTTGTGAAGAAATCGGGCATAGGTTCCCCGTCTCAACAGAGAATTTTGCTTATACGACTATGTTAAAACTACTTCTAAATTTACTAAGTTAATATTAGGTTATTCACTTTGGCAAAACACTTAGAAAAGTTTCTTCAAATTTCACAAGTTAAATCAGTCTATGATAATAAGGTTCAAAATAACTCACAGTTTTCTTCAAGCTTCACCTCCAATGGACTGTAGTTCGTATGTACCTTTTCACCCGCTCACCCTGATGAGCAGGCTCCTCCTGATGAGCTGCTCCTCCTGATAGGCACGACCTGTTCCTCCTGACAGGCACGTACTCCACCTCCTGACGGCACGTCCACCTTGCGCCGTCTGCTGCCGCTCGTCGCAGTCTGCCAACAAGCTCCAGCTGCTGTACACGACCAGTTAGCACAAGCAAATCGCTTGTCCGGTCGTTGTTCGTGATGGGCAAAAAGATACGCCACAACCGCCGCGTAAATGGCGGACTAATCGCTCAACACTTTACCCGATCCGGTTCGAAGGACCATGTACAGACGTCATACGCCTGATACTGGTCTTACGGTTCTGTAGGGTTACCCTGGGACGTAAATCCCTCTGGCGTAATATGAAATAAAACAACCAGTGAGTGTGAGCGAAAAGACCAAGTTTATTGTACTGAATTACATATATTAAATTTCGTCGAGCAAGCGATACCGCGATGTAGACGCCTAACAGCGACATCTGTTTTTGAATTACGGAACTAAATTTACTTAGAAAATAATTATGAAATTTACAAATCTCAACACATGGAAAACTTACAGCTAAGTGACATCAGTGGAAATTTTATATGAGGATCAGAAAGCCAATTACAAGTTTTCACCTCTAAGTAACAGAATAATTGAATACAAGATATTGTGAACGGTCTTACTAGTTAGATACAGATATATGTTTTTAAGTAGGATAACAAAATAACTAAAACAAAAAGTTTAAACTTTAAAGGTAGGTCTGACTAAAAACCAGAAAGAAGTGTATGCTAATTATATCGTACAATTTACCATAGTATTGTGGTTTGAATACGTTATACAAATTTAGGAAATCAAGTTATAAAAAAATTTGCAGCTCAAGCTCTTTCTAATCGACGTTGTCTTAGAAGTAAATACAATATCAAGATCGTAATCACGGCATAGCTTGTTGAAGTTGCGACTCGCTCTCACAACATACGAGTTTTGTCTGTAGTTGGTGGAGGCTTTTGGTACCGCTATTGGTGAGTTGAATCTTATGAATTTAGTAGGAACATTAATGGAGAATTTGGAAAGTAGTTGCGGGCAGTCTAATGCATTTGACATCGTCTTTAATAGTAAAAAACAATCAGATATCATGCGTCGTGTTTTTAATGGTAGGATATGAAATTTCTTACAAAGGCTTAGATAATTGTCCGAGTGGTATGCAATTTTTTGATGATAGCACAAAAATTTGATAAAACGCTTTTGAATCGCCTCTATACGATCTACATGTTTATGATAGTAAGGGTTCCACACCTGCGAGGCATACTCGAGATGACTTCTGACATGTGTGCAATACAAAATTTTGAAGGTTTTCGCTTCAGTAAAACATTTCGACATACGCATCACAAACCCCAAGGCCTTGGAAGCTTTATTAATAATCGCCTCGATCTGAGTATCAAAAATTAGTTTGCAAGTGTGATGTACACCTAAATCACGCCACGCGCACGCCACGCGCACTCCACGCGCACGCCACGCGCACCACACGCGCACGCCACGCGCACTCCACGCGCACGGCACGCGCACTCCACGCGCAAGACACGCGCAAGACACGCGCACGCCACGCGCACCACACGCGCACGCCACGCGCATCACACGCGCACGCCATGCGCACGCCATGCGCACTCCACGCGCACGCCACGCGCATTCCACGCGCACGCCACGCGCACCACACGCGCACGCCACGCGCATTCCACGCGCACGCCACGCGCACCACACGCGCACGCCACGCGCACTCCACGCGCACGCCACGCGCACTCCACGCGCACGCCACGCGCACCACACGCGCACGCCACGCGCACTCCACGCGCATGCCACGCGCAAGACACGCGCACGCCACGCGCAAGACACGCGCACGCCACGTGCACTCCACGCGCACCCCACGCGCACTCCACGCGCACGCCACGCGCACCCCACGCGCACGCCACGCGCACTCCACGCGCACGCCACGCGCACGACACGCGCACGCCACGCGCAAGACACGCGCACGCCACGCGCACTCCACGCGCACGCCACGCGCACTCCACGCGCACTCCACGCGCACGCCACGCGCAAGACACGCGTACGCCACGCGCACCACACGCGCACGCCACGCGCACTCCACTCGCACATTACGTTATAATTACACATTGAGTAATTATAAAAGTTAAGTAACTTTTTTAATTTAATTGTTACTTAACTTTAATTATTACTTATTTATTTATTTATTTATGTGATGTACGGTCAACAGTTTGTCGACAGTACATCACGTTTCGCACTGTCAGCGTATACGCCGCCACGCGGCATTATAATATACTTTAACTAACCAGTTCGCGTTAAGCCGCCAATCGGTTCGCGTGCTCTCTTTACCATTTAACCATTAAACCATTTTAGCATAAGTTAAGGATTCAATAAACCTATTGAACCTAACTTGTCTTTTACTCTGTACGGGACCAAACCACGGTACATTGTGGTCCTTCGAGTTATTATTGAAACAGTGACCAAAAGTTTTTACCAATCGAAGGAACCCTAACCATTGTGGTCCTTAGAGTTATTTTTGAACCAGTGACCAAAAGTTTTTAAATTGTGGTTTACATTGTGGTTTTTCTCTAACCATTCCAACGTGAGAGCAACGTGGTCTTTCGTTCCTTAACGTAAGGAGAGACCGGCGCGGCGCTAGTGAGATTAGTGGCAGTCTAATGCATTTGACATCGTCTTTAATAGTAAAAAACAATCAGATATCATGCGTCGTGTTTTTAATGGTAGGATATGAAATTTCTTACAAAGGCTTAGATAATTGTCCGAGTGGTATGCAATTTTTTGATGATAGCACAAAAATTTGATAAAACGCTTTTGAATCGCCTCTATACGATCTACATGTTTATGATAGTAAGGGTTCCACACCTGCGAGGCATACTCGAGATGACTTCTGACATGTGTGCAATACAAAATTTTGAAGGTTTTCGCTTCAGTAAAACATTTCGACATACGCATCACAAACCCCAAGGCCTTGGAAGCTTTATTAATAATCGCCTCGATCTGAGTATCAAAAATTAGTTTGCAAGTGTGATGTACACCTAAATCACGCCACGCGCACGCCACGCGCACTCCACGCGCACGCCACGCGCACCACACGCGCACGCCACGCGCACTCCACCCGCACGGCACGCGCACCACACGCGCACGCCACGCGCACTCCACGCGCACTCCACGCGCAAGACACGCGCAAGACACGCGCACGCCACGCGCACCACACGCGCACGCCACGCGCACCACACGCGCACGCCATGCGCACGCCATGCGCACTCCACGCGCACGCCACGCGCATTCCACGCGCACGCCACGCGCACCACACGCGCACGCCACGCGCACTCCACGCGCACGCCACGCGCACTCCACGCGCACGCCACGCGCACTCCACGCGCACGCCACGCGCACCACACGCGCACGCCACGCGCACTCCACGCGCACGCCACGCGCAAGACACGCGCACGCCACGCGCAAGACACGCGCACGCCACGTGCACTCCACGCGCACGCCACGCGCACTCCACGCGCACGCCACGCGCACCACACGCGCACGCCACGCGCACTCCACGCGCACGCCACGCGCAAGACACGCGCACGCCACGCGCAAGACACGCGCACGCCACGTGCACTCCACGCGCACGCCACGCGCACTCCACGCGCACGGCACGCGCACCACACGCGCACGCCACGCGCACTCCACGCGCACTCCACGCGCACGCCACGCGCAAGACACGCGCACGCCACGCGCACCCCACGCGCACGCCACGCGCATCACACGCGCACGCCATGCGCACGCCATGCGCACTCCACGCGCACGCCACGCGCATTCCACGCGCACGCCACGCGCACCACACGCGCACGCCACGCGCACTCCACGCGCACGCCACGCGCACCACACGCGCACGCCACGCGCACTCCACGCGCACGCCACGCGCACTCCACGCGCACGCCACGCGCACTCCACGCGCACGCCACGCGCACCACACGCGCACGCCACGCGCACTCCACGCGCACGCCACGCGCAAGACACGCGCACGCCACGTGCACTCCACGCGCACGCCACGCGCACTCCACGCGCACGCCACGCGCACCACACGCGCACGCCACGCGCACTCCACGCGCACGCCACGCGCAAGACACGCGCACGCCACGCGCAAGACACGCGCACGCCACGTGCACTCCACGCGCACGCCACGCGCACTCCACGCGCACGCCACGCGCACCACACGCGCACGCCACGCGCACTCCACGCGCACGCCACGCGCAAGACACGCGCACGCCACGCGCAAGACACGCGCACGCCACGTGCACTCCACGCGCACGCCACGCGCACTCCACGCGCACTCCACGCGCACGCCACGCGCAAGACACGCGTACGCCACGCGCACCACACGCGCACGCCACGCGCACTCCACTCGCACATTACGTTATAATTACACATTGAGTAATTATAAAAGTTAAGTAACTTTTTTAATTTAATTGTTACTTAACTTTAATTATTACTTATTTATTTATTTATTTATGTGATGTACGGTCAACAGTTTGTCGACAGTATTGTGGTTTGAATACGTTATACAAATTTAGGAAATCAAGTTATAAAAAATTTGCAGCTCAAGCTCTTTCTAATCGACGTTGTCTTAGAAGTAAATACAATATCAAGATCGTAATCACGGCATAGCTTGTTGAAGTTGCGACTCGCTCTCACAACATACGAGTTTTGTCTGTAGTTGGTGGAGGCTTTTGGTACCGCTATTGGTGAGTTGAATCTTATGAATTTAGTAGGAACATTAATGGAGAATTTGGAAAGTAGTTGCGGGCAGTCTAATGCATTTGACATCGTCTTTAATAGTAAAAAACAATCAGATATCATGCGTCGTGTTTTTAATGGTAGGATATGAAATTTCTTACAAAGGCTTAGATAATTGTCCGAGTGGTATGCAATTTTTTGATGATAGCACAAAAATTTGATAAAACGCTTTTGAATCGCCTCTATACGATCTACATGTTTATGATAGTAAGGGTTCCACACCTGCGAGGCATACTCGAGATGACTTCTGACATGTGTGCAATACAAAATTTTGAAGGTTTTCGCTTCAGTAAAACATTTCGACATACGCATCACAAACCCCAAGGCCTTGGAAGCTTTATTAATAATCGCCTCGATCTGAGTATCAAAAATTAGTTTGCAAGTGTGATGTACACCTAAATCACGCCACGCGCACGCCACGCGCACTCCACGCGCACGCCACGCGCACCCCACGCGCACGCCACGCGCACTCCACGCGCACGGCACGCGCACCACACGCGCACGCCACGCGCACTCCACGCGCACTCCACGCGCAAGACACGTGCAAGACACGCGCACGCCACGCGCACCACACGCGCACGCCACGCGCATCACACGCGCACGCCATGCGCACGCCATGCGCACTCCACGCGCACGCCACGCGCATTCCACGCGCACGCCACGCGCACCACACGCGCACGCCACGCGCATTCCACGCGCACGCCACGCGCACCACACGCGCACGCCACGCGCACTCCACGCGCACGCCACGCGCACTCCACGCGCACGCCACGCGCACTCCACGCGCACGCCACGCGCACCACACGCGCACGCCACGCGCACTCCACGCGCACGCCACGCGCAAGACACGCGCACGCCACGCGCAAGACACGCGCACGCCACGTGCACTCCACGCGCACGCCACGCGCACTCCACGCGCACGCCACGCGCACCACACGCGCACGCCACGCGCACTCCACGCGCACGCCACGCGCAAGACACGCGCACGCCACGCGCAAGACACGCGCACGCCACGTGCACTCCACGCGCACGCCACGCGCACTCCACGCGCACTCCACGCGCACGCCACGCGCAAGACACGCGTACGCCACGCGCACCACACGCGCACGCCACGCGCACTCCACTCGCACATTACGTTATAATTACACATTGAGTAATTATAAAAGTTAAGTAACTTTTTTAATTTAATTGTTACTTAACTTTAATTATTACTTATTTATTTATTTATTTATGTGATGTACGGTCAACAGTTTGTCGACAGTACATCACGTTTCGCACTGTCAGCGTATACGCCGCCACGCGGCATTATAATATACTTTAACTAACCAGTTCGCGTTAAGCCGCCAATCGGTTCGCGTGCTCTCTTTACCATTTAACCATTAAACCATTTTAGCATAAGTTAAGGATTCAATAAACCTATTGAACCTAACTTGTCTTTTACTCTGTACGGGACCAAACCACGGTACATTGTGGTCCTTCGAGTTATTATTGAAACAGTGACCAAAAGTTTTTACCAATCGAAGGAACCCTAACCATTGTGGTCCTTAGAGTTATTTTTGAACCAGTGACCAAAAGTTTTTAAATTGTGGTTTACATTGTGGTTTTTCTCTAACCATTCCAACGTGAGAGCAACGTGGTCTTTCGTTCCTTAACGTAAGGAGAGACCGGCGCGGCGCTAGTGAAACCAAACACGTGTCGGTTGCGTTGTAACCAGTTTAACCAATAAAGTCGCGTGTGTTGTGTTAACCAATTGACCAGAACCGAACCAGTGTACCAATTTTGACCAAAGTGCTTGTGTGGAGTGTAACCAGTTCACCAGACCAGCGACGCTACCAGCGACTACCACCGGGGACGACTTCTGAGGACAACCAGGTCACCAGGTGCCAGTCTTCAAGTAAGATCTTTCCTTTTTACCGCTTTTTACCACTCTCTTGACCATTATTATGCCCGCAACCATGGAGGCTCTATTAACCACCCAGAACCAGATCATATCTACGATTAACACGCTGTGTGTTAATTTCAAGAAGGATGGGCCTGTGTAGCGTAGCTACTTATAAATTATTAATATCTCCTTCTCCTTTTCTTATTCATCAGCTGTTCTTGAAATCAATTTGACAAATCGATACATAGCGCGCCATCTATTAATAATAGTACGGAACTAGACCGGCACTTGCTGTCTGTTTTGTTTAAATACTTTTTTAAAATAACTTTATTTTAATTGATTTGAATTCTATTTGCCTATTTAAATATTATAAAGTAACTTTATATAGTTTTCAATATTTTATTTGATAAATATTAATGAAGTACCTTTTTGCACGAGCCCTCCGGATATACGCCTTAGTTCCGTCGACTGTCAACGTGACAGTTAAAAAATGAAACCGCCGGCCTATTTAAGCCGCGGATTTGCTTCTTCGATCTTTTACTCCATTATCAAAATGTAGGAGTTATTGACCCCCGTTTTTGGTGAGTGCATATTTAGTGTTGTGTTTGTAGGATTTCCCAACTTTCTTGTCTTTTAATACCTTTTATTGTAAATTCAGTTTAATTCTGTATTTGGCTTTCATTGTGGCGAAAATCACAACATTATGTATTTGTCTAAATTGTAAAATTTCTCTTTGTAATAGACCACGTGTTTGAAGGCTTCCTGTTTTAACTTGTTATCTTGTAAAGTAGATCTTTATTTATATTATTAACTTTTTAATATTAATTCTTTCACCGTGGTCAAATTATTTTCATGGTTTTCTTTGTTGTTATCACAAAATTGGCCCTGACCTACTTTTAAATGTCAGTGTCACGAGTTCAATAACCTTTTGTTTTTTTTAACTGTATGTTGATATTTTCTAAATTCTTTTTTTAATTAGTGTTTTTAATGTTTGTGATGAACTCTGCAATCACGTGCTCGAAGTCTTCGGGTGAAGAACACGTGCTTGGGGAGTCAACAGCGTGAACCCTCCTCTAAGTCTCTTTTCGAATATTCCAGGGGTGTTTACGACCGGAGCAACTCTCCTACGCTCTGCGCAACTTCTATTTGACGTTCGGAGCAACTCCTCGTGCTACGCTTGGAGAAATCTCTCTGCTCCGTGGTCGTCTGGAGTCGAACACGTGCTGCCCATGCCGTCTGATTGACGCACCTCTCAGAGCCACACCCTGAACTTGCCGCCACATACGGGATCCCGAAGACTGCCACCAACACCTGGCCTTCGACGCTGCACCTGTTGCGGGGATCACGGAGACTTGAGGAGCTGGAGTCCCACAAGTCGCTGCCTGTCCCCAGATAAGTGTCGTGTCCCTAAACCCGAGAGCTAAAGACTGAGAAATAGACCGAGGCTAAGTTTCGTACCCGCGTTCCCCGCTCCCCGCTGACTAACTAATTATTAATTAAATAAATTTGTTATTTGTTGATATTATTTTTTTATTTATCTCTTCCTTTTTATTGTCCCTGTGCCGGCCAGGGTACAATTGGCGCCCACTCGGTTTTATTTTTGTAATATACTTAGCCTCGGTCGTTTCTTGGTCTCTCCGTGGTTGCGGGTTCAGTTTGTGTGTGTGTTGTGCCGTCCTACTGACTGATTGTTCTAGTAAGTTCTTTTTGTTTTCTTTTAATTATATTACAGTTTATTTCCCCGTATGCGGTCCGGGGTAAGAATTGACGCATCCTTTGGTATTTAGGTCGTGTAAGAAGCAGGAAATAATACCTCTCTCTACACACAATATTATATTTATGTATTGTATTCTGTTTTTTTATATTTATCTTTATTTTTATATACCATCACTATTAAGAAGGTATATACTTTTCTTCCTGAACTTTTAAACAGGTTGTTACTCTTTTAGGGAATATAACCCTTAACTTTTTTTGGCACTGTTGCCTAATAACTTTTTTTTTATAATATTTAAATTATATATATTATAACATACACTACACTACACATTTACACACCCCTACACACCCTCACTTACATACACACACATCTCTTGCGCACGCATCAGCGTTACCTTAAGTAACGTTTATGTGTTTTGGCTTTTCTTTTTTCGGCTTTAATTTTAACCTTAACTTAGAAATTCTAAGTTAAGAAAACTTTTAATAACCTCTAAATTCCAAATTATCTTTGCCTTTTTTATACTATTATAATATTTTGCCAATTAACTTTTAACTTTTTAAAAAAAAAACTTAATTTTAATTTTTGTGGCACTTAACTTTTTATTTAATTATAATATTATTACTTAAACAGTCAGTCAGTACCTTGTTTTGTTCTGTTCTTTTGTTCTCTTTTGGTGTAAAGTATTAGGTTGTAAAATACTTTATACTTTGTTTTATTTTAAATTTTGTACTACAAAATTAGTTTGTTTAGGGAATTACAAGCACACTTTTATCTCTCACTCACCATTTTGGTTCTCTTTTTATTGCTTAAAGTCTTTAACTTACTTTTGAATAAGGAATATCCGGAGGACAATTATTATTATAGTCTAGAGTTACTAAAACTTAAATTTTCTTTTATAGTTTAGCATATTATCTTGCTATCTTTAAATATGGCGCTAGGTATAGCTTTTGTTTAATTTATTTTTGCTTTGAATTTAATATAATATAAATTAAAAATTATTTTTTTTGCCTGGAAAAATAAAAATTCTCTTTCTAAATTTTTAAACAGGGCTCTCTTTTATAGTCCTATTCTCTTTTAAATGGGGCTCTCTTTTAGTCCTGTTCTCTTTTAATGGGGCTCTCTTTTAGTCCTGTTCTTTTAAATGGGGCTCTCTGTTTTAGTCCTGTTGCTCTTTTACCTTGCTCCCACTGAGTGAGTAATGGTAGGCATGATGTCTGAGGACGGTCAAGCTTGGCTTCCGGTTCTTGTCGGGCAGTGTGCTATTTTGTTTTGGAAGACTGGTAGTTTCCGCGTTGTAGGTTTTTGCTGTATATTATTTTATAATAATGATGTATAGTTGACTTGCGTTGCTGTACCTCTATTACGGACGGCAATGCTTAATGTGTGATAGGTAAGCGTCTTTGGGTCAATCTGTATTGTGACCAGATGCACAATTTAAAAGGATAAGTATGTATGTGATATGATGTGTGCATAGTATGCAAGGGTAGTCAATTTTATCTGCGGCGCGTGTTAACTAACAGAATTTCTTCCAACTTTTGGCAAATTTTAATCTTTATTTTTCCAAGGCCTATTAAATTTTTAGTTAATTTTTTTTTTTTTACTCAGGATTTTTCGTATTAGTACTCAAAATCCTTAGCTAGCGAGGGGGGATATGTAGCGTAGCTACTTATAAATTATTAATATCTCCTTCTCCTTTTCTTATTCATCAGCTGTTCTTGAAATCAATTTGACAAATCGATACATAGCGCGCCATCTATTAATAATAGTACGGAACTAGACCGGCACTTGCTGTCTGTTTTGTTTAAATACTTTTTTAAAATAACTTTATTTTAATTGATTTGAATTCTATTTGCCTATTTAAATATTATAAAGTAACTTTATATAGTTTTCAATATTTTATTTGATAAATATTAATGAAGTACCTTTTTGCACGAGCCCTCCGGATATACGCCTTAGTTCCGTCGACTGTCAACGTGACAGTTAAAAAATGAAACCGCCGGCCTATTTAAGCCGCGGATTTGCTTCTTCGATCTTTTACTCCATTATCAAAATGTAGGAGTTATTGACCCCCGTTTTTGGTGAGTGCATATTTAGTGTTGTGTTTGTAGGATTTCCCAACTTTCTTGTCTTTTAATACCTTTTATTGTAAATTCAGTTTAATTCTGTATTTGGCTTTCATTGTGGCGAAAATCACAACATTATGTATTTGTCTAAATTGTAAAATTTCTCTTTGTAATAGACCACGTGTTTGAAGGCTTCCTGTTTTAACTTGTTATCTTGTAAAGTAGATCTTTATTTATATTATTAACTTTTTAATATTAATTCTTTCACCGTGGTCAAATTATTTTCATGGTTTTCTTTGTTGTTATCACAAAATTGGCCCTGACCTACTTTTAAATGTCAGTGTCACGAGTTCAATAACCTTTTGTTTTTTTTAACTGTATGTTGATATTTTCTAAATTCTTTTTTTAATTAGTGTTTTTAATGTTTGTGATGAACTCTGCAATCACGTGCTCGAAGTCTTCGGGTGAAGAACACGTGCTTGGGGAGTCAACAGCGTGAACCCTCCTCTAAGTCTCTTTTCGAATATTCCAGGGGTGTTTACGACCGGAGCAACTCTCCTACGCTCTGCGCAACTTCTATTTGACGTTCGGAGCAACTCCTCGTGCTACGCTTGGAGAAATCTCTCTGCTCCGTGGTCGTCTGGAGTCGAACACGTGCTGCCCATGCCGTCTGATTGACGCACCTCTCAGAGCCACACCCTTAACTTGCCGCCACATACGGGATCCCGAAGACTGCCACCAACACCTGGCCTTCGACGCTGCACCTGTTGCGGGGATCACGGAGACTTGAGGAGCTGGAGTCCCACAAGTCGCTGCCTGTCCCCAGATAAGTGTCGTGTCCCTAAACCCGAGAGCTAAAGACTGAGAAATAGACCGAGGCTAAGTTTCGTACCCGCGTTCCCCGCTCCCCGCTGACTAACTAATTATTAATTAAATAAATTTGTTATTTGTTGATATTATTTTTTTATTTATCTCTTCCTTTTTATTGTCCCTGTGCCGGCCAGGGTACACCTGAACGTAAGACGCCCGTCTATATCGAAAAACGTCTTAATACTTTGGACTCGTACTGGAATGAATTCCAGACTAACCATACCAGGCTCAGCGCCGAGTTCGAAGATCTTAATCACCGCTACTTTACTGAAAACCATTACCAGCGGACAAAAGATTTTTACGAGGAAGTTAGGAACATGATCTCTAATTACGTAACCAGCGAACCAGGCAAACAATTACTGAGACCAGCAACACTATTATCGCAGGGCTTAGATAGGCGCGATTTTTCTTCTCCCGCCCAGGAGGGTACCTCTTTTAGTTTCCCTGCGCCGAAGCTGTCGAACCAAGGTAACTCTAGTAGGGTGGAAGAAATGCTTCGTAAGCAGAAGAGCAACTTCAAGGCGCTTTCTCGTACCATAGAGGCTGTCGACCTTGAAAGCTGCTCCGAACGTTGGGAGTTTGAAGACATTTTGAGGACTATCCAATCCAGATGGTCGGTCATCGATTCTCTTCACTGGGACATCGACAGCGAAGGGGTGCTAGACAACGAGGAGTACGAGACAGCCTTCGCTGAGATGGAGAGGAAGTACAACACCATGAAGAAGGCAGTGAACAGACAGATGTGGTCGTCATCATACCGGGAACGTTCAACACCACAAATTGACATACCCACCTTCAGCGGAAATTACCAGGATTGGATATGTTTTAAGGATTTATTCTCCGAAACCATACACAATAATAAGTTGTTACCAAATGCCCAAAAAATGCAGTTTTTAAAAAGTAAGCTCCGCGGAGAGGCTGAAAAATTAGTTCACCATTTACGCATTAATTCCGAGAATTATCAAGTATGCTGGGACATTTTAAACCAACGCTACCATAACACCAGATTAATATTTAATCCCCACATACAATTATTATTAACCATGCCTACTATTCAGCAACAATCTGCAGCGGTCATCAAGAAGTTACATGACACCACCAACGAGTGTCTTAACTCTATAAAAGCAATGGGTATCGATATTTCCAATTGGGACCCATTGATTGTCTATATTTTGTGCCAAAAACTAGATACCGAAACGCATCATGATTACATAGAGTCGCTTAAGAACCCAAAAGAATTGCCTACTTTGTCAGAATTTTTAAAATTTTTAGAAATGAAATTTACATCTTTAGAAAGCTCTCGTCGTAAACAGGATTTTAATAAACCGAGTTCATCTCAAAACCAATTCCAAAAACCATGGGCTGAAAAGCATTCGAATAACCATTTGCATAATTTTATGAACAGAAACTGTAAACCAAGGCCAGCTGTAATAAACCATGTTAATACGAAACCAATGCATATTGCAACACAAAGGAAATGCATGCTCTGTAAAAACTGTTGCCATGAATTGTTTAAATGCAAACAATTTCTGGAATCGTCGCCGCTGAATAGACTTAAAATTATTGAAACAAACAAGTTATGTAAAAACTGCTTAACTAACCATTATGACAAGGAATGTACTTCGGAAAAAACATGCCGTTTTTGTAACCAACATCATAACACTTTATTGCACAATGCCCTCGTTACTTTTGCTCCCTCAACTTCTAGCAACACCAACATCGAGCTGCCTGCCCGAAAATCTAAAATATGCGTTACCAATGCACCGCAAGAAACCATGCCCAAATTATTAGCAACAGCTAAAATTAATATTAGGTCTGTGGATGGCTGTCACCATACCATGCGAGCCCTCATAGACCCGTGTGCAGAGACGTCTCTTATTACAGACAACGCTGCTCAGCTTTTAGGCCTACCATGGATTAAGCGCCACTGTCTTGTTGTCGGAGTTGGCGCGAAGGCCAATAACAGTAGGGGAGTCGTACAGATAGACGTATCTTCTCTTTACAATAATTTTAAAAAATATAATAATTTTTATTGGTGCATGTAGTGTTTGTCTGTAAAAAGTTGTAACACTGAATGATAATTAAGGATTAAGCGCCACTGTCTTGTTGTCGGAGTTGGCGCGAAGGCCAATAACAGTAGGGGAGTCGTACAGATAGACGTATCTTCTCTTTACAATAATTTTAAAAAATATAATAATTTTTATTGGTGCATGTAGTGTTTGTCTGTAAAAAGTTGTAACACTGAATGATAATTAAGGATTAAGCGCCACTGTCTTGTTGTCGGAGTTGGCGCGAAGGCCAATAACAGTAGGGGAGTCGTACAGATAGACGTATCTTCTCTTTACAATAATTTTAAAAAATATAATAATTTTTATTGGTGCATGTAATGTTTGTCTGTAAAAAGTTGTAACACTGAATGATAATTAATTAAGCGTTTCCTGTACTTTATTGTAAGTGTTAGCAATTGTTGACAAACCTTTTAAAATAAATAAATAAATAAATAAAATAAGGGTTCCACACCTGCGAGGCATACTCGAGATGACTTCTGACATGTGTGCAATACAAAATTTTCAAGGTTTTCGCTTCAGTAAAACATTTCGACATACGCATCACAAACCCCAAGGCCTTGGAAGCTTTATTAATAATCGCCTCGATCTGAGTATCAAAAATTAGTTTGCAATCGTGATGTACACCTAAATCACGCCACGCGCACGCCACGCGCACTCCACGCGCACTCCACGCGCACGCCACGCGCACTCCACGCGCACGCCACGCGCACCACACGCGCACGCCACGCGCACTCCACGCGCACGCCACGCGCACCACACGCACTCCACGCGCACGCCACGCGCAAGACACGCGCACGCCACGCGCAAGACACGCGCACGCCACGTGCACTCCACGCGCACGCCACGCGCACTCCACGCGCACGCCACGCGCACCACACGCGCACGCCACGCGCACTCCACGCGCACGCCACGCGCAAGACACGCGCACGCCACGCGCAAGACACGCGCACGCCACGTGCACTCCACGCGCACGCCACGCGCACTCCACGCGCACTCCACGCGCACGCCACGCGCAAGACACGCGTACGCCACGCGCACCACACGCGCACGCCACGCGCACTCCACTCGCACATTACGTTATAATTACACATTGAGTAATTATAAAAGTTAAGTAACTTTTTTAATTTAATTGTTACTTAACTTTAATTATCACTTATTTATTTATTTATGTGATGTACGGTCAACAGTTTGTCGACAGTACATCACGTTTCGCACTGTCAGCGTATACGCCGCCACGCGGTATTATAATATACTTTAACTAACCAGTTCGCGTTAAGCCGCCAATCGGTTCGCGTGCTCTCTTTACCATTTAACCATTAAACCATTTTAGCATAAGTTAAGGATTCAATAAACCTATTGAACCTAACTTGTCTTTTACTCTGTACGGGACCAAACCACGGTACATTGTGGTCCTTAGAGTTATTTTTGAACCAGTGACCAAAAGTTTTTAAATTGTGGTTTACATTGTGGTTTTTCTCTAACCATTCCAACGTGAGAGCAACGTGGTCTTTCGTTCCTTAACGTAAGGAGAGACCGGCGCGGCGCTAGTGAAACCAAACACGTGTCGGTTGCGTTGTAACCAGTTTAACCAATAAAGTCGCGTGTGTTGTGTTAACCAATTGACCAGAACCGAACCAGTGTACCAATTTTGACCAAAGTGCTTGTGTGGAGTGTAACCAGTTCACCAGACCAGCGACGCTACCAGCGACTACCACCGGGGACGACTTCTGAGGACAACCAGGTCACCAGGTGCCAGTCTTCAAGTAAGATCTTTCCTTTTTACCGCTTTTTACCACTCTCTTGACCATTATTATGCCCGCAACCATGGAGGCTCTATTAACCACCCAGAACCAGATCATATCTACGATTAACACGCTGTGTGTTAATTTCAAGAAGGATGGGCCTGAACGTAAGACGCCCGTCTATATCGAAAAACGTCTTAATACTTTGGACTCGTACTGGAATGAATTCCAGACTAACCATACCAGGCTCAGCGCCGAGTTCGAAGATCTTAACCACCGCTACTTTACTGAAAACCATTACCAGCGGACAAAAGATTTTTACGAGGAAGTTAGGAACATGATCTCTAATTACGTAACCAGCGAACCAGGCAAACAATTACTGAGACCAGCAACACCATTATCGCAGGGCTTAGATAGGCGCGATTTTTCTTCTCCCGCCCAGGAGGGTACCTCTTTTAGTTTCCCTGCGCCGAAGCTGTCGAACCAAGGTAACTCTAGTAGGGTGGAAGAAATGCTTCGTAAGCAGAAGAGCAACTTCAAGGCGCTTTCTCGTACCATAGAGGCTGTCGACCTTGAAAGCTGCTCCGAACGTTGGGAGTTTGAAGACATTTTGAGGACTATCCAATCCAGATGGTCGGTCATCGATTCTCTTCACTGGGACATCGACAGCGAAGGGGTGCTAGACAACGAGGAGTACGAGACAGCCTTCGCTGAGATGGAGAGGAAGTACAACACCATGAAGAAGGCAGTGAACAGACAGATGTGGTCGTCATCATACCGGGAACGTTCAACACCACAAATTGACATACCCACCTTCAGCGGAAATTACCAGGATTGGATATGTTTTAAGGATTTATTCTCCGAAACCATACACAATAATAAGTTGTTACCAAATGCCCAAAAAATGCAGTTTTTAAAAAGTAAGCTCCGCGGAGAGGCTGAAAAATTAGTTCACCATTTACGCATTAATTCCGAGAATTATCAAGTATGCTGGGACATTTTAAACCAACGCTACCATAACACCAGATTAATATTTAATCCCCACATACAATTATTATTAACCATGCCTACTATTCAGCAACAATCTGCAGCGGTCATCAAGAAGTTACATGACACCACCAACGAGTGTCTTAACTCTATAAAAGCAATGGGTATCGATATTTCCAATTGGGACCCATTGATTGTCTATATTTTGTGCCAAAAACTAGATACCGAAACGCATCATGATTACATAGAGTCGCTTAAGAACCCAAAAGAATTGCCTACTTTGTCAGAATTTTTAAAATTTTTAGAAATGAAATTTACATCTTTAGAAAGCTCTCGTCGTAAACAGGATTTTAATAAACCGAGTTCATCTCAAAACCAATTCCAAAAACCATGGGCTGAAAAGCATTCGAATAACCATTTGCATAATTTTATGAACAGAAACTGTAAACCAAGGCCAGCTGTAATAAACCATGTTAATACGAAACCAATGCATATTGCAACACAAAGGAAATGCATGCTCTGTAAAAACTGTTGCCATGAATTGTTTAAATGCAAACAATTTCTGGAATCGTCGCCGCTGAATAGACTTAAAATTATTGAAACAAACAAGTTATGTAAAAACTGCTTAACTAACCATTATGACAAGGAATGTACTTCGGAAAAAACATGCAGTTTTTGTAACCAACATCATAACACTTTATTGCACAATGCCCTCGTTACTTTTGCCTAAAGACAACTTAGATAATAGGTTGGGGCAGTCTAGATTATTCGAAGAGATTTTTACAAGAAAAGACACATCGGCAATAACACGACGGTCCTCTAGGGTAAGGAGGTGGTGTTTGGTACAGAGAGACTTATAATTGGAACTACTAAACCATTGATTTGTCTTAAAACACAGGTAACGTATAAATTTTCTTTGGATATTCTCAATTCTATTAATGTGAATTTTATACCTAGGGTTCCAAATTTGGGAGGCATACTCGAGGTGACTTCTAACTAGAGAGCAATATAGAACCTTGATGGTTTTAGCGCGAACAAATTCTTTAGAATTTCGCTTTAAGAAGCCAAGAGCTTTAGATGCCTTTGATATGACATGATCAATATGATCAATACGTTAACTTCGAAAAATTTTTACAAGTAAATGACAAGAATTTAAAATTTTACAAGTGTTTTTGTGTTACAAATTTTGTGAAGAAATCGGGCATAGGTTCCCCGTCTCAACAGAGAATTTTGCTTATACGACTATGTTAAAACTACTTCTAAATTTACTAAGTTAATATTAGGTTATTCACTTTGGCAAAACACTTAGAAAAGTTTCTTCAAATTTCACAAGTTAAATCAGTCTATGATAATAAGGTTCAAAATAACTCACAGTTTTCTTCAAGCTTCACCTCCAATGGACTGTAGTTCGTATGTACCTTTTCACCCGCTCACCCTGATGAGCAGGCTCCTCCTGATGAGCTGCTCCTCCTGATAGGCACGACCTGTTCCTCCTGACAGGCACGTACTCCACCTCCTGACGGCACGTCCACCTTGCGCCGTCTGCTGCCGCTCGTCGCAGTCTGCCAACAAGCTCCAGCTGCTGTACACGACCAGTTAGCACAAGCAAACCGCTTGTCCGGTCGTTGTTCGTGATGGGCAAAAAGATACGCCACAACCGCCGCGTAAATGGCGGACTAATCGCTCAACACTTTACCCGATCCGGTTCGAAGGACCATGTACAGACGTCATACGCCTGATACTGGTCTTACGGTTCTGTAGGGTTACCCTGGGACGTAAATCCCTCTGGCGTAATATGAAATAAAACAACCAGTGAGTGTGAGCGAAAAGACCAAGTTTATTGTACTGAATTACATATATTAAATTTCGTCGAGCAAGCGATACCGCGATGTAGACGCCTAACAGCGACATCTGTTTTTGAATTACGGAACTAAATTTACTTAGAAAATAATTATGAAATTTACAAATCTCAACACATGGAAAACTTACAGCTAAGTGACATCAGTGGAAATTTTATATGAGGATCAGAAAGCCAATTACAAGTTTTCACCTCTAAGTAACAGAATAATTGAATACAAGATATTGTGAACGGTCTTACTAGTTAGATACAGATATATGTTTTTAAGTAGGATAACAAAATAACTAAAACAAAAAGTTTAAACTTTAAAGGTAGGTCTGACTAAAAACCAGAAAGAAGTGTATGCTAATTATATCGTACAATTTACCATAGTATTGTGGTTTGAATACGTTATACAAATTTAGGAAATCAAGTTATAAAAAAATTTGCAGCTCAAGCTCTTTCTAATCGACGTTGTCTTAGAAGTAAATACAATATCAAGATCGTAATCACGGCATAGCTTGTTGAAGTTGCGACTCGCTCTCACAACATACGAGTTTTGTCTGTAGTTGGTGGAGGCTTTTGGTACCGCTATTGGTGAGTTGAATCTTATGAATTTAGTAGGAACATTAATGGAGAATTTGGAAAGTAGTTGCGGGCAGTCTAATGCATTTGACATCGTCTTTAATAGTAAAAAACAATCAGATATCATGCGTCGTGTTTTTAATGGTAGGATATGAAATTTCTTACAAAGGCTTAGATAATTGTCCGAGTGGTATGCAATTTTTTGATGATAGCACAAAAATTTGATAAAACGCTTTTGAATCGCCTCTATACGATCTACATGTTTATGATAGTAAGGGTTCCACACCTGCGAGGCATACTCGAGATGACTTCTGACATGTGTGCAATACAAAATTTTGAAGGTTTTCGCTTCAGTAAAACATTTCGACATACGCATCACAAACCCCAAGGCCTTGGAAGCTTTATTAATAATCGCCTCGATCTGAGTATCAAAAATTAGTTTGCAAGTGTGATGTACACCTAAATCACGCCACGCGCACGCCACGCGCACTCCACGCGCACGCCACGCGCACCACACGCGCACGCCACGCGCACTCCACGCGCACGGCACGCGCACTCCACGCGCAAGACACGCGCAAGACACGCGCACGCCACGCGCACCACACGCGCACGCCACGCGCATCACACGCGCACGCCATGCGCACGCCATGCGCACTCCACGCGCACGCCACGCGCATTCCACGCGCACGCCACGCGCACCACACGCGCACGCCACGCGCATTCCACGCGCACGCCACGCGCACCACACGCGCACGCCACGCGCACCCCACGCGCACGCCACGCGCACTCCACGCGCACGCCACGCGCACTCCACGCGCACGCCACGCGCACCACACGCGCACGCCACGCGCACTCCACGCGCATGCCACGCGCAAGACACGCGCACGCCACGCGCAAGACACGCGCACGCCACGTGCACTCCACGCGCACGCCACGCGCACTCCACGCGCACGCCACGCGCACCACACGCGCACGCCACGCGCACTCCACGCGCACGCCACGCGCAAGACACGCGCACGCCACGCGCAAGACACGCGCACGCCACGTGCACTCCACGCGCACGCCACGCGCACTCCACGCGCACTCCACGCGCACGCCACGCGCAAGACACGCGTACGCCACGCGCACCACACGCGCGCGCCACGCGCACTCCACTCGTACATTACGTTATAATTACACATTGAGTAATTATAAAAGTTAAGTAACTTTTTTAATTTAATTGTTACTTAACTTTAATTATTACTTATTTATTTATTTATTTATGTGATGTACGGTCAACAGTTTGTCGACAGTACATCACGTTTCGCACTGTCAGCGTATACGCCGCCACGCGGCATTATAATATACTTTAACTAACCAGTTCGCGTTAAGCCGCCAATCGGTTCGCGTGCTCTCTTTACCATTTAACCATTAAACCATTTTAGCATAAGTTAAGGATTCAATAAACCTATTGAACCTAACTTGTCTTTTACTCTGTACGGGACCAAACCACGGTACATTGTGGTCCTTCGAGTTATTATTGAAACAGTGACCAAAAGTTTTTACCAATCGAAGGAACCCTAACCATTGTGGTCCTTAGAGTTATTTTTGAACCAGTGACCAAAAGTTTTTAAATTGTGGTTTACATTGTGGTTTTTCTCTAACCATTCCAACGTGAGAGCAACGTGGTCTTTCGTTCCTTAACGTAAGGAGAGACCGGCGCGGCGCTAGTGAGATTAGTGGCAGTCTAATGCATTTGACATCGTCTTTAATAGTAAAAAACAATCAGATATCATGCGTCGTGTTTTTAATGGTAGGATATGAAATTTCTTACAAAGGCTTAGATAATTGTCCGAGTGGTATGCAATTTTTTGATGATAGCACAAAAATTTGATAAAACGCTTTTGAATCGCCTCTATACGATCTACATGTTTATGATAGTAAGGGTTCCACACCTGCGAGGCATACTCGAGATGACTTCTGACATGTGTGCAATACAAAATTTTGAAGGTTTTCGCTTCAGTAAAACATTTCGACATACGCATCACAAACCCCAAGGCCTTGGAAGCTTTATTAATAATCGCCTCGATCTGAGTATCAAAAATTAGTTTGCAAGTGTGATGTACACCTAAATCACGCCACGCGCACGCCACGCGCACTCCACGCGCACGCCACGCGCACCACACGCGCACGCCACGCGCACTCCACGCGCACGGCACGCGCACCACACGCGCACGCCACGCGCACTCCACGCGCACTCCACGCGCAAGACACGCGCAAGACACGCGCACGCCACGCGCACCACACGCGCACGCCACGCGCATCACACGCGCACGCCATGCGCACGCCATGCGCACTCCACGCGCACGCCACGCGCATTCCACGCGCACGCCACGCGCACCACACGCGCACGCCACGCGCACTCCACGCGCACGCCACGCGCACTCCACGCGCACGCCACGCGCACTCCACGCGCACGCCACGCGCACCACACGCGCACGCCACGCGCACTCCACGCGCACGCCACGCGCAAGACACGCGCACGCCACGCGCAAGACACGCGCACGCCACGTGCACTCCACGCGCACGCCACGCGCACTCCACGCGCACGCCACGCGCACCACACGCGCACGCCACGCGCATTCCACGCGCACGCCACGCGCAAGACACGCGCACGCCACGCGCAAGACACGCGCACGCCACGTGCACTCCACGCGCACGCCACGCGCACTCCACGCGCACGGCACGCGCACCACACGCGCACGCCACGCGCACTCCACGCGCACTCCACGCGCAAGACACGCGCAAGACACGCGCACGCCACGCGCACCACACGCGCACGCCACGCGCATCACACGCGCACGCCATGCGCACGCCATGCGCACTCCACGCGCACGCCACGCGCATTCCACGCGCACGCCACGCGCACCACACGCGCACGCCACGCGCACTCCACGCGCACGCCACGCGCACCCCACGCGCACGCCACGCGCACTCCACGCGCACGCCACGCGCACTCCACGCGCACGCCACGCGCACTCCACGCGCACGCCACGCGCACCACACGCGCACGCCACGCGCACTCCACGCGCACGCCACGCGCAAGACACGCGCACGCCACGTGCACTCCACGCGCACGCCACGCGCACTCCACGCGCACGCCACGCGCACCACACGCGCACGCCACGCGCACTCCACGCGCACGCCACGCGCAAGACACGCGCACGCCACGCGCAAGCCACGCGCACGCCACGTGCACTCCACGCGCACGCCACGCGCACTCCACGCGCACTCCACGCGCACGCCACGCGCAAGACACGCGCACGCCACGCGCACCACACGCGCACGCCACGCGCACTCCACTCGCACATTACGTTATAATTACACATTGAGTAATTATAAAAGTTAAGTAACTTTTTTAATTTAATTGTTACTTAACTTTAATTATTACTTATTTATTTATTTATTTATGTGATGTACGGTCAACAGTTTGTCGACAGTATTGTGGTTTGAATACGTTATACAAATTTAGGAAATCAAGTTATAAAAAATTTGCAGCTCAAGCTCTTTCTAATCGACGTTGTCTTAGAAGTAAATACAATATCAAGATCGTAATCACGGCATAGCTTGTTGAAGTTGCGACTCGCTCTCACAACATACGAGTTTTGTCTGTAGTTGGTGGAGGCTTTTGGTACCGCTATTGGTGAGTTGAATCTTATGAATTTAGTAGGAACATTAATGGAGAATTTGGAAAGTAGTTGCGGGCAGTCTAATGCATTTGACATCGTCTTTAATAGTAAAAAACAATCAGATATCATGCGTCGTGTTTTTAATGGTAGGATATGAAATTTCTTACAAAGGCTTAGATAATTGTCCGAGTGGTATGCAATTTTTTGATGATAGCACAAAAATTTGATAAAACGCTTTTGAATCGCCTCTATACGATCTACATGTTTATGATAGTAAGGGTTCCACACCTGCGAGGCATACTCGAGATGACTTCTGACATGTGTGCAATACAAAATTTTGAAGGTTTTCGCTTCAGTAAAACATTTCGACATACGCAACTAATCGCTCAACACTTTACCCGATCCGGTTCGAAGGACCATGTACAGACGTCATACGCCTGATACTGGTCTTACGGTTCTGTAGGGTTACCCTGGGACGTAAATCCCTCTGGCGTAATATGAAATAAAACAACCAGTGAGTGTGAGCGAAAAGACCAAGTTTATTGTACTGAATTACATATATTAAATTTCGTCGAGCAAGCGATACCGCGATGTAGACGCCTAACAGCGACATCTGTTTTTGAATTACGGAACTAAATTTACTTAGAAAATAATTATGAAATTTACAAATCTCAACACATGGAAAACTTACAGCTAAGTGACATCAGTGGAAATTTTATATGAGGATCAGAAAGCCAATTACAAGTTTTCACCTCTAAGTAACAGAATAATTGAATACAAGATATTGTGAACGGTCTTACTAGTTAGATACAGATATATGTTTTTAAGTAGGATAACAAAATAACTAAAACAAAAAGTTTAAACTTTAAAGGTAGGTCTGACTAAAAACCAGAAAGAAGTGTATGCTAATTATATCGTACAATTTACCATAGTATTGTGGTTTGAATACGTTATACAAATTTAGGAAATCAAGTTATAAAAAAATTTGCAGCTCAAGCTCTTTCTAATCGACGTTGTCTTAGAAGTAAATACAATATCAAGATCGTAATCACGGCATAGCTTGTTGAAGTTGCGACTCGCTCTCACAACATACGAGTTTTGTCTGTAGTTGGTGGAGGCTTTTGGTACCGCTATTGGTGAGTTGAATCTTATGAATTTAGTAGGAACATTAATGGAGAATTTGGAAAGTAGTTGCGGGCAGTCTAATGCATTTGACATCGTCTTTAATAGTAAAAAACAATCAGATATCATGCGTCGTGTTTTTAATGGTAGGATATGAAATTTCTTACAAAGGCTTAGATAATTGTCCGAGTGGTATGCAATTTTTTGATGATAGCACAAAAATTTGATAAAACGCTTTTGAATCGCCTCTATACGATCTACATGTTTATGATAGTAAGGGTTCCACACCTGCGAGGCATACTCGAGATGACTTCTGACATGTGTGCAATACAAAATTTTGAAGGTTTTCGCTTCAGTAAAACATTTCGACATACGCATCACAAACCCCAAGGCCTTGGAAGCTTTATTAATAATCGCCTCGATCTGAGTATCAAAAATTAGTTTGCAAGTGTGATGTACACCTAAATCACGCCACGCGCACGCCACGCGCACTCCACGCGCACGCCACGCGCACCACACGCGCACGCCACGCGCACTCCACGCGCACGGCACGCGCACTCCACGCGCAAGACACGCGCAAGACACGCGCACGCCACGCGCACCACACGCGCACGCCACGCGCATCACACGCGCACGCCATGCGCACGCCATGCGCACTCCACGCGCACGCCACGCGCATTCCACGCGCACGCCACGCGCACCACACGCGCACGCCACGCGCATTCCACGCGCACGCCACGCGCACCACACGCGCACGCCACGCGCACTCCACGCGCACGCCACGCGCACTCCACGCGCACGCCACGCGCACTCCACGCGCACGCCACGCGCACCACACGCGCACGCCACGCGCACTCCACGCGCATGCCACGCGCAAGACACGCGCACGCCACGCGCAAGACACGCGCACGCCACGTGCACTCCACGCGCACGCCACGCGCACTCCACGCGCACGCCACGCGCACCACACGCGCACGCCACGCGCACTCCACGCGCACGCCACGCGCAAGACACGCGCACGCCACGCGCAAGACACGCGCACGCCACGTGCACTCCACGCGCACGCCACGCGCACTCCACGCGCACTCCACGCGCACGCCACGCGCAAGACACGCGTACGCCACGCGCACCACACGCGCGCGCCACGCGCACTCCACTCGTACATTACGTTATAATTACACATTGAGTAATTATAAAAGTTAAGTAACTTTTTTAATTTAATTGTTACTTAACTTTAATTATTACTTATTTATTTATTTATTTATGTGATGTACGGTCAACAGTTTGTCGACAGTACATCACGTTTCGCACTGTCAGCGTATACGCCGCCACGCGGCATTATAATATACTTTAACTAACCAGTTCGCGTTAAGCCGCCAATCGGTTCGCGTGCTCTCTTTACCATTTAACCATTAAACCATTTTAGCATAAGTTAAGGATTCAATAAACCTATTGAACCTAACTTGTCTTTTACTCTGTACGGGACCAAACCACGGTACATTGTGGTCCTTCGAGTTATTATTGAAACAGTGACCAAAAGTTTTTACCAATCGAAGGAACCCTAACCATTGTGGTCCTTAGAGTTATTTTTGAACCAGTGACCAAAAGTTTTTAAATTGTGGTTTACATTGTGGTTTTTCTCTAACCATTCCAACGTGAGAGCAACGTGGTCTTTCGTTCCTTAACGTAAGGAGAGACCGGCGCGGCGCTAGTGAGATTAGTGGCAGTCTAATGCATTTGACATCGTCTTTAATAGTAAAAAACAATCAGATATCATGCGTCGTGTTTTTAATGGTAGGATATGAAATTTCTTACAAAGGCTTAGATAATTGTCCGAGTGGTATGCAATTTTTTGATGATAGCACAAAAATTTGATAAAACGCTTTTGAATCGCCTCTATACGATCTACATGTTTATGATAGTAAGGGTTCCACACCTGCGAGGCATACTCGAGATGACTTCTGACATGTGTGCAATACAAAATTTTGAAGGTTTTCGCTTCAGTAAAACATTTCGACATACGCATCACAAACCCCAAGGCCTTGGAAGCTTTATTAATAATCGCCTCGATCTGAGTATCAAAAATTAGTTTGCAAGTGTGATGTACACCTAAATCACGCCACGCGCACGCCACGCGCACTCCACGCGCACGCCACGCGCACCACACGCGCACGCCACGCGCACTCCACGCGCACGGCACGCGCACCACACGCGCACGCCACGCGCACTCCACGCGCACTCCACGCGCAAGACACGCGCAAGACACGCGCACGCCACGCGCACCACACGCGCACGCCACGCGCATCACACGCGCACGCCATGCGCACGCCATGCGCACTCCATGCGCACGCCACGCGCATTCCACGCGCACGCCACGCGCACCACACGCGCACGCCACGCGCACTCCACGCGCACGCCACGCGCACCCCACGCGCACGCCACGCGCACTCCACGCGCACGCCACGCGCACCACACGCGCACGCCACGCGCACTCCACGCGCACGCCACGCGCAAGACACGCGCACGCCACGCGCAAGACACGCGCACGCCACGTGCACTCCACGCGCACGCCACGCGCACTCCACGCGCACGCCACGCGCACCACACGCGCACGCCACGCGCATCCCACGCGCACGCCACGCGCAAGACACGCGCACGCCACGCGCAAGACACGCGCACGCCACGTGCACTCCACGCGCACGCCACGCGCACTCCACGCGCACGGCACGCGCACCACACGCGCACGCCACGCGCACTCCACGCGCACTCCACGCGCAAGACACGCGCAAGACACGCGCACGCCACGCGCACCACACGCGCACGCCACGCGCATCACACGCGCACGCCATGCGCACGCCATGCGCACTCCACGCGCACGCCACGCGCATTCCACGCGCACGCCACGCGCACCACACGCGCACGCCACGCGCACGCCACGCGCACGCCACGCGCACCACACGCGCACGCCACGCGCACTCCACGCGCACGCCACGCGCACTCCACGCGCACGCCACGCGCACTCCACGCGCACGCCACGCGCACCACACGCGCACGCCACGCGCACTCCACGCGCACGCCACGCGCAAGACACGCGCACGCCACGTGCACTCCACGCGCACGCCACGCGCACTCCACGCGCACGCCACGCGCACCACACGCGCACGCCACGCGCACTCCACGCGCACGCCACGCGCAAGACACGCGCACGCCACGCGCAAGACACGCGCACGCCACGTGCACTCCACGCGCACGCCACGCGCACTCCACGCGCACTCCACGCGCACGCCACGCGCAAGACACGCGTACGCCACGCGCACCACACGCGCACGCCACGCGCACTCCACTCGCACATTACGTTATAATTACACATTGAGTAATTATAAAAGTTAAGTAACTTTTTTAATTTAATTGTTACTTAACTTTAATTATTACTTATTTATTTATTTATTTATGTGATGTACGGTCAACAGTTTGTCGACAGTATTGTGGTTTGAATACGTTATACAAATTTAGGAAATCAAGTTATAAAAAATTTGCAGCTCAAGCTCTTTCTAATCGACGTTGTCTTAGAAGTAAATACAATATCAAGATCGTAATCACGGCATAGCTTGTTGAAGTTGCGACTCGCTCTCACAACATACGAGTTTTGTCTGTAGTTGGTGGAGGCTTTTGGTACCGCTATTGGTGAGTTGAATCTTATGAATTTAGTAGGAACATTAATGGAGAATTTGGAAAGTAGTTGCGGGCAGTCTAATGCATTTGACATCGTCTTTAATAGTAAAAAACAATCAGATATCATGCGTCGTGTTTTTAATGGTAGGATATGAAATTTCTTACAAAGGCTTAGATAATTGTCCGAGTGGTATGCAATTTTTTGATGATAGCACAAAAATTTGATAAAACGCTTTTGAATCGCCTCTATACGATCTACATGTTTATGATAGTAAGGGTTCCACACCTGCGAGGCATACTCGAGATGACTTCTGACATGTGTGCAATACAAAATTTTGAAGGTTTTCGCTTCAGTAAAACATTTCGACATACGCAACTAATCGCTCAACACTTTACCCGATCCGGTTCGAAGGACCATGTACAGACGTCATACGCCTGATACTGGTCTTACGGTTCTGTAGGGTTACCCTGGGACGTAAATCCCTCTGGCGTAATATGAAATAAAACAACCAGTGAGTGTGAGCGAAAAGACCAAGTTTATTGTACTGAATTACATATATTAAATTTCGTCGAGCAAGCGATACCGCGATGTAGACGCCTAACAGCGACATCTGTTTTTGAATTACGGAACTAAATTTACTTAGAAAATAATTATGAAATTTACAAATCTCAACACATGGAAAACTTACAGCTAAGTGACATCAGTGGAAATTTTATATGAGGATCAGAAAGCCAATTACAAGTTTTCACCTCTAAGTAACAGAATAATTGAATACAAGATATTGTGAACGGTCTTACTAGTTAGATACAGATATATGTTTTTAAGTAGGATAACAAAATAACTAAAACAAAAAGTTTAAACTTTAAAGGTAGGTCTGACTAAAAACCAGAAAGAAGTGTATGCTAATTATATCGTACAATTTACCATAGTATTGTGGTTTGAATACGTTATACAAATTTAGGAAATCAAGTTATAAAAAAATTTGCAGCTCAAGCTCTTTCTAATCGACGTTGTCTTAGAAGTAAATACAATATCAAGATCGTAATCACGGCATAGCTTGTTGAAGTTGCGACTCGCTCTCACAACATACGAGTTTTGTCTGTAGTTGGTGGAGGCTTTTGGTACCGCTATTGGTGAGTTGAATCTTATGAATTTAGTAGGAACATTAATGGAGAATTTGGAAAGTAGTTGCGGGCAGTCTAATGCATTTGACATCGTCTTTAATAGTAAAAAACAATCAGATATCATGCGTCGTGTTTTTAATGGTAGGATATGAAATTTCTTACAAAGGCTTAGATAATTGTCCGAGTGGTATGCAATTTTTTGATGATAGCACAAAAATTTGATAAAACGCTTTTGAATCGCCTCTATACGATCTACATGTTTATGATAGTAAGGGTTCCACACCTGCGAGGCATACTCGAGATGACTTCTGACATGTGTGCAATACAAAATTTTGAAGGTTTTCGCTTCAGTAAAACATTTCGACATACGCATCACAAACCCCAAGGCCTTGGAAGCTTTATTAATAATCGCCTCGATCTGAGTATCAAAAATTAGTTTGCAAGTGTGATGTACACCTAAATCACGCCACGCGCACGCCACGCGCACTCCACGCGCACGCCACGCGCACCACACGCGCACGCCACGCGCACTCCACGCGCACGGCACGCGCACTCCACGCGCAAGACACGCGCAAGACACGCGCACGCCACGCGCACCACACGCGCACGCCACGCGCATCACACGCGCACGCCATGCGCACGCCATGCGCACTCCACGCGCACGCCACGCGCATTCCACGCGCACGCCACGCGCACCACACGCGCACGCCACGCGCACTCCACGCGCATGCCACGCGCAAGACACGCGCACGCCACGCGCAAGACACGCGCACGCCACGTGCACTCCACGCGCACGCCACGCGCACTCCACGCGCACGCCACGCGCACCACACGCGCACGCCACGCGCACTCCACGCGCACGCCACGCGCACTCCACGCGCACGCCACGCGCACTCCACGCGCACGCCACGCGCACCACACGCGCACGCCACGCGCACTCCACGCGCACGCCACGCGCAAGACACGCGCACGCCACGTGCACTCCACGCGCACGCCACGCGCACTCCACGCGCACGCCACGCGCACCACACGCGCACGCCACGCGCACTCCACGCGCACGCCACGCGCAAGACACGCGCACGCCACGCGCAAGACACGCGCACGCCACGTGCACTCCACGCGCACGCCACGCGCACTCCACGCGCACTCCACGCGCACGCCACGCGCACGACACGCGTACGCCACGCGCACCACACGCGCACGCCACGCGCACTCCACTCGCACATTACGTTATAATTACACATTGAGTAATTATAAAAGTTAAGTAACTTTTTTAATTTAATTGTTACTTAACTTTAATTATTACTTATTTATTTATTTATTTATGTGATGTACGGTCAACAGTTTGTCGACAGTACATCACGTTTCGCACTGTCAGCGTATACGCCGCCACGCGGTATTATAATATACTTTAACTAACCAGTTCGCGTTAAGCCGCCAATCGGTTCGCGTGCTCTCTTTACCATTTAACCATTAAACCATTTTAGCATAAGTTAAGGATTCAATAAACCTATTGAACCTAACTTGTCTTTTACTCTGTACGGGACCAAACCACGGTACATTGTGGTCCTTCGAGTTATTATTGAAACAGTGACCAAAAGTTTTTACCAATCGAAGGAACCCTAACCATTGTGGTCCTTAGAGTTATTTTTGAACCAGTGACCAAAAGTTTTTAAATTGTGGTTTACATTGTGGTTTTTCTCTAACCATTCCAACGTGAGAGCAACGTGGTCTTTCGTTCCTTAACGTAAGGAGAGACCGGCGCGGCGCTAGTGAAACCAAACACGTGTCGGTTGCGTTGTAACCAGTTTAACCAATAAAGTCGCGTGTGTTGTGTTAACCAATTGACCAGAACCGAACCAGTGTACCAATTTTGACCAAAGTGCTTGTGTGGAGTGTAACCAGTTCACCAGACCAGCGACGCTACCAGCGACTACCACCGGGGACGACTTCTGAGGACAACCAGGTCACCAGGTGCCAGTCTTCAAGTAAGATCTTTCCTTTTTACCGCTTTTTACCACTCTCTTGACCATTATTATGCCCGCAACCATGGAGGCTCTATTAATAATAATAATAATAATAATCTTTATTTCATTAACAAAAGTTACAGTAAAAGTACAGTGATGGAAGCTACCTAGTAGGCTTAGCCTGTGTCAGGCAACATCCCTCTTCCACATCTACAAGTGAAATAAACAAACTTATAAGTGAAGTGAAACAAACTAATCTAAAATACTTCATAACTCTTATTCTAGTCTTATTCTAATTTAATCTAATACTGAACTATTAAGTATATAATAAAGAGCTGGGACAAAAAATAAAAAATAAAAATATATAACTTATTTAAATATAAATTTTAAACCAAACAATAATATTATGTACATTTATATTATCTACCTACTAATTCATAGTTGGGTATGTGTGTGTGTATGTGTGTGTGTGTGTGTGTGTGTGTGTG
Organism: Polyommatus icarus; assembly: GCA_937595015.1. Taxonomy (NCBI): domain Eukaryota; kingdom Metazoa; phylum Arthropoda; class Insecta; order Lepidoptera; family Lycaenidae; genus Polyommatus; species Polyommatus icarus. The sequence goes on from OW569340.1 coordinate 8,724,675, forward strand.
TGTGTGTGTGTGTGTGTGTGTGCGTGCGTGTGAGTGTATATAAATATTGTAACTATAGTTTTATCTGCTCTATTAGTTTTTCTACTTCATTGTAGCTTAAAGAAGTAAGATATTCTTTGACTTTTAGTTTTATGTGTCTGTTCGTCTTATTATTGATATTTAAAGCGTTCATTAATTTATTATATATTATAGTGGATCTAAAATTATATTGTCTTGTTGCAAAATCTGTTTTTACTTTTGGTATTTCTATTTTTATTCTATTTCTCTTTTTTAATATTAAACTGTTGGTACTGGTTTTATGCTTTCTTAGAGCTGTAAGTAAAATATACAATTTCCGTACTGTTAGTACTTTACTTATTCGATATATCTCTTCCGTTGGGGTTCTCCTTTTTTTAAAATGTATGATTTTTAATAGGGAACGTTGTGCCCTTTCTAAATCTAACATTTTCGTTTTATTGGCACCTCCCCATACAGGAATGCAGTAGACTAATATCGATTCCGCCAATGCTCTATAAATTTCATTTAGAAAATTTCGCTCAGAATAATTATTACTAGATTGAGGATTGGGCATAACTCGTCTCAGAGTTTTAAAAATCCAGTTTAACTTCCTTATCCTACTAGCTACCTGCTCAAGATGCGGTTGCCAGGAAAGTCTTTGGTCTATTATGACACCTAAATATTTAATATTGTCTACCTTCTCGATAGCCGGACACTTGCAAGCAGCAGGATTCATATTATCGTCCTGTCGGCAGGTATGAATCCTAACGTTAAAATTAGGATCAGGTTGGCTGCGGTTTTGAATGCTGAAGCATATGAATTTAGTTTTTTTAGTGTTTAAGGTTAAGAGATTGTTCATCAGCCAGTATGAAATTTCGCGCATACCCTGCTCGACATCATTCTTTAGTAAGGACCAGTTCTTCTCTCTAAATAAAATGGCAGTATCATCAGCATACGATAGTACTTGAGCATTTTTGATTTTTAATTCACACAGGTCATTAATATAAATGAGAAATAGTGTAGGCCCTAAGACACTACCCTGTGGTACACCGAAAGTTACTGTAGTATCATCGCTGATATTATTATTAACTTTTACTTTCTGCGTCCTACCAGTCAAATAACTACTGAATAGAGAGAGTGGAATGCCTCTTATGCCTGCTTTCTCTAATTTTTGTATCATGATTGGTACAGATACGGTATCAAAAGCTTTTTTCAGATCCAAAAAAACTGCAATGCATTTTTGTCCTTTATCAAGGTGTTCAGTCACTAATTGACTAAAAGTTAAAACTGCATCCTCGGTAGATTTCCCGCGCCTGAAGCCAAATTGATTGTTAGATATTAAATTATATTTATTCAAGTAATTAAGAAGTCTAACATTGAGAAGTCTTTCCAGAATCTTCGAAATAGCTGGTAGAACAGATATAGGACGATAGTTGCCAACATCAGTTTTGTCACCGCTTTTAAAGATTGGAGTAATGATTGATTGTTTTAGAAGATCTGGAAATACACCTTTTTGAAAAGAAAGAGAAGCGATGTGAGTTATTATTGGAGCTATCTCAGTTTTAGCGAGCTTAAGATACTGATTGGGTATGTTATCCCAGCCAGGTGCACTATTCGATTTAAGGCTCATAATTATGCTTTTGACTTCTTCAATATCAGGTTCCAATAACACAAAGGAGTTAAATGCTGGAGAAATATTTTTTGTAGTAAATCTAGAGTTCATTGAAGTGTCACATTGAATATTTTGCGCAAGTTCTTTGCCGATATTTGAGAAATAATTATTAATATAGTTAATAGATTCGGTGGGATTTGATTTTAGATTAATTAGTTCATTATTATTTTCATTGCTTGATTTGTTACTATAATATGTCAGTTTCTTAATATTAGTCCACAGAGTTTTATTATTGTTAAGAGATTTAGCTATAAGTTCTTTTTCATATTGGTGCTTTAGTGATTTTAATAAGTTATTACAGTGGTTTCTGTATCTGATATAAGTAATTTTTAATATGTCATTGTGAGGGTCTTTTTTTAGTTTTAGATATAATTTATTTCTATTTTTTATGCAACGCAAGACCCCGGGAGTCACCCATGGCTTAAGAATAATTTGAGATTTTGGAATTTTAAAAGTTTCAGTGTTTGCTTTTAGAGTTTCAGTTAGTAGACTTATTAATTTATGAGTGAGAGAATTAGGATCATCATAGGTTAGCAGCTCAGATAGGTTTATTAGGCGCAAGTCATGTAATGCTTTGTCTAAGTTCACTTTAGATATGATTCTATTCACATTGTGCGTAGTTTTGCATTTAGACAGATTCAGAAAAGTGGCAAAATGATCAGTTACTGTAGTCTGAAGAATAGCGATGGTAGCCAATAATTTTGTTTTATTAATTTTCAACATAATATGGTCCAGACTGCTTTCCTCCCTCGTTGGTAAGGTGTGACCAGCAAGTATGCCATACGCAGAAAGCGAATCAAGATAGTAAGTTTTATTACTATAGTCCAAAGCCGATTCAGTTAATTTTGATGCAATATTTATGTTAATGTCCCCCGTAATAATTATGTTTTTATTAGAGTTTATCGTATCCAAATGGGCGCAAAGTGAGTCAACGAAGTTATTTGATTTGTTGAAAGACGGAGATCGGTAAATGCATAATAAAACATTGCTTGACATTTCAATTTGTAAACATGACGCTTGTATCAACTTGATTTCTTTAACCTTAACAGACAAATTATTTTTGACATATACTACTACTCCGTCGTTTTGATTCAGGTAGCATTTGGTTAAAAAAGAGGTATAGTTATCAACAAAAGGTACTGGTTTATTGGGGCTTAGTCTACATTCAGTGAAAACCATTATGTCAGGAAGAAAAGATAGTGCCGATATTGTTATAAGAAAATCGTCAAGATTGCGGTAAATAGATCTAATGTTCTGAGATATTATAGTCAGATCATTCTTGCCAACTGTCAGGTAATGAGAAAGTTCATCACAGTTGCATTCTATCGCTTGTGCGATATCAAATGTATCTATATCACTTAAGTTTTGTAATTCATCTGCCATGAGTTGATTTAGCAGTGTTTAAGAAATCGAACAAAAAGTCCAAACTTAAGAAAGTATATTATTACGCTACAATATATAATATGAGATCTATAATAATTATGTAATGGATTTCTAAGCAGTTTTATGCTCAGATTAATAGTATACGTAAATATTATAAAAAATGTAAATAAAGTAAATATAAAATAAGTTTTGTAGTAAATGACTAGGTAGAGTGTAAGTATTTTGTTATGTTTAAATGTGTGTTGATTTGTTAATAGTGTAGATATCATTAAGTTAAAATGTACATAGTTTATAAAATTAGGAATTGAAATTTTTTGATATAATACAAGTGAAATGTAAATACTTGATTTGTTAACATAGATCTTAACTAGTCATTTTTCTTGACTGTCCTTGTGTGGGCCTGCCAGTAGTTGGTGAACTTGATTTTCATTATGAATTTGTATTATATTACTTTGCTCATTCTCTCTGACGTAAATTTTTCCATAGGCTGCCCAACAGAATTTATATTGTCTTGTTTTGACTAGATCACGGGCTAGGAAATACAAACGTGCGCCTTTCGGAGTTAAATGTTCGCTCAAGTATATGGGGGTGTCCTGGTGCCTTTTGAGTCCTACATGTTTGGAGCTTAACTTATTATTTTTGTGTCTAGTATTATAAGTTTTGACTGATTTCAGTAAGTTGTTCTTAAGTATGGCTGAATTTAATTCAACTATTATCGGAGTATTATTTGAATGTCCAGGTTTCGGCTTCAGCCTAAAAGTATCATTAATGTCAGATTTTTGAATATTGCAATCAACCGATTTAGAGAGGTTGACAGCTATGTCGATAAGATCATCTTTACTTTCACTTGGCAACTTTGGTACGTTTCTGATCTCAAAGCAGGCTTTTCGGCAATTCAATTGAATTTCTTCGAGTTTGTTTTCTAGGAGAGCTATGTAATTTCTGTCTTTCTTCGCTTGAGTCTCCAATTCTACTATTCTTTGTCGAAACTCTTCATTTTGGGATGAAAGATATGCTACTGACGTTTCGATGTTTTGGTTTGTTTGCTGTATCTCCTTTAATTGATTTGTGACGTTTTTAAGCTCGTTGTTTTGCGTGGAAGTAAAAGATGTAAGAAGAGATCTTATTTCAGATTGAAAGTCGAGAAGCTGTGTTGAGAAAGAGTCTTCCATTTGGTCTCTACACCTCTTGTGTCTCATTGAAACGTAGTCCGGTGGGGTAGTGAACTGGAAGGTACTTGTCTTTGTAATGTCTGTTTCAGAAGCTGATTTATTTAATAAAGTGTCGCTTTGTATAAAGGAGTCGGAACTGCAAGAAGGTTGTTTCTTTTCAGAGGATGTTACACTTGACGTGAACATATCAGTCTTCTTATTTTTAGTTGGTGTTCTTTTGAGCGGCATTTTAATAATTAATAGCAATACTTCGTACTGCAACAGTTATAAAAAATCACAGGCGCTAGTATCGAAAAAGTTCTTCTTGTGCAAAATGTAGTTAGATACCGAAGGTGAAATTAGCGTCGGCGGCTCACGTCCACGGTGGTCGAATGGTAAGGTCAACGGGCCGCAACTCGACGATACAGGGTTCGAACCTCGACGGCGCCGAAATTTGTGATATCTTTAAAATTTCAGTTTGCACCGCTCCACTCACTTGCACTTGAAGGGGCGAAGTCTCCAGGAAGGCAGGGCTCCGGCAGCTCAAAAATTCAACTCAACCAACACACTTATAAAACACAAGCAACACGTCCGCTCGCTTCGAAAGTCAGGAGGGAAGAGGAAGCCTAGGAATCTATTAACCACCCAGAACCAGATCATATCTACGATTAACACGCTGTGTGTTAATTTCAAGAAGGATGGGCCTGAACGTAAGACGCCCGTCTATATCGAAAAACGTCTTAATACTTTGGACTCGTACTGGAATGAATTCCAGACTAACCATACCAGGCTCAGCGCCGAGTTCGAAGATCTTAACCACCGCTACTTTACTGAAAACCATTACCAGCGGACAAAAGATTTTTACGAGGAAGTTAGGAACATGATCTCTAATTACGTAACCAGCGAACCAGGCAAACAATTACTGAGACCAGCAACACCATTATCGCAGGGCTTAGATAGGCGCGATTTTTCTTCTCCCGCCCAGGAGGGTACCTCTTTTAGTTTCCCTGCGCCGAAGCTGTCGAACCAAGGTAACTCTAGTAGGGTGGAAGAAATGCTTCGTAAGCAGAAGAGCAACTTCAAGGCGCTTTCTCGTACCATAGAGGCTGTCGACCTTGAAAGCTGCTCCGAACGTTGGGAGTTTGAAGACATTTTGAGGACTATCCAATCCAGATGGTCGGTCATCGATTCTCTTCACTGGGACATCGACAGCGAAGGGGTGCTAGACAACGAGGAGTACGAGACAGCCTTCGCTGAGATGGAGAGGAAGTACAACACCATGAAGAAGGCAGTGAACAGACAGATGTGGTCGTCATCATACCGGGAACGTTCAACACCACAAATTGACATACCCACCTTCAGCGGAAATTACCAGGATTGGATATGTTTTAAGGATTTATTCTCCGAAACCATACACAATAATAAGTTGTTACCAAATGCCCAAAAAATGCAGTTTTTAAAAAGTAAGCTCCGCGGAGAGGCTGAAAAATTAGTTCACCATTTACGCATTAATTCCGAGAATTATCAAGTATGCTGGGACATTTTAAACCAACGCTACCATAACACCAGATTAATATTTAATCCCCACATACAATTATTATTAACCATGCCTACTATTCAGCAACAATCTGCAGCGGTCATCAAGAAGTTACATGACACCACCAACGAGTGTCTTAACTCTATAAAAGCAATGGGTATCGATATTTCCAATTGGGACCCATTGATTGTCTATATTTTGTGCCAAAAACTAGATACCGAAACGCATCATGATTACATAGAGTCGCTTAAGAACCCAAAAGAATTGCCTACTTTGTCAGAATTTTTAAAATTTTTAGAAATGAAATTTACATCTTTAGAAAGCTCTCGTCGTAAACAGGATTTTAATAAACCGAGTTCATCTCAAAACCAATTCCAAAAACCATGGGCTGAAAAGCATTCGAATAACCATTTGCATAATTTTATGAACAGAAACTGTAAACCAAGGCCAGCTGTAATAAACCATGTTAATACGAAACCAATGCATATTGCAACACAAAGGAAATGCATGCTCTGTAAAAACTGTTGCCATGAATTGTTTAAATGCAAACAATTTCTGGAATCGTCGCCGCTGAATAGACTTAAAATTATTGAAACAAACAAGTTATGTAAAAACTGCTTAACTAACCATTATGACAAGGAATGTACTTCGGAAAAAACATGCCGTTTTTGTAACCAACATCATAACACTTTATTGCACAATGCCCTCGTTACTTTTGCCTAAAGACAACTTAGATAATAGGTTGGGGCAGTCTAGATTATTCGAAGAGATTTTTACAAGAAAAGACACATCGGCAATAACACGACGGTCCTCTAGGGTAAGGAGGTGGTGTTTGGTACAGAGAGACTTATAATTGGAACTACTAAACCATTGATTTGTCTTAAAACACAGGTAACGTATAAATTTTCTTTGGATATTCTCAATTCTATTAATGTGAATTTTATACCTAGGGTTCCAAATTTGGGAGGCATACTCGAGGTGACTTCTAACTAGAGAGCAATATAGAACCTTGATGGTTTTAGCGCGAACAAATTCTTTAGAATTTCGCTTTAAGAAGCCAAGAGCTTTAGATGCGATACAAAAAAATTTGTGGTACACAAATTTTCGAAGTAAATGATTTGATTCTATGAAAAATATTTTTTTTTACAGATTAAATCATTAAATCAGAAAAACGCATACAGTGAAACGGTGAAAAGAAGTCTTAAAGAACAACTAGTACGCGCAACCCATGACATAAAGGAACTCTATCGACAACCGCTACTGTGTAGACTGATATTGTTCACATTTATAGGTTTTGTATGTTTATGGAAGTAAGTAAATTTCTAACGTCTTATTTACAGTAATTAGTAACTTTATTTGCAATTTTGCAGAGAGTATGATGCTTGTTTATAAAATTGTAGTTAGCTTTCACCATCAACATAAATGTGATTGTATGATTTAAGCATAACGTCGATGGCTTGCCCACAAACTTGATGTAAATGAGCAATGATTTCTGAATTTACTTAAAATATCTAAAGTTGTGACTTTACTGCATAATAAAATGTATAATTCACATTTACAGTTACACATCTCTAAGACTGTGGTTTCCTCAACTTTCAACAATCGTTGAAGACTATCACAGAGAATACAATGATTCCGCTGACTTTTGCTACATGATCAATCATTATAAAGCAGATTCCATTGACGGTACAGTTTCTAGAAACATCACGGAACCTACTATTTGCGTTCCGGTAAGTACTTTAAAGATTACTATAGCCTGTAGGCCTACTACGAAACAATTTTGAGATTCAAACAATCGGACGAGAATGCCGCGTCCTACTCTAACAACGTCATTTCACGTTTGTTAGAGCAGGACGCGGCATTTTCGTACGATTGTTTGAGTCTCAAAACGGTTTCGTGTTACGGCCCCTGGTTAGTATGGTTACATAATAGTATCATAGTATGGTAGCATAAGTTATGACTAACTAGATAAAGCCCGCAAAATAATTGCTCAATATAATAAAATAAATAGTGTTAATGATCTCGATATGTACCATCATAAATATTATGTTTTTACAAAAAAATTAAGAGACTCATTTGTTTAAGTTTATATTATTTTATTTAAATTTTAATGAATAATAATTACATATTGTTATTAATGCTATGTACACCGTAGTTGTCGTATGCATTAGATATAATACAAATTGTTATTTTAGTTTTAAGTAAAAAATGTATGCGATGTGGTTGTACTTTATTAATAAATAATAATAATAATAGTAATAATAAAACTCCGTTGCGCCAAAATTCATTAATCACGCGGGAATCGTACATTTTTTTGGGATAAAAAATATCCCATGTCCTTTCTCGAGACTAAAAATATCTCCATGCCCAGCAAAATTGGTTCAGCGGTTTGAGCGTGAAGAGGTAACAGATAGACCAGACAGACAGACGGATATACAGACATACACTATTTTTGCATTTATAATATTAAGTATGGAAGTATAGTATGGCAGTATGGATGCTAAATTCTCATTACTTACCTATACATAAAATAAAGCAGAAGTGTAACAAAGTAACTGGCTTTAAATTACTAAAGATGATCATCAACTTTGTTTATTTCAATATCAAAGTTTATAAAACTTCAAGCATTATTTCAGCAGTAAGTCCACATGATGTTGATGACTTGGCTATTGGAGTTTCGAGTTAAAAAAATTTGGTGGAATGTAATTGACAAAATATTAAGCTCAAAACCAAAATTCCATTTCCAATTTAAAAAAAAAACCCTTTATTTATAAAAACTTTATTTTTTCAGAAAATCAGTGGTCCCGAAACTTACATCAATGGAATTCTTATGGGAGTTATATTTTTAATCTTTGTGTGTATCAGTGCTTGTGTCATTGATCGAGTGGGACAAAAGGTGTTGATGTTCATCACGCTTACTGCAGCTTGTGCTTGCTCTTCATCAATATATTGGGCAAACACTTCTATACAGATTGCCTTTCTGATTTCAACCACGTGCGCCTTGATGCAAACCTTCCTGAGTTTGCTGCAGAACGTTCTGATTAGAGTGTTCCCAACGACTGTGAGGTTAGTATTATTGTTATGCTTTAAAACTTATTCCATCATAAGTAAATATAAATATCTAATTTTTGATTTTTTAAAATGAAACCATATTTTATAAAATACTAGCTAAAATATGCTAAAATTATCAGAATCGGCTGTTATCGAGTTATAGCGTTGCTAACACAATTGGAAATTCATTTTTATACAATACTAGCTGTCCCGGTGAACTTCGTGTCACTTTAAAACCTTCCCTGGACTTGTACGAATATTTTAAGACTAAAATCAGCCCAATCCGTTCTGCCGTTTTCGAGTTTTAGCGCGACTAGCACATAAAATCCATTTTTTATATAAATAAGAAGATATAGGCATAGATTGTTTTGATTCAGTGTAATTTTGGTTATATATATTTATGTATTGTTATTTTATGTATTGTATTTATGTATTGTATTAGGTTATGTATATTGGCGCGACTAGCACATTTGAAAATCCATTTTTTATATAAATAAGAAGATATAGGCATAGATTATTTTGATTCAGTGTAATTTTATGCGAAATGCCTGTCTATTGCCTACAGTCGTCATCTAGTCCTTAAACAAACAATATGCAAACTATCTTGGTGTACAATCAACAAGTACAATACCATTAATGCCTTTTTTACTTTACAGGGCACTTGCGACCTCTATGTTCATGATGATCGGTCGCTTGGGTTCGTTATTGGGAAGTATATTATTTCCAGTATTATTAGAAGTTGGATGTATGGCCCCATTTTTGTCGTTGTCAATTGTTTGTATATGTAAGTAGATCATTATTTTATTGTAAAAACTAATGTTTGTCTGTAATAGACACATTTTTTAATCATGCACACCTAAATTTTAAAAAATCTTGTGTTTACCGTTTAACAAATTATATATCAGTGTCCAGTATTCATGATATATTTTATTGTATTGTTATGCCTTTAGCAAAGAAATAATATCTAGTATAACGTTTTTGCGCAAATATTTGATATTCGTAAAAGTCAAATTAATTTTAATACGACTTTTACGAATGTTATCACCGTTAACAAAGGTTGTGCAATACGGTGTATATTCTAATATTATCTTTGTTTGCAGGTGTCTCCTGTCTTATTTACTTGCTGCCGGATCCAAATAAAGAGAATAATGGCGCTGGTGATAATTAGCTCTCAATTTGTGATGTTCTAGATGGCTAGATAATGATATTAATTTGAATCTTTCTCGGAATTAAATATCTGTTAAGAAGTCACTGTTAAGAATGTTAAAAGGTTGCCTGGAAGAAATTGCTTAAAAGTAATAAGGCCGCCTTTGTGTACATGTCTGATTTATCAATAATTGTTGTTTATATTTAAGTATTTTTGTGCACAATAAAGTATATTTGTTTGTTTACTGAAATATAAACAAGCAGTAAAGGTAACACTTGAAAAGCAAAACAGATGGAGAAGAAGGCAAGTAGGAGTTAAGAATCATAGAAGCCCCATACAAGCACCGGTGATCGCGACAACAATAAAATACAATAGCATCTCCAAGAATCCACGATTGAAGGATTAATATAGAGAAATGAAATGATCACAATTGAAATAGAGAACAAATAAACATTGCAGTGAGATATAATAAATTCAAAATGAAGAATCTTCTAAAAGAGTTATTAATAATTTCGTAGTGGAATAACAAAAACGAGTGATAAAAAATGTGTACCTAAATGTAAATAACGATAGTACTTAATATTATGTACTTTAAACTCAATAGAATATAAGATAATGTAAACTTGTAATTTATTATTTACCATGGACTTTTAATCACGATGAGTTTTACGCAATTCAAAATTTAACTTTTGTTCGTTTCGAAATTTATTTTTATGTAGGTACTATACAAGAATATGAATTCACATTTTATTCAAAAGTTTGAGCCGCATCATGCTGTGGCTAGTGCATTGAATTGGGATAGAAATAAACTTTAATTTTGAATCGATATCTTAAAATAACTTCGCTAGATAGCGTCTCGATAATAGGATCCCATAGAATTTTTGTGTTTGGTGTTGCTTGCAAAGATCATTCTTTTCAATTTATCTCTTGACTTGCCTTAGGCTGGACCTATATTATGAAGAATGACGACCTCTGTGGCTCAATTGGTTGAGTGTGTGGCAGTTCAAGCCGGGGGTCGCAAACCCGCCAACGGAACAAAAAAGTTTTCAATGTTCCCGGGTCTGGATGTGTATTAAATATTATGTTTATGATAAAATAATATAATACATATTGTATGGTATAAAAAGTATTAAATATATTTCCGTTAGCACGGGGCCAGTCTGACGTGGTGTGAAGCGTCCATAGATATTTCATATTATTATTATGTGTTCACGCGAACGCGCGGTTTGACCATTACGCCGCGAGATTCCAAGAAAATGTATAACATTATTATCATGCTATTATTATGCAACGATTTATTTAAGTAGCGGCGCGGTTACGCTGTCATTTGACATATATTTTTCTTGTGTCTTCGCGGTACGGCCAACCGCGCGTTCACGCTGCTGCGTATAATATAAAGGCTCGTCCACATTTGTATCATTTGCGCGATCAGATCTCCGTCGCGATCATCGCGCCGTATCAAGTATGCGTATCATAGTGTGGACGCCTATTAGATCATTCTGCCGATCATACACGTATTTGATACGACACGTATCAGATACGCGGTTAGTAGCGATCGGGGCGTATCATGATACGCGTATCATTTTGACACGCTTTGATGATACGCGACGGAGATCTGATCGGAGATCTGATCGCGCAAATGATACAAATGTGGACGCACCGTATGGTGTAACAAAACTAAGTGATATACTACCCTAAGTGTGTACGTGTTCATCGTAGAGAGTGCACTGTGAAAGTAGCAGCGCTGAAAGACCATTTTTTACACACCCTGAATTATTATCACCAAGTTATGTCACACCCTGTATAAATCCGGCCTAATTCGCTAACATTGGATTTTAAAGCAACATTGACTGTTTTCTCGGGAATTGTTGTTCTTGTCTTTATCGACTTCAAATCCATTACTATCTTAAATTCCCATCACGTCTCTACAGCTCCAGTCAGCGTTAAGGCAATTAGCCGAACGAATAGTTTTTTCCGTACCTTCCTTTACAGTCATATCACGTTCCTAAAAATTAACAAGAAAGCCTTTACCTTCTGCAATTTGTTTTCAAAGTTAATCAAGATTTTGCTGAGGAAAATAAACATTAGGCTTGGAAAAGAGTACAATTTATTGGTTAGACAATTGTTGGTGTCTATTGTGTTGGTGTCTTAATTTACAATTTACACTTGGAACGTGATATTTTTAACATCGATACCAGAATTCAATCGAATTTTAATAAAATATATTTCAATTCCTGAAAACCCAATTTCGGGGAAAGCCTCAAAACTGTAACACATTCAATGAAAATTGTGTAACAGTCTGGACCATGACGATAGTGGAAACAAAAGATTCCAATGAATAGTTGATGGAAGTATTCTATGGTCCGTTCGAGTTTTTTTTCTTCGGAGTGTGCAAAGTGATCCTTACGTCGTCGACATAAGGGTCGTATTCGAGGTAAAATAACTCTGAACGAATACCAAACATAACGACTAGACTGTCTGAAAAATTCAATATTTCGTTGCGCGAAGCAGAAGTTTGCATAAAAATGTAATTTTACAATATTTCCTGAACTTTAAGGCCTCCTATTTTGTGATATTCAAAATACTCTCCTGCGACTCTATATTTGAATTTTGCAGCTTTCATAATTGTTTTGGCCTGTATTTTACAAATAAAACAATTTTATGCTTGAACTACAATATGCAATCGGTTTTTATGATGCCTGCTTCATAAAATCACTGGGTCAGTCAATATATAATTTTTATGTTTTAGGTAGAGCTGGTTAAACTTGAAATGAGTGGGAAATTTTATACTTTAAATACGAGAGAAGTGTGCATAACTTTAACTTGGAAAAGTTCTATATTATACTTATGACCTAGGGCCTAGGTCATAAAGTGGTATTTGGCTTTTGTTGTAGCCTAGATCCTAGGCTTTGTTCTAGCCTAAGTCATAGGATTCATTTTCTACCGATATTGGCTTAGCGACCTTTGCCGCTACTGCTTTTGCGTAGAGCAAAATAAAATCAATTTTTTTTATACGAAATTCAAAAGTATAATGTTGCTTAGTATTTTATTAAAAAGTTAAAACCAACTTCAAAATTGTACGTTATTGAGATGAAATTTATTACCTATCTCAAAAACTATTAAACCGATTTTGATGAAACTTGCAGCATTCCCTAAACTTAACAATACCTTGTACAAGAATCACTTAAGGCCGTCCCCTGAGCAAACGACCTTGGCCATACATTTGCCGCGTTGCCGAGATCGCGCCAATACCCTATTATTTTTACTTATCTTAGTTCAAAATTGTCCTAAAAAAATTTAAAACGACAAATATGTAGTTTATGATATTGTCGATCTATTGCCGTGAGTTTCAAATAAAAGTAATTTGTAAATGCTAAGGAGATGCTGAATGTATGCTCGAATTTTAACAAATTGGTATTACTTTGGAAGCCGATATCATGAGTATAATAAACAAAAATAGAAAATTTAAAACGGCGAAAGGAACGTTGATATACTGAAGGTTATTGCTGTATTTTTATTATAACTCTGTAGCTTTCAGATTATGAGTTTGTAAGGTTTTAAATACGGTCAATTACGGAATCTCCGGACGGAATGCCCTTAAATCGAGCTTTTAGTTCCGAAGATATGCGAACACAAACATAAAAACATACAATATAATATTATAACTATACACACTTTTGAAAGGCACATGACATTTTGTTCAGACGCCGATATAAACTAACATAATATCTTCGATCACATATATACCATAATATACGAAAAAAAATATACAGACGAACATAATATTATAACCTTTTTGGAAGTCGGTTAAAAACTGGGCAGCTTTTTGAAGTCGGTTAAAAAAAGCTCAAATGGTAGGCCTCCAGAGCTTGCAAATCAGCCACTTATGTTTGCCATTTGATACCGTGCTTAGTGGAGCTAACAAGATCAGTTATCATGGGATCAGTAACGCATCATTACACCTCTCGCTCAATTAGCGCTTATGTTGCGATATATAATTTATGCAACTGCTTACACGGATATTAATTTAATAAATATTGGGATAACAGCATAGGTTTAGCAATCTTGTCGCCACAAATACAGAGGAAATTCGTGACACCAACCTCAACCATCGTTTTTATAAGCAGTATTGGGTTGGGGATGATACTCTAGAGTCTAGTGCGAAGGAGTCACAGTAGATCCTCATGGGTCCCTGTCGACCGACCTGTCGGAACGACCTGTCTTCTTAAAAAAAAACTCAGATTGAGAAAAATACGCATTGCACTCGGAGACTGCCGCGGTAAAGCTATTGCAACGCATTTTTTATCAACTTATGCAATTACTAGCTGTTGCCCGCGACTTCGTCCGCGTGGACTTCAGTTTATAGCGCGCGGTGTCGAAAAAATTGGTGTCTTTGAAAGCTTTTTAAACCCCTGGTATCCCTCAAGTCAAAATACCCAAAACAGCTGTGCAGTGTGCACATAATATGATTTTTTTTTAAAATTAAACTTTTTTATTCCAAATTTTAAAGCTTATTTAGCCCCCCATTACACAACTTTAGCTTTACCAGAGACCAGTACTATATGGCTTTACCCATAAACTATTTAGTCTTTACCATTGGTAAGCTGTTGTTTCTGATATTATCTATGTTGATACTTGGTGTGTGAGTTAGAGTTAGGTAGGTAGCTGAAATTTTAATAACGTGTATAACAATCGAAAGAATCGGATAACCTTATTCAACATGGTATCACTTCTTATAGAAATTTATAGAAATTCGTATGAGCAAGCGATAGCGCGATCTAGGCGACTCTTGGCGCTATCTGTTATGAATTTTTGGAACTAACTTGATTTGAACAAATTTACGCATTTTCACCCCCTTACAACCGTTTTTTCCAGTTAAAAAGTAGCCTATGTCCTTTCTCAGGCTTTAGACTATTTGTGTACAAAATTTCATTACAATCGGTTCGGTCGTTTTGGCGTGAAAGCGAGACAGACAAACAGACAGACAGACAGACAGAGATATAATATTAGTATAGATAATTCGCACACGTCTAGTCACACGCCCACAAACACCGTACCCAAGCCTGAGTGCCAACACTGCACCTACCAGCACAGCGCCGCGTGCCGTTTGGAGTGTGGGGTGTTAGGTTGTTAGGAACTTCTTGTTTCGGTTGCCGTGCTTAAAGTCCGCGATAAAAGCTATGCAATAGCTTAAAACTACGGCTACACTCTGAGAGTGACGTCAGTGACAAAAGCAATTCAGCTATGCCTCGCTAGCGATCTACTCTCCCTTCGTTTTACGAATTTTCAGGTCACGTGTTCTGAGTTCTCGCGAGTTTAGAGTAGGGATGTCACGAATAGTGAATTGGCCGAATACCGAATATTCGGCAACGCTGTCGGCGAAGCGCCGAATATTCAGCCGCCGAATACATAATTTTGAGTAAGTAATAAAACGTGTTTTTTTTTACATGATTTGGTATTCGGTATTCAATAATAGCAAAAAAAAAAAGGCCGAATACCGAATAATTTGCGAATATTCGTGACATCTTTAGTTTAGAGCTTCCTTTTTGTCGCCAGTAAAAAATAACTCATCCTTCTAAAGTTAAAACACTTTTTATTTAAAGTAAAGTTCGGTTATCTCTAAATCCATGATACGTGTAATATTTCACCAAAACATAATACATCCTTGAGGCATTTTAGTTGTACCTACTGATAATCTAGAGTGAGTAATTTATGGAACTAAGTATAGTTTAGCGAACATTATAACTAACTATCATACTGAGATCTGCAATAACTTACTAACGTTCGAACTCCAAAATTCATAACTACGTGGATTTAAAGGTACAAGTTGGAAGCCGGCTACGTGAAGTTGCAGCAGACGATGTGTCGTCGCGACACTAAAATGCTAAAATGGATTCCTCCAGAAAATGAATTGTCAAAACTGTCAAACTGACAAATGTCAAATTAGTACAAATTGTGCAAATTACTCAAAATTACTTAAGTAATTTTGAGTAATTTGCACAGTTTGCACAGCAAGCGACACGAATCTAGCGACACATTCAAATACACAGAAACCAGCGAGGCTAAAATAGTAACGTTTTGCAATTCCTCCAGAAAATGAATTGTCAAAACTGTCAAACTGACAAATGTCAAATTAGTACAAATTGTGCAAATTACTCAAAATTACTTAAGTAACTAATTTGACATTTGTCAGTTTGACAGTTTTGACAATTCATTTTCTGGAGAAATTGCAAAACGTTACTATTTTAGCCTCTCTGGTTTCTGTGTATTTGAATGTGTCGCTAGATTCGTGTCGCTTGCTGTGGAGGTATTTCATAGAAATACATAGAAACCAGCAGTACCTACTCTTTGTCGCGGGGAATGTGAAAGAGTTGTCATGAAAATGACACAAGCGATAATCCAAACGAATTATAACATAAAAGTGTTCTATAGCTGTTACCTCTATATGCCAAAACCACTAAACTAACGTTACTGAAATTGGGATCGTGTTCTTTCTCAGGAGTATATGTAAACTTGTTTATTCTCAAGGTATCTCCAACTTTGAGTCCCGAGAAAGGACTTAATAATATTATTATTACTAAGTATAATTTTTTTTTCGGAAAAATACACGGTTCGCCGAGATGAAAAAAAAATTTCAAAACAAAAATGCGGGCATCATCTAAATATTTATAGACCAAGAAAATTGAGATGATAATACAATTTTATTAGAATCCAATAAATGATAATATATTTGTTTTAATTAAGTAATTGCCTACATAACACATTTTGTCGTTATACTTCATAAGATCTCAAGTACTTAAGGCGGGAAAGTCTCGCAGCTTAATATGCCCTTATATGGTCATAAAGACAGCGTACAGCGTAAATATGAGAAAAAGATCCATACAGTACGGAGAAAACGAGCAGGATAAAAGGTTCCGGGTAAGTGATTCCTGTAATTGGCTCGTTTAGTTTTGTAATTAAAATAAATATGCTAGTGGGTTTGTGGGTACAAGTCGTTTTATATGATAGAAAACTTTATCCATACCAGTCCATGCTATCTTTAAATATAAAACTCAAAGGTGACTGACTGACTGATTAGTGATTGACATAGTGATCTATCAACACAAAGCCCAAACCATTGGACGGATCGGGCTGAAATTTGGCATGCAGGTAGATGTTATGACTTATGACGTAGGCATCCGCTAAGAAAGGATTTTGATAAATTCCAACCCCAAGGGGTTAAAATAGGGGTTGAAAGTATGTATATAAATTACTTCTTAACACGAGCGAAGCCGCGGGCATAAGCTCGTTATTCGATATAATTTATGCGGAAAAAATGTCAGTCTATCTGTGGTTTTTTAACGTTGAATTTAATGAAATTCGTTCGAATTTAATAACTTGGAGATAAAAAAAAATGTTTTATTTCCGAATAGATTTGTAGCAAATGCTTTCAGAATGTTGATACTACTTGGTGCCTACCACCGGTTCGGGAACTATCCCGGCGAGAAGAACCGGCGTAAGAAACTCGCCGGGGTCCCACTTTTTACCAAAAAAGTGAGATAAAAATTAATCTTTTAAAATAAAATTTACAATTGTAACTTAAAATTATACAATGTCAATATCCATACATAATTGTAAGTCATATATAAATGTAGAAGTAGCCTTGCAAGCAGCCATCATACTTCCAAGATTGCACTTATGAAATCATTGACCTTATAAATTAAATTAGGCTTTGGCACACAAATGTTCCTTGACTACTTTTTTTAAATTTTTAAATTAATCGAGATCCATCTATACTATTATTATAAATGCGAAAGTGTGTAATTCTATAACCTCTTCACGCTCAAACCGCTGAACCGATTTTGCTGTATGGAAATTGGAAACACGTTACTTTGAGTCCCCGGAAAGGTCGTATGATACTTTTTATCCCGAAAAAAACGATTCCTGCGCGATGAACGGACGAGTTGCGGGCGTCATCAAGTTATTAAAAATATAATAAACTAGCTGTCCCGGAAAACGTTGCTTTGCCATAATATATTATGTATATATTTGCCATATTATTTTATTGAAGTGACTAAATAATAAATATGCATGTTACCATGGCAACGTCGATCGCTATCCCGTCGCACAAAATATTATGGTCGCCGTCAGTCTCAGGTTGTAAAATAATTTGCAATAAAATAAAATTGCGACTATAATTAAAGATCTAAGCTATCCTATCTCTCAAGTTGGAAAAAAGCACACATTTAAAAATAATCAACATTAAAATCGGTAAAGTAGTTTAGGAATCCATCGCGGACAAACATCGTGACAGGATATCGGGAGAGGACAGGACATCGTGAATAGATTAATTTCTTTTTTTACCACACCTCAAAAGTTTAAAATATGCATCAGCCTATCTATGTGAGAACTTAAAATTAAATGATACTAAATTATAGCATAATAATTCCATATTCCATTACCTAAATAAATACGTAAAACCGAATACATTATCTGATTTTCGCACATGTAAAAGAAAATCTCACTAAATATTTTTTTGCGCAAAAACCCATTAGGGCTTTGTAGATAAAGGTCATTAGTGGGGCGCCGACAAATCGATGTGACGTGAATTTAGGGATTACGATAAGCCACTAGAAGTTTTTACGTGATAAAGTAGCTTAGCTCGCATAAATATATGCAAAGTTATGAGAAAATATATCAAGTTTAGTTTATAGAAAAGACGAAAATTGAGGATCCATTTCAAAGTTTTTTTTTTAGAATAATGATAGTCACTATTTTGCTAAATCGATTATAATTACATTTTTTATGGAGATACAGATTGAATTCAGGTTATAGATTAGATACCATTTTGTCGGTATAATTACGATGTGCATTCATGTTAAATTGTAGCTTTGTAGGCCCTTATATATTTACAACTCGATGATGCCCTCAACTCCGTTGGGCCAAAATTTGTTTATCGCGCGGGAACCGTACATTTTTCTGGGATAAAAAGTAATCTATGTCCTTTCTGACTCAAAGTATCTCCATACCAAATTTCAGCCAAATCGGTTAAGCGGTTCGGGCGTGAAGAGGTAACAGACAGACAGACAGACACACTTTCGCATTTACAATATTAGTATGGTAATCTCTGGGCACAGACAGACAGACAAACAGACAGATAGACCGAAACTATAAGCGTTCCTTGTTGATTCCCTAATAAAAATGACTTTAAATTTTGTTAGTCACCCTAAAATTCGAGAACGGCTGAAACAGATAATTTAATTCTTAAAATAAAGTAGACTTTTTGCACGATATAAAATTTACATTCGTCAAATATTCGTGGAAGCCCAGGGAAGGTTTATATGAGGATCAAAGTGATACGAAGTTCACCGGGTTATCCTAATATATAAAATTTTCGTGTCACGGTGTTTGTGCGCGTACACCTTTAAAACGGCTCAACCGATTTTAAGGAAATTTTGTATGTACATTCGTTAGGTCTGAGAATAGGTTTTTATCTACTTTTTAAATTTATACCAGAAATAATTTGGCAAAACAACATTTGCCGGGTCAGCTAGTCTAGTAAAATATTCGTTACCAAGTGCACCGTGGTATTATAACGATTAATTAGGTGTAGTCCATCAGACCCTCGAAAACAAATCGGGCGATCGGATATATCTCTAATTAAATTGGATAGTGCTGTTTACCAATCCGGCTTAGGAGATGATTGATTTCGCGGTTGTTTGAACGTGGGCTGGGATCATCCATTAAGTACGACACACAATTTTCATAAACAAAATTTATATATTTTTAAGGCTCTATTCCACCACGGCCTCTATTTCCGGTACCGGTACGAAACAGAGTAGACTCATTGTTAAACGCTCCCGTGAAAATAATCTAAAAGTGTAATAAAACAAAACAATTCAGTGCAAAGTGATAACCAAAAGTTAGACTAAACGTGTGCGCTTGTAAATACAATTCGGGAGATCAATAATATAACATCAAAACAGAAGATATTGTGAAATATTGTTCACGGCGAAGACAAAGGGAAGCCATTTTGCAAGTAATCATAAAAGTGATAATCAAAAAACCAAGTGCGACAACACAAAGAAAACAGCAGCCATATTGACAGGGTTGACAACTTAACGAAAAACAAAGGAGGTCTTAGCTACCATAGAGAAACATAAATCCATAGACGAAACATCCGAAACCGTAAACTATCGTCTGTCAGAAAACTGTCAAGTGCCACCACGACAATGTCAACTGAACTGTCACCTGAAATGTCATTGTTCTTTGAAAAATTAACCGAACAACTTAGCTTGCAAACGGCTCAAATAACTGAAAATATAACTTCAGCCGTTCTACAAAAGCTCGATGAAAAAATAAAACCGATCCAGGAGGAAAATGAACGGCTACAGTTCGGTGGAGAAACTGAATGCCAAATTGTTAAACATGGAAGTCAACAACAAGAGAAAAAACGTAATAATTCACGGCCTTCCAGAGTCCGAAAATGAAGATTACGAGGTCTTGAGCTCTCTAGTGCTATCTACTTTAAACGAGATTGATGTAAAAATTGAGTCAGGCGAAATAGATCGACTGCTGCGCCTCGGGAAAAAAGATGTTAAAATTGGAAAAGCTCGACCAATCCTTCTCGCAACAACTACATTGCAAAGAAAAATACAAATAATGAAAAACAAAAAGAAAATGAAATCAAGTTACTACATTACTCATGATTTACCGAAAGCAGTGCTACAAAAAAAGAAGGAATCCAAGATTCATAATGAAAATAGAAATGAAAATGAAAAAAGAAAAAGAATGGACACCCCTAGCCCCAAAAACCAGAACATGGTGACTTCGAAAGTTCCGAAAACTAATAAAAACAACTTCCAAAAAGATGCAAACCAAATAGATGCCTTTCAATATATGCGAGAAAGATCTTATTCCTTCTCCGAAAAGAACACATACAGGAACTAGCAACAAATATATTATACGGACAGGCGGGGCAAGACTTTTTAAACAACTTAGCAAAAAGATTGAACCAAAAGGGAAAAACAACCACGTCACAAAAATCATTGCTAAGTCTAAAAGAAAACAACAGCTGCCCCTAACCCTCTCTCAGTGTCCTCCGGGCCGGCTAGTCACCGGAACTTCTGTGGAGGATGTAGACTACCGCCCCCCAGTAGCAAGACACGAACAAAGTTTAATTGTCACGAGCCTCAATGTAAGGACCCTTATGTCAGACGCACGAATAACAGAACTCGAGTACGCTATGGAAAAAATAAAATGGGATGTGTTAGGCATCTGCGAAACTAGAAGAAAAAATGAAGAAATATTAGAATATCCTGGATATATCCTTTACCATTCAGATAGTAAACATGGCCTATATGGAGTTGGATATTTGGTTAAAAAACATTTGAAAAGCAGCATTATTTCCTTCAAAAGCTATTCCGACAGAGTAGCATCTCTAGTACTAGCCCTACAAGATCAATATCCCTTGTCTATAATCCAATGCTATGCACCCACTGAAAAATGCAAAGAAGAAGAGTTAAATGAATTTTACAAAACATTAGAAACCGCAATAGAAACCACATATACAAAAAACCTAATAATAATGGGTGACTTCAATGCTCAGATTGGAGAGTTACAAAAAGGGGAAGAACTAGCTTTTGGAAAGTACTCACATGGAAAAAGATCAAGATACGGACAAAGGTTAGTAGAATTTGCTTTAGAAAAAAACCTGAAATTTACAAATAGCCTATTTAAAATAAGAAAAGGCAGAAAATGGACATGGTGTTCACCAAGTGGCATACACCATACCGAAATAGATTACATACTCACTTCACAAAACTTGAAAATACAAAATTTTGACATAATCCAAAATTTAAATTTTAATACGGACCACAGATTAATTAGATGCAAAATATTTACTGGAAAGAAAATTAAGAGATTGTATATAAAACCTACCACACAATTTACCAGGAATTTACCAACTCTGACCAGAGAAAGTGGAACCCGATGGGAAGAACATCTTACCACTGCCATAGAAAGATCATCAGATGTGCAAATACAATATGATAATTTTGAGAAGGAAATAACTAAATTATTTTCACAGATACCTAAGAACCAGAAAATCAAAACGGACGCAGACGATAATAACCTCGAGGCACTTCTAGATGAAAGAAGAAAATTGTACAAAGAAAAAAGAACAAGAATAGTGAAAAGTAGAATAACAATACTGAGCAAAATGATAAATAGAAACATTACAGAAAGAAAAAGAGCACACAGAAAACAAACTCTTGAAAACTATATAAAAAGAACAGGAGCTGTGAAAAAAGCATATAAAGATCTATGCCAAACAAAAAAGTGGACGCCAAATCTCATTAGCCGTACAGGGAATAGAGTAATTAGCCGGCAAGATATAATAGATGAAGCAACTCAATTCTATCAAAAGCTTTACTCTACTGAAGCAAGATCTACATTCAAGGATTATGTTTCAGAAAATAGAAGACCTGAAACCGACACCTTACCTTCCATACTGCTAGCGGAGATAGAACAAGCCATCAAATCCCAAAAAATGACAAAGCACCTGGAGAAGACCTCATAACAAATGAACTATTAAAATCTCTGTCAGAATCTCTACAAAGACCATTGCAATCAATATTCAATAACATTCTGGAAAAGAAAAAGACTCCAAGTCAATGGTCAAAATCCACAATGACTTTACTTTATAAAAAGGGAGATAGAGCTAACCTGAACAATTACAGACCAATTAGTCTGATGAGCAATGTCTACAAGGTATTTTCCAAGATCATTCTTGGGAGACTCACAAAGACCTTAGATGAGAATCAGCCACGAGAACAGGCAGGGTTTAGAAAAAAATATTCAACAATTGACCATATACACGTAGTTACCCAACTAATAGAGAAATGTAACGAGTATGGAAGAACCTTGTATATTTGCTTGATAGACTTTACGAAGGCTTTCGACTCATTAGAACACAATGCCATATGGGAAGCACTAAGAAGCCAAAATGTAGAAGAAGAGTATATAGAGATTTTATATAGCATATATTATTACAAAATATGGTCCAAAATAAGATTGGAAAGAGAAGGAAAAGAATTTCCAATAAATAAAGGAGTTAGACAAGGAGATCCCCTCTCACCCAAAATATTTTCAGCAGTATTAGAGATGGTATTTAGAAATATTAACTGGACAAATCAAGGAATAAAAATAGACGGAGAATTCCTTAGCCACTTACGTTTTGCTGACGATATTGCCATATTTGCTGAAGACAGCAAACAACTAGAAAACATGGTTAAAGACCTAGAAAGAGAGAGCAAGAAAGTGGGCTTGTCATTAAATGCTTCTAAAACAAAAATTATAACTAATGGTATAGAGCAACCTATAAGAGTGAATGGAGAAGAAATAGAATATGTTAAAGAGTATATTTATCTAGGACAGTCAATTTCCTTTAAAGACCAGACAGAGAAAGAAACAGATAGACGAATAGCAATCGCTTGGAAAAAATTCTGGAGTTTAAAAGAAATCATGAAAAATAGAGAGGTGAGCATAGATGTTAAAAGTAAACTCTTCAATATTGTCATCTTACCATGCTTAACTTACGGCTGTCAAACCTGGTCCTTACGGAGGAAAGATGAAGAAAAGATAGCAATCCATCAACGCAAAATGGAAAGGAGCATGCTCGGCATAAAGATATCAGACAAAATCAGAAATGAAACTATAAGGAAAAAAAACCAAAGTCTCAGACGTACTACAGAAAATTAGAATACTTAAATGGAAATGGGCAGGACATGTAATCAGAATGGACAATGGAAAATGGACTAGTAAAATAACAGATTGGCAACCGAGGGAAGGACAGAGAAAGAGAGGGAGACCTAGGAAAAGATGGGAGGATATATTTAAGGAAAAATGTGGGTTAGATTGGAGAAGGAAGGCGAGAGACAGAGATACCTGGAAAAGACTGGGGGAGGCCTACGCCAAAGAGGCGACTTCCACATCTTAGATTTAAGAAAAATAATAATAGGATATTGTAGAATTTATTTAATAATAATAGAAAAATCAATAATTTAAAGATGTTATATTTTAAAATTAATAATCTAATATATTGTTTAAAATAATTGTAATATATATATCAAATATCAATAACAATCAAAGTTCTTTTATAATGTGTAATATTTATCAATTTAATATGTAATATAATTAATGTAGCAATATTCTAAATGTATGGTGGTAGAATAAAGGCTATTTTATTTTTATTATTTTATTCCACCACGGCGCACGCTGAAACTTAGAAACTCCCCTCCTGGCCTCCTTGTCACACCATGTCACACTTCATCGACGCCCTCCCTTTAGGTATGACATACTTTATGAATGAACCCCTAGACTAGTTTACCACTATACAGAGCGGATTTTTAGACGAAACCCGTAGCTAGGGAATAAGGAGTGGTTATTTGTCTTTTAAATATATTTCATAGAGAATTTTTTTTGGTGGTGTGCACTTTTTTGGGGTGGGTAAAAATTTTTTACACTGCTTTTGATTGAAAATTCATAAGAGGTACCGAGAGCAGTTCGCCAGTGCAGTTTAGGAAAGGAATAATTATATTATCCACCTGAAAAAATGTATGAGTGTCTGTGCTGCTGTTTTGCTGAATTTTTCTTTTGCCGACCCTACCCGCTTTATGCCGTACTGCCCGTTGCTTTTTTCTAAGCTCTCGTCTTGAAGATAATATTATTTGCTGTGCAAATATTTTTTCCAATGAAAATAACTATAATCCAAGTGTGGGCGGTTCTATTTGACCCCTAGAGCCTAGTATTTGTCTTGGATCTAGATTAATCAGGCTTACTCCCACACAAACACAAGGAGAATTGAAGGTAGTGATTTTTATTCAGCTAAAAAAACTCCAAGCTATGATTAAATGACGTTTTTAAGGTTTTTGAAAATAGTACTCGTATTTTTAAAGATCTCCTCTAACTGCCACACTCAGAGATATTTAGTGATGATAAACCTATAATTTAATAAATTCGAACGCCTCCGTGATCTAGTGGTATAGAGCGCGGCTCTTGACTCGGAGGTCGTGGGTTCGATTCCCGCGTTGCAAACATGATATTTCCAAGATTGGTTATGACAATGCAGACTGATCACCTGATTGTCTGACAAGTTAGATGATCCATGCGTCGGATGGGCATGTAAAAAGTCGGTCCTGCGCCTGATCTCTCGCCGGTCATGTCGGTCTTCCGTCCCACTGGCTTATGAGAATAAAGGAATAGAGAGTGCTCTTGTGTACTGCGCACACACTTGGGCACTATAAAATTACTTCTGCGTAGCTGGTCTGGTTTCAATGAAACCGGCCACCGTCACCGAAACCGGTGTGGGAGCTATTATTAATTTAATAAATAGCTTGACAGATAATGTATAGGAAACGTACATTTAGCCGTATTGAAAAAATCCTATATCCATTCTCAGGACTCAAAATATGAAAAAGGAAGCAAATTTCCTTACAATCAGTTTTATGCCTTCAGCGTAAAGAGTCACTAGAATAACAATTATGCCTTTTTTATCCTAATATTTTAGGCGCGAAAGTGTCCGTTACCTCATCACGCCCAAACCACGGTACCGATTATGATGAAATTCGGTATAGAGATACTTTGAGACTGGGAAAGGAAAGGCTTCGGCCGTCATCTAATTTATAATAATGAACTAGCTTAGTATACTCATGTCTACCACTCATTTAAACACACTAGGTCGAAAATACGCGGCCGCAGTTCGGCATGATTACGCCTGTAATGTATTTTTGCCGATGACACACCATGCTGATATTGTACGTCGCGTTATTTTGTATGCGTAGCACATTGCTGACGTAATCATGCCGAACTTTAGCCGCGTATTTTCGGTCTATTGTGTTTAGACACTAACATTTTTTATGTTTTTAAAGTGACAAATAAAAATCTTGCAATAATATTATTTTCAGGAGCAGCTTTACCGCAAGAATACTAAGTACGATGAGATTGCTAATTGCAATTAATTAAAACTGTGAGTGCATTGTCGCCTGTCGGGTTTCTGTTTTAATTTCATTCCTATAATGATGTTAAATTATATATTTAACAATGAAATACACAGGGACAATAATTACTATTGTACGCTTTTTGTGCACAAAGCAATGAAGTTGTTAGAGAATTTTTGCGTGATTATAGATAACTATATTTTGAATAATTTATTATGAAATGTTTATTTGTTTGCATCGGGTAATATTAAAACACTCGTCATTAAAGCGACGCCTTGATAATTTGGCTGTAGCGATATCGATTTTTCTCAGCAATGACTAAAGCTAATAAATTAAAGTTCATTGTCAGTATTCATCATGTCATCGTCTTTGAATTACCCATAGCATAACACAATTGGTCAACTTTTATAACACAGAATAATCAATCAAAAAGACCTCTGTAAAAAAGAGATTCCTATTTTGCCAACAGAGGAGAGTGATTTAAGCTTCCAAAATTTGTACAGTTAGTTGTACATATCATATTGGTTGAAGCATACACTTCAAGTTGCCCGTTGCTTATATGAAATGTATTTATGGTAAGCGACAAAAACCATTTTGTCGCTTACGCCCTTTCCATTTTTTGCTGTTTCATTGCCTGTTTTCTATGAGAGACCGTGCCGGCGCCTCATGGAAAAAAATCGGCCAAGTGCGTGTCGGGCCACGCGCAATATAGGGTTCCGTAGTACCGCAAGTTTTTGATAATGTTTATGGTCAATGAACGTACATTTAAAGCGTGTTTTACACTACTAACAACATCATCTCAGTTACTTTCAAAGGAATTTGAACGAAAAGGTCCTGTATACTTCGCCGAATACATTTTTTTTAGTTAATCGACTATTACTCAATAACTTATCAAGTCTTCTTAGCCGTGATAATTTTCCTTTTAAATTCAGCATATTTCCTACTCGCGTGAATTTTTTGACATTTCCAGAACCAACCGTTTAGTTGGTAGAAGGGGGGACACTGGACTCTAACCATTTTTTCCACTTTAAAACCTTATATTTCACACACAGATCCCTAAATCGGAAAATGGTCTACTAATACTCACAATATTTTTAAAAAACCTATTCAACGATACCACACACGATGGGGTGGGCGCGAAAAAAAAAATCATCCCCGCTTGATGTGTAGGGGAGGTACCATAAAAAAAAATATTTTTTTACGATTTCATATACCATTTTGTTGCCATCACTAATATGTGTATTCATGCCAAATTACAGCTTTGTAGGTCCTATAGTCTCTGAGTAAAACCGCGGACAGACAGACAGACAGACAGACGGACAGACGGACAGACGGACGGACAGACCGAAACTATAAGGGTTCCTTGTTGACTACGAAACCCTAAAAAGCAATCTAAATCATATCCAACACGGTTTTTTACTGTGACTTACCGTGACATACAAAATTTTCCTTGTGTATCCATTCCATACTATAATAATAATATTATAAATACGAAAATGTGTCTGTGTGTTACGTCTTCAAGCCCAAACTGCTGAATCGATTTCGCTGAAATATTGTGTGAAAATACTTTGAGACCCGGAACAAGATATAGCCTTTCTATCCCGGAAAAATGTGTGGTTCTCGCTATATTTTCGCAGCTGAGTTGCGGGCGTCATTAATTAAAGGATTAAAAAATAAGATGGATTGAGATAAAGACAGATATTTTTACTTAAGTATTTCACTTTTGTCTTTTAACTATTGTATAATTTATTAAGCTACTAGCTGTCCCGGCAAACGTTGCTTTGTCATAATATATTATGTATTTGCCATATTATTTTATTGAAGTGACTAAATAATATGTATGTTACCATGGCAGCGTCGATCGCTATCCCATCGCACAAACAATGGTCGCCGTCAGTCTCAGGTTGTAATAATTTTTTGCAATAAAATAAAATTGCGACTATAATTAAAGATCTAAGCTATCCTATCTCTCATGTTGGAAAAAAGCACACGTTATTTTAATAAAAAAAACATTAAAATTGGTTAAATAGTTTAGGAATCCATCGCGGATAAACATCGTGACAGGAGATTTATATATATTAGATAACAACCAGAAACGGAAATGTACAGTACCCGGCAATAAATATTGCACATCGACTTTTGGAAAGTGTCAGTCGGCTAGTTTCGGTTTTGTAGAGCGTTATCTCTTACGCACGAAATACAAAAAGTCCGGTATATATTAGGAGCTGTTAAAAAAAACCATAATTATTATGGTTTGCTTCTTTTGACAATTTTATTATTCTATGTATAAAATACACCAAATTTTCTATAAGTTATGGCTTTAGGTTCTGGTAAAATAAAATAAAAATGCGTGTTCAAATTATGTTTACGTATTTAAAATTCTTTTGGAAAATTACAGCTATAGCAAATTTAGGGGTGTTAACAACTCTAGATATATATTTTGAAGTGGACGCGACTGCACTCTATTGAATTTGAACAACGACTGACAGAATGTCAAATAGGTGTGTGCTACAAAGATAACGCTCTATGAAACCGAAATTAGCCGAATGTCTCTTTCCAAAGGTCGATGTGCAATATTTATTGCCGGGTATTGTATATTATCGTAATTTAATGTGTAATGTGTATAATTGTATGCTTTAACTAGTATTCCATTACGGTAATTGTATGCACAGTACTAAGAACATGTTTTCCTCCATTTCCCAGGGTCCTGATTCTCTGGCGTCGAATTTCATTTCGATCGTAGGCTATCTCACTCGCGTGCGCATATGCTATCTCATGAACGCCTCCATGGTCCAGTGGTTTAGAGTGTGTAGCTTGATTCGGAGGTCGTGGGTTAGATTCCCGCGTTGGAATCATGCTATTTCCAAGTTAGCAGTGCAGGCTGATCACCTGATTGACAAGACGTAATGATGATCCATGCGTCGGATGGGCATGTATAAAGACGTCCCTGCGCCGCGGCTGTGCCTGATCTCTCGCCAGTTGTGTCGGTCTTCAGTCCCACTGGGTTATGACTTATGAGTTATGACTTATGAGAGTATGAGAGTAGAGGAATACTCGTAGCAAGTGCTCTTGCACTTCTGTGCACATACTTGGGCGCTATAAAACTACTCCTGTGTACCTGGCCTGGTTTCAACAAAACCGACTACCATCACCGAAACCGCGGTCTGTATATAATACCTAATAATATTATAATAATAATATCTATGGACGCTTCACAACACGTCAGTCTGGCCCCGTGCTAAGTACCTAAAGGACTTGTGTTACAGGTACCAGACAACGGAAATATATTTAATACTTTTATACTTTACATATATTTAAGATTTTTATTATATCTTACACATATTTAATACACAATATCCAGACCCGGGAACATTGAAAACTTTTTGTTCCGTCGGCGGGATTCGAACCCGCGACCCCCGGCTTGAGCTACCAACGCGCTCACCACTGAGCCACAGAGGTCGTCAAATAAATAAAACATTATTAGCCTTTGCATCCGTTGTGGATGATTTATACAGTATTTTTCAAGGCGAAGTAACCACTCCTCAAATACTGTAGTGTCTGGGACCAGGTTTAAATATCCGTATGGTTGCCCAAGCGCATACGGCATTCTCGCAACATAGTCGGCCTAGTCCAGACTCTGAACTCCAGAGGAAGGAACTAGTCAATACGTCTGGGACCAACTATGTGCGGGTTTCCTCACGATGTTTTCCTTCGCCGTATGAGCGTCCGTATTATGTACTTGAGATCAGAAAATGTCTCATTGCTACACGCCTCTACCCGGGATCGAACCTGCACCCTCTAGGAGTGCGAACCAAAGGTCTACCCATTACGCCACGGACGCTCAAATATACAGTAGTATATTCAGTATATCTAATATATATAAATCTCCTGTCACGATGTTTGTCCGCGATGGATTCCTAAACTACTTAACCGATTTTAATGTTTTTTTTTTTATGTGTGCTTTTTTCCAACTTAAGAGATAGGATAGCTTAGATCTTTAATCATAGTCGCAATTTTATTTTATTGCAAATTATTTGTCTATAAAGAGTGACCATTGCAGTTTATGCGACGCGGGTCACGACTCACGGGATAGCGATGGACGTTGCCATGGTGACATACTTTTTTTTATATCTACGGACGCTTTATACCACGTCAGTCTGGCCCTGTTTTTTTTTACCCATTTAGTCACTAATTCAATAAAATAATACGGGCGATGTACTTTATATAATATGGCAAAGAAACGTTTGCCGGGACAGCTGGTTTTTTTATATAATACTAGATGGCGCTGCTGTGCCCCTACATCGCGCTATTGCTTGCTCGAATGTTTGAGCACAAGTACTTTCGATATAGAGTACAAAGTTAGACAGACGGACGGTCCCTATGAAGGGTTCCGTACCGCTAATTTTAAAATACAGACTTATTTTTGGGATACAGTAAAGTTATACTGTACAATATAACTACAATTAAAAAAATATACAATAATAAAAATTATGCTTCCATTCTTTGATACCTATTATTCGGGACTTGACGCGACTTAATTCTAATTTCTAGTAGTAATGCTACTTTGTTCTCGACGTTTCGGCCGTGTTGCAACAGCCGTGGTCACGAGGGGACTGCTGTTAAGTCCGGAATAATAAGTATCAAAGTATAATATAATGCAACGCGAAAGTTTTTAAGTTCATATACTTCTATTTCTATATCTATACTTATTTTAAAACAAAGTCGCTTTTTTCCTTCATGTTTCGTTTAATCTTTAAAATTACGCAACGGATTTTGATGATTCTTTCAGTGTTAGATAGCCCAAATTATCGAGGAAGGCTATAGGCCATTGGTCACCAAATGGCGGACCACGGTCCGCATCCGGACCGACGACCCATTGTGTGCGGACCCAGCATTTTCGAAGATGAACTTCGTTAAAAATAAATTTGAGTCTCGACTTACTGAACATCTTTAGGATTTAATGTCAGTTACTTGCACCAATATTTTACTCCAAATTTCAGAGTGATAATTAGCAACAAAAACTGACACTTCTCATTGATAAAGTAAATAAATCCTTTTGTAAATTCCGTAATTACCTCAGTTTAATTTAATATTTTTTTTTAATGTGCGGACCGCGAAGGTTTATTCGTTTCTTAATATGGACCCCGAGCGAAACTAATTGGTGACCCCTGCTATAGGCTATATTTTATCACGCTAAGACATAATCTGAGCAAAGAAATAGAGGAAAATGTGGAAAAACGGGGAAAATTATTTGAAAGGGCTAACTTGAACGCGCTAATCTCAGGAACTACTGTTCCTGAGATTAGCGCGTTCAAGTTTAAAGTTTAATATAATAATATATAATAAGAAATAAGTTTTTAAATCGGACCAGTAGGTCAGATTTAAAAAATTATTTCAGTGTTAGATAGTCCTTTTATTGAGGAAGGCTATAGGATATATTTTATTACGCTAAGACTAATGGAGAATGTGGAAAAAACGGAGGAAATTATTTGAAAGGGCTTATCTCGCGAACTACTGGGGCAATTTTTATGTTATTTGGCACAGATAAGAAGTAGACCACGTGAAGGATCATAGGCTATCGATTTTAATAATTTTTTCAATGGCTATATATTTTATACCCGTGCGACGCCGGGGCGGGTCGCTAGTAAAAAGATAAAATAAAATAATGTTATCTCTGAGCAAGACGGCCCACAATCGATACTAAGTTAGAGGCTCGAGAATCGGGCACCAGTTGTATATAAACTAAGTTTGGTTATTCTAGTGTCACGATGCTTTAGCTTGTTATTCTAACCTCATTTGCTAGCTATAATCACTTTATAACGCGAATTTGTTCGCAAAGTAGACCTGTATAACTGTACGTTTTGCGGGTCATATTTCATCTGAAATCTGACATCACCATATTTTTAACCGACTTAAAAAAAGGAGGTTATCAAATGACGCTTATGTATGTTATATTTCCAGAGCTGCCCAGTTTTTGTATATGTTAATCTATGACAGGTTCTGAACAATTGTGCCAAATTTCAAAAGTGTATCGAGTATTTGTATGTAAGTTTGTATGTTTATTGTTTTTTCTGTTTGTGCATGCACATCTCCGGAACCACAAGTCCGATTTAAGTGATTCTTTTTTATTGTACTAGGTATTGTTAAACTTAGGGAATACTGCAAGTTTCATCAAAATCGGTTTAGTAGTTTTTGAAATAGGGAATTTTAATTCTTAATTAAGTACGTACAAAAATTTGAAGTCGGTTTTATCTTTTTAAAATACTATTATTAGCCTTTTGATTTAGAAAACGCTAAAAATATGCTGATGTTTTCATTTACCTCAGTTTAATCATGGCCAATGCAAATGATTACGAATTTTTAGAGGGGTATTTAATAATCAGCTGAATATAATAGACAATCTTCCTTAATTGACGAAGATTAAATTTTCCAACTGTATTATAAGCTTTATAAGTTACTAGCTGTCCCGGCAAACGTTTATTTGCCATATTAAGTATATAAAGTATTTTTTTTTAAATTTGGTCGAAGCGCTAACTGTCGGATAGACTAAAATTAAAATCCGAATTCGAATATTATTTAAAATTTGACACTGCGATGGCAGCCGACTGTCGGATCCAATGTAAAACATTCCAAAATCAACAACTACTAATAAATTAAAAATTAATTAAAAAAACATTGTCCAGCGGACAAAATTGTGAATCTAAACCATTCCTAGATCCCCTTGAACACACACAAAAAATTTCATCAAAATTGGTCCAGTCGTTTAGGAGGAGTTCAGTCACATACACACGCACACAAGAAATATATATATTAAGATAACTTATAACCATGGTTGCAACCATGATATCATTGTGCATCGTGTAGAGGACCTTTATAATATCAATATGTTATGTTAGAAAAGGCAGCCAATGGAAGTCACTTAATTTTTAAATATCCAGTTAAGTATAGAAAATAATCATTCAAATCCTCTTATACTATTTTTAAATATTTGTTAGATTTTTAATTTAAATATAGTTTACTTTTGCACATCACCGTTTTCCTGGATGTATCACTGTTAAGAATGTTAAAAGATTGCCTGGAAGAAATTGCTTCAAAGTAATAAGGCCGCCTTTGTGCACAAGTCTGATTTATCAATAATTTTGTTGTTTATATTTAAGTATTTTTGAAATTTTTGTGCACAATAAAGTATATTTGTTTGGTTTTTTGTTTATAAAATGTGCCCCGACACCGGTGTCAGAGCCTATAAGGTTATAATATAGGGCATATTATATCGACAAATTGGGTATCAATCTAGTTATCAACAATAATAATCCTTCAGCCTTAATTTGCTATTAGTAATAATTAATATCGATATGTAAATATGATACATAATATTATTATTATGTATATATTAATTATATAGTAGCAGTTACAATAATTAATAAAATTATTAAGTGCTTCTATCAGACACTAGATATTTTAATAATATAATAGTAATTATAGAATATAGCCAGGTCCGGCAAATGTTGTTTTGCCATATTATAGAGCGTGAGAAAATGTTTAAGCCCACTTAATTTGTAAATGAAAAATAGATTCTTAGCCGGACCGAGACGGTCAATTATATTGTCAATCACGCTTCAACTTTATTGAGCAGTTTATTTGAAAATACCTATCTAATTGTCAAATAATGATGTCGCGATCAATATCAACCCATGTCATACGTGATATTATTGCGCCATAAAATTGCTCGTCTATGCCCCGCTTAGACGCACAGAACCGACCCACAAATAATTTTAATAATATCAATCGATTCATACTACGTCTTACTAGGTGTATAATGTATATCAATTAGTTTATTTGTCGCAGCCAACTGGTTTAAATAGCCGATCAGTCAAACAGCTAGCCTTTTGACTGAACAACGCCATTCAATCACACGGCTATACGTCGTTTAGCCGACTTGTTGACTGCAACGTTCAACACTACATCTAGACAATGCTTAGCTAACTGGTTAAATGGCAAATTAACTAAGCTGACCATTAGTTTAGTTTTATTATTACACAAGCGCAATGATAATAAGCAGAATATATTGTATTCTAACTCATTTTGAACACAATTGCAATTTATACCTTCGTGATGTTTTTCATATAAGTATCTCGTCATTTCTCCTCGAAATTCGAATATATTTTGTTTAAATTTTTTTCACTCGTATGTGCAATGTGCCCCCATAATTTCTGTCACTTTAATAAATAATAACACTTGTAATGTATATTTATGAAAAATATCTTAATAGAATCATAAAACACCGGCTAGTTGACGCCATATTGTAAACAAAACGCACTTAGCGCCGCGGTGGTGTGCGCTGAACTAATTCAATCAAACGGCGGCGGCTTGTATCAGCTGTAGTGTTGAACGTTTCGAGCGACTGAAATATTTAATTAAAAAGCTAGCGGTGAGATTAAATGACATTGTTCAGTCAAAGGGCTAGCTGTTTGATTGAACGGCTATTTTAACCAGTAGGCTGCGACATATTCATAACAAGCGGTCCCGACGGACGTTGTCCCGTCGTATCTATGAAGTATTTGTTAAAAGTTTACGTCATTTGCATTAATTCCTGGTAGATTAAAAAAAAATCTCCCCGTAGCAACTATTCTCGTATTTGAATAATTTATTATGTTAAAAAAGTTATTAGGGAAATCAGTTCAGCCGTTCTCCAGATTATTGCTCAGACACACATTTTAAAATTCATTTGTATATTATCGAAGACAACTTATGATAACACAATGAAAATCATATTTTACTTAGACTTTCCCCACTCAAATGCTTCATAACAACCTTCACTATTGTTATTTTTACAAATAACAAAATTTCAAAGTTCAAGTGCTTTAAAATTTCACGTCCGAACTGAAACACTTAAGTAACAAACAGTTCTACTGCAGCAATTCTTTCGATGTGAAATATTAGGAGATAAGTAAGATTTAGAACTACAACGGTTACTTTTCCTTTGGCGCTGAGTCTTTGATCCGAATTTTATTTACGAACTGTTTGAACTGACAAATTCGTTTGAAAGCAAAAGATTCAAGTGAATATTGACTAGTGTTATGTTTAAATTTCAGTTGCTGGGAAAACATATTATGATTTCATGGAGTATACAAATTATTTGATGTCCTTTCCCTGGACTAAGTAGCCATCACCATCAAATTAGTATAGATACACAGACATACACACTTTCGCTTTTATAATAATACTAGCTGTCCCGGCAATCTTCGTGCAAATCCCATGCAATTAATATTAGTCCACGAACTCCTCCGAAACGGCTTTATTGATTTTTACCAAATTTTATATGCACATTCAGTAGGTCTAAGAATCGGCTACTAGGTACTTTATACATTGATAAGTGCATTTGTTGAATAAACAATAGTAAATTATTACAACCTGAGACTGACGGCGACCATTAAGTTTGTGCGACGGGCTAGCGATCGACGTTGCCATGCCGACATACTTATTTAGTCACTTCAATAAAATAATATGGCAAATATATTATGGCAAAGCAACGTTTGCCGGGACAGCTAGTGATATATAATGTTATATATTACTAGCTGCCCCAGCAAACCTCTCTTTGCCATATTATAAAGTATATCGCCCGTATTATTTTATTGAAGTGACTAAATAAAGTATGTCACCATGGCAACGTCCATCGCTATTATGGTCGTAGTTTTTCTGGAGTTGTATTAATTTACAATTATTTATTCAACAAATGCACTTATCAATATATAAAGTACCGAGTAACCGATCCTCAGATCTACCTACTGAATATGCATATAAAATTTGGTAAAAATCAGTAAAGCCGTTTCGGAGGAGTTCGTGGACTAACATTGTGACACGAGAATTTTATATATAAGAAGATATATGTGTATGTAAAGTTAAATATAAGTAATAAATATATTTCCGTTGTCCGGTACCCGTAGGCCGTAACACAAGTCATTCAGGTACTTAGCTCGGGGCCAGACTGACGTGGTGTGAACCGTCCATAGATATTATTATTATTATTTACTTGCTATTCAAAAAATTTAATGTCAAATACTTTTTTTTAAGTAAGTATAATTTTCACAGTAAGCTTCTCGATAAAGTAAGAAACACCATACTGCGCTCCCAAACGGGCATCAAGGACGTAGGCGTCAAGGCGGCCAAGCTGAAGTGGGCGTGGGCGGGACACGTTAGCCGCATGCATCCTGACCGCTGGGCAAGGGTCTCAACAGAGTGGGCACCCGAAGATGGACGCCGCCGCCGTGGACGGCCAAACTGGCGTGACGAGCTGGAGGCATACCAGCCAGGCTGGCTATCGGCGGCGCAGGAGCGAGAACAGTGGAAGATTCTGGGGGAGGCCTTTGCCTAGTGGGACACTATACGTATAACAGCCCTAGTTGATGTTAAAGTTATTGGTTCAAAATTATCAATATGGGAACTAATATGGGAAATAATATTTTGTTTTAATGTAGGTTTTAATATAACTGAATTAATAAAATAATGGGTAACTTCTCATAAAAACGCTTTGCTAAAAACCGGTAATAAGAAAAAATGGGTTGTTTCGTGCTGAATTAAAATAATTTCTGTCGGTCTAAGGAGTAATTTGGAAGTAGAAACGCATATAGGGTATATGCGTTTCTACTCCCAAATTACTCCTTAGACCGACACTCTGATAATATTATTTAAATATTACATTTAAGCGTCAGTTATTTCTTTTCAACTGAATATTGGATTGTTTACTACTACTACTGAAAATCAGTCGAAACGTCGGGAATGAGAAAATCCGAATGTGCTCAAACTATTAGCAACCCGATAAGGACTGCAACTCTGTTGCACCAAAATTACTTTATCGCGCGGGACCGTACATTTTTATTTTCAAGAAAAAAGTATCCTGTGTCCTTTAACGGGACTCAAAGTATCTCCAAAGCTATACATAGACTAACAGCGCGACAGACACACGTTATAACATTAGTATGGTTATGCGCAAATTGCTGAAGCCTGCTTTTAATACCTTAAAAATCGATTAGCTTAATTTAAGATTCATTTTCACAGTAACTTTTCCATTTCATCAACTTCCAAATACATTTTGCAACACATTACTTTATTACGGAAGACATAAAAGAACTGGATCCTACGCAAATAAACCTCCCATTAAAATTTCAATATTTGCGAACCCCGTTTACTTTTGCGTAAACAAATATGAAGTGAAATGCGTAAAATTGACGATTAATATTTCGCTTAGCGGCAGCGTAAATCTACTGTAAGGTGGCTTTCCGATAGTCACGGCGAGCGATCACTGCGACCGAAAAAAATACAAATAAAAATAATATGTATTAGGGAGTAGTAAAAGT
The DNA here is from genome assembly GCA_937595015.1 of Polyommatus icarus. Classification (NCBI taxonomy): domain Eukaryota; kingdom Metazoa; phylum Arthropoda; class Insecta; order Lepidoptera; family Lycaenidae; genus Polyommatus; species Polyommatus icarus. The sequence continues at coordinate 8,761,944 of OW569340.1, forward strand.
CTTGAAAAATTATACATAGAGCGGTATTTATTCGAGCAGAGTTTCACCTTACACGTTTCGAAGTTATTTACAGAATGCCTCCATCAATGCAATATGGCTGGCTTTTATACCATTTTACACAAAAGAAACTAACTTCCGTTAACAATTCAAATATAGTAAAATCATTAAAGAATACATTAAAAAATAAGAATGGCTAAGAATAAGTGGGTATATAATTCTAAATATTAATTAATGTACTTCTCATATTTAATATAATTATTTACTTAAATATGAGAAGAGGAAGTTATAACGGAAGTAAATAATCCTCCTGTCCATTTATAACTAACTATTTGTCAAAATCAATTACCTTACTTATTACTATTCAAAATATAATAATCACTAATTAAACTTATATATAGTGACTAACATAATATACAGATTTAAATAAAATAATTATAATACTATGTAGCTTGTCCATTGATATCCGCTAACACTCGGCCATCCTGCATTAGGAGTGTCCCACGACGTTCCCATGGTTTGCTACCCTGTGCTGTACCAGTGCTAGAACTGCCAGTGGTCTGAAACAGATGAAGACATCGGAACAGTATTTTGTAAACAAAAAAAAAAATAATATAGGTATGCATTGATGTCAGAGAAATCTAGTATCACAATTCACATCTCATCTCCAATAGCCAACACATGGCATTTCTAAAGCCATTATATTATGCATTTATGTAATTTATTTTATTTGTATTTATTTATTTATTTAACTCAGGCATCTTGGCCCATATTATAAATACCTTATAAACTAACATAGACATACAATTATACTAAAAACTAACACTAACACTAAAACACTAAACACGTATTGTCTGCGACGACGTGGGGCGCGACGTGTTCGGAAGTCGTCCCCGGAATCTCCTGTAGACGGCCAGAACTCCTCCTTCTCGAACGTCGGTAGATGGTGCGTCGGGATTCTCACCACAAAGGAGCTAAAATTCACTTTGTGGCGGGACTCCAAGCGCTCGACCCTCAAGACGCGAATTTATGCATTTTGATTTTTGTTGTATTGTTTGTTATCAGTAATATAATATTTTGTAACGCAGACTTATATAGTTGTATTGTAGTAATTAAATTTAGCTCAATTTTATAGAATATTTGTAAGGTCACATAGACATCGGTCACATAGACATCGGTCACGTAAACATGGGTCACATAGACGCCAGTCACATGGACGCCAGTCACATAGACACCAGTCACATGGACGCCAGTCACATAGACGCCAGTCACATAGACGCCAGTCACATAGTCGCCAGTCATTGATTTTAGGATTTGATCACACAGCCATCCTATATAGATAATATTATTACTATGTTGATTTTAGGGTTTGATCACACAGCCACCCTTTAGATAATAATATTATTGTCGATTTTAGGGTTTGATCACTCAGCCACCCTATAGATAATATTATTGTTGATTTTAGGGTTTGATCACACAGCCACCCTATAGATAATATTATTGCGTTGATTTTAGGATTTGATCACACAGCCATCCTATAGATAATATTATTGTTGATTTAAGGATTTGATCACACAGCCATCCTGTAGATAATATTATTGTTGATTTTAGGGTTTGATCACACAGCCACCCTATAGATAATAATATTATTGTTGATTTTAGGGTTTGATCACACAGCCACCCTATAGATAATAATATTATTGTTGATTTTAGGGTTTGATCACACAGCCACCCTATAGATAATATTATTGCGTTGATTTTAGGATTTGATCACACAGCCATCCTATAGATAATATTTATTAGAGAGTAGTAAAAGCACAGAATACATAATAGTACCTTACGGTACAGAAGTTTCTCTCCCGAGTTTAGGTATGATAACTCGCTCGACTTGTCGCATACGCAGCGCACACATCCGCGAAACAAAAGTAATAGTACCCGGCCGCCGCCGCGCCGCCCGCCGCGCCGCTGCCGCCCGCCGCGCCGCCGCCGCCGATCGCTTGACAGCCCTGGCAGATTGAAGTGAGACGGCAGACCGTTATTGTACTATGAACGCTAAACGCTATGCAAAAGATTGAAATTAGGTTGTTTTCCAGAATAGTAGGTAAATATCTCGGTGATTTCGCGCCGTTTGTATGGAAGTGAGACAAGCCTGGTAAAAGTCTTGAATTATTACATTGAGTGGTTATATTGTTAGTGAGTAGGTCACACAGACTTGAATTATGTCAATTTTTTTTTTCTTTTAGGTGCAGCTTCGGGACCAGTTTCTTATATTATCAATTGTGAAGAACAATAGAAGTAGAAAAGCTAAAGTGTGATAGTAATAAAATAGTTATTAAAGTATATACCTATTCGATCAATAAAATTTGTTTCTGTACACATGATACTGTATAAATTATTATCCCTAATCTTTAGTTATACTGTACAAAAATTATATTTAAAATAACTTTCTAATCAATCAATTGGATCACCGTGTCTACCTCAGCATCGCTAGATGAACTGTTAGTATCAGAATTTGCTGATTTATAAGGCATTAATACCTCACCCCTATTATAGCTGAAAACTTCTTATTTTTTTAATTTTTGGGTCTCTTTGGCATTTGGGTTCGCCATTTCCACAACACTAGATCACTGACTGAATTTTTCCTACATTTGTATTAGAAGTTTTGCTGTTGCTGTTCTTTCAGTTAATGCCTGTCGTTGTGAAGTACGGTCACTAGGACCACTGAATGGAATAGCTGGTTTAATTTAGAGTTATCATGGCTAAACATAAGTTTAAATGGAAGGAAGGAAGTAGTAGAATTAGGTGTATTATTTATACCCCATACTATATACATTAATTTATCATCCAAAACAGTTTCATTTTCAGGCAGTGTTCAGTCCATCAATATTGGTACCATTTATTTTTTCCAGTGGGCCATTTGATCTGGGACTAGCTATAGCATTAAGGACATGTTTTAATTGCATGTGTTCTATAAATTAGTTAAGGTATCGGCTAGGAAATGCTTTGCCTCTATGCTATCATGCAGACTGGGTTTGTAAACTGGAAATATATTACTTTCCAGTCATTTTAAGTACTTTATGGTTTTTATGGAACTAGTGTTTTTTGTCGGGCTTAGCAAAACAAATTGTGCCATTCCCTAGTCTTAATAAATGATCCTAAGTTATCGGCATGAAGGGTGTGCATAGATACGGGTACTTTTCTATAAGATGTAAATTTTTCTCCTTCAGATTTTCGATAATTACCCTTACCGAGAACATATTATTGAAGGCAAGAATTGATGAATTTCCTTATTATATCGGGTCATTTTTGGAAACCAAAGGGTCAAAGCCAGGGTGTAATTCATGTCTGCTGGGGGTCATGATAACATTTAGCTGCATTAAGTTATATTTTACCAATTTGGGAACGGCAAATCGTTCTCCATTTAGAGTTTTTTTTGGAACAGTTTATCCTCTTTAAGGGCGTTCCGTCCGGAGATTCTGTAATTCACCGTATTTAAAACCTTATAAACTCATAATCTGAAAGCTACAAAATTATAATAAAAATACAAGAATAATCTTCAGTATATCAAAATTCCTCGTTTTAAATTTTCTAATTTTGTTTCTTATACTCATGATATCAGCTTCCAAAGTAATACCAATTTGTTAAAATTCAAGCATACATTCAGCATCTCCTTAGGATTTACAAATTAGTTTTATTTGAAACTCACGCCAATAGATCGACGATATCACAAACTACATATTTGCCGTTTTAATTTTTTTTAGGACAATTTTGAACTCAGATAAGTAAAAATAATAGGGTTTTGGCGCGATCTCGGCAACGCGGCAAATGTATGGCCAAGGTCGTTTGCTCGGGGGACGGCCTTAACTACATAATTATTGTCCTGCCTGCTGTTTTGTATTAATCCTTCAGGCCCCGCGCGAGCACCGGTGATCGCGAGAACAACAGAATACAATGGGAATTCCTAGATCCTGTGATCGAAGGATTATTATACCCCTTAAACCTAGTTTACTAGCATCCGTATTAACCTGGAGATCACAGCCAGACAATTTTGATACTTGGTCCTCAATATGAGGCAAAGGGTACGAATCCTTGAGTGTCTGTGAATTTAAATTTCGGTAATCAATGCACGGCCTGTAATCTCCACCCTTCTTTTTATCTAAAATCACCGGACTAGCATATTCAGACAGAGTGACAAATGATACCATCTTCCGAAAGATCGTTAACCTTTTCATCAACTATTGCATTATATTTTCATTTGTAATAAATCTGTGTACCCTAAATCTTTTGTATTCCTAGTGCATAAATTAATATCATTTTTTTTATACTTAACTTTCAGCAATATCTACCTTACCTAAACCCTCTAATTCCCGATTCAATGTATTTTATGCACCAAGTGTAATGTCACAACTCACAACAATCTTTAAAACGAATGAATGTATATGTGTAATATCCCCATGTAAAGTTTGTAATCTGGATGCTGAAATAATAAACAAAGCTTAGGACAACACAGAACATTATTGTTAACAAGAATATTCTATAAGTAGGTAGTAATGGAAACAAAAACATACCTTGTTGTCGAGCAAATCTGGAGCAAATGAATTGTCACAAAACGAATTATTGTTCTTCAACATAATTTCATATTTTCTATTATTATTATTATTTTAATCATAATATTATGCTTTATAATAAATTGTAAATTATTGTGTTTGACGTTAACAAGTGCTTAGTTTACCTATGTTTACAAAGATGCAAAGGTAGGGAATAGGCTATTTTAATTCTCAATTTGACATTGTTTATTTTTTAAATTTATTTCGTGTTTAACGCCTATGACTTTTATATTTAATTAGTTCTCAATAATTTAATGGATTTAATTAATGTTATGTTTAATTAAATGAGTTATTATTCATCTTAGAACTTTTATAATAATTATTATGATGTTAATGCTATACCTACAATTATTAAAAATTATTTTGCACGTCACTTATTAGGCAGAATGTTTGAACCATTTCAGTAAAATTGTAAGACCTTTTGTACTACATTTTATGCAATAAATCATTCTATTCTATTCTATTCTAATGCCATTTGTGATTCAATCGATAAAGTCATTTTCAGTAAAGGTATTCGAGTCGATATAAATATTAACAATTTCAGCCCGGGCAATTAACGTATGTGCAGGCCAAGTTGTTTCAATTTCACCAATGTTTAGCCTTTAAATGACCCTCAACACTGACAGCTCCTCCAGGGATTATATAGCACACAAACTGGATTAGTTCCATTGAATTTTTCCCATTGGGATCGATATCTACAAATACATCAATATTACAGTAACTATTTTTAGATCAAATTGTATATTCACGCTTCAGCAAAACATTATACCTATCACTTATATTTATCAGCTGTTTGTAACTGTCAAACAAATTAAAGTCTCAGTAAAAGTGGCAGAATTAGCTGTAGTAACTAATACCAGGCTGGTTGGTCATTTATTGTCCAATAATAATTAAGTATATGTTGCTTGGTAGTTGTTTTACAGTCTCTATAATATGGCTTGATCTATTTTATCTCCAAAACCCTTCAATATATTATTAGAAGATAAAAACTTTAATATACTAATTAATATAGTATTTAGTATTAATAAGAAGAATATAGTATTAATAAGGTAAAAACTTTAGATTTAATTTTCATTATTCTTGTTCATTGGCTCCTACCCACACAATTTTTTTGTAAATGTTATTTACTAAGATATTACTTGAAGTATAAAAAGTGTTACTTACTTGTTGAATTCTGCGGTTGCCGAGTTGTTCCTGCTATATTCGCGAACCAGCAGTTAACCGTCGTATGACCGAGGCGTTGAAAAGCTTCAAGGCAGTTTTTGCGTAGCGGACCCACGTAACCGCAGTTGCACGATGAATTGTCAATCGGTTATACTGTTCCATCCGTAAACCTCCTAGCTGGTCGATTTTATGCACCCATGTAGCTTCATTACAAGCGTCGTCTTCTGGTTCAAACTTTGGTATCACTTCTGCATCAACTTGAGTAATTCTGCATCGTTTTGTCACTGGTTCACTATCACAATCACTGTTGTTTATGTTCGAAAAGAAGAAAAAAAAAATCACTTTCTTCGCCGTCAATCGTCGAGGGTCAGGACAAGTCTGGGCGTTCTTCTCCTTTTGCCAAGTCCCGCAGCATAAGGACCGGACATTTTTGAAACATCCCACTTCTGAAATATTAGGGAGTAGTAAAAGTCTTGAAAAATTATACATAGAGCGGTATTTATTCGAGCAGAGTTTCACCTTACACGTTTCGAAGTTATTTACAGAATGCCTCCATCAATGCAATATGGCTGGCTTTTATACCATTTTACACAAAAGAAACTAACTTCCGTTAACAATTCAAATATAGTAAAATCATTAAAGAATACATTAAAAAATAAGAATGGCTAAGAATAAGTGGGTATATAATTCTAAATATTAATTAATGTACTTCTCATATTTAATATAATTATTTACTTAAATATGAGAAGAGGAAGTTATAACGGAAGTAAATAATCCTCCTGTCCATTTATAACTAACTATTTGTCAAAATCAATTACCTTACTTATTACTATTCAAAATATAATAATCACTAATTAAACTTATATATAGTGACTAACATAATATACAGATTTAAATAAAATAATTATAATACTATGTAGCTTGTCCATTGATATCCGCTAACATATGTCACTATATGAGCTGGGCTAAACGGCTTCATTTTGTTCTATGCTACTACAAAGCAGCGGCAGCGTGCTCGATGCTCATGGTCACTAAATCAATGTCAGTGTAAAATGAACTATAGCCTAGTTAGTTAAAAAAGTTTTATTTTAATTTTTGTCGGTCGCGATTGTTTGCCGCGTGGATCGGAAAGTCACCTTAAATCTACAGTAGATTTACGGTTGCGTAATTAAAAAAATCCATCAACTTTGCCAGTTTACAGGGAAACCATAATTTTCGTTTTCAATCAAACAAGGCGGATCCAATGAAACGGGAAAAACTGTTGTGCCGAAATTTTCCATGGAATTTAATACTCGTGGGCATTGCTTTCAGTTTATGATTTTTTGGATTGTCAAAATGTGTCTACTTCGAAGTAATGAGACGACGAGTATGTTCTGAAATTTAGCGCAGTCTTCATGTCTGGAATCAACAATATACTATTTTATTAGTTCCGAAATTTACACCAGTGCATTGACGTATATGACTTTGCTAGGATATTAAGTTGGGATGTTCATTGGCCACATTCGAAACAAACACTTGCATTATAAAGCCGAGCTTGCATTGTGAGGAATCAACCGTAGTTGGGATGCTATTCTGACATTGAGTACGACAGATTTTTTTTCTGCCTAAGCGTGCGTATGTAAGCAGTCAGAATATTCTGACAAAAAATATATTTTACCTAATTAATTGTTGCACCTTATATATTGCAAAGTTAATGCTTTAAGTTATCCGATGCACTTTTCCTCGAACAATGGGAACAGTATTACACACAAACTCCCTCGAGAGGTGTTCTTATGTGCGTAGCTCCGGCTGCATCAACAAAGTTATGCATAAACATTAAACAAACATATCACAGACTAAAGAAAATACAGATATGACATACATTTAATCAGTAATCAGTCGGTAAGCAGTTATTTCGCACCCTTAGTATTAGAAGGGCAAAACTCAAAAAACTCAACTCTCGGGAAAACGCGTTTAAAGTTTTGGAAACTTCATTTTGCACATAAATATGATTATATTTACGTGTAGGTTTTTTATTTAAATAAAGCTAAGGAATATTTTACTTTTATTTATCAACTTGTTGATAAATAAAAGTAAAATATTCCTTATACAATACTATACAATATTGTATAAGGAATATTTTACTTTTATTAATTTATATTTATAAATTAATTATATATTTATAAATAATATACAATAGCTTTACTGCGGTAGTCTACGAGTGCTGCGCTTTTTTTTATCACGTGTCAAAGTGACGCCACTCGTCGCCTGAGTGCTAGATTGTCCATTGACCAAATTTTTCACTAGATAGTTTTTATGTTTATTTTTGTGATGCATGCGTAAGGCGACCAATTACTTAAATGACTATGTTTATAATGATAAGTGGAATCAAAAACTACTTCTTCAAAATCAAAATATGATGAGATTTCGTTTATTTTTCAGTTTAAAAATGGAGGTGGAACAAGATACCACCAACAAAATTACGAATGTGGACGTGGAACAAAACTGCATTGTACTTAGCACAAATTGCAAAATAATCGGTCAGTGCTTCTTTGTTCTTTGTTCAAGCTACCACTTTGTTCTTTGTTCAAGGTACAGGATGTTTAAAAATAACTATGAAATTTCAAATTTTAAAAATTTATTAAAGTATTCGTACATTCTTATTTTAGCCACAAAATGTGAATGAAATGCATGAAATGTACAAGAAAGAGTGTTTTGAACGACTAAGTCTTATAATATTATAAGTCGCTTCCCGAATAGCTTCTGTCAAACGTCGAAAAAAAGCGGCCATAACTCAGCTTCCAATAGGCCTAGAGGAACGGGGTTTCTTCTAACATCAAAGGCAACACCTCGGCTACCCCCTCCCTGAATTTTAACTAAATCAGAGACATCAATTTTTTCTCAATTCTAAGGCTAGAATCAATTAGAGGAGAAAAATCCAGGAAGATCAAGCCGAAGAAGCCCATATCCAGGACAAATAGTTGCCGAGTTACAAGCATTCAAACTTTGACATTGACAGCTCGCTAACTGTCAAACGTCTTACTAAAGTAGCCATAACTCCGCTCCCAATAGGCCTAGAGGAACGGGGTTTCTTCTAACATCAAAGGCAACACCTCGGCTACCCCCTCCCCGAATTTGAACTAATATGCTACTCTACTGCTTTTTTATCTGAATAATGTGTACATTCTATATGTCTACCTAATATTTACCCGGGAATACCCACTCTTTAAACTTTAAAGGCTTGTGCATTCAAATCTTGTTAAAAACAAATTAGAAAGTTGCGCACTAAAGGTGCGCGCCAAAAACGTGACACGATTTTTCGTTACTTTTAGTAGGTTTTACTCCTCGGGTTTTTCTCATACCGGGCGCCTTATATATGAAAATCGATTCTTAAGGAGTAAACTCCAAAAATACAAAAATGTAAAGAGTAAACTCTATATTTCTTGTAACAATTACTAGCCTCATTTTATACTTTCTAAATTTTATCGTTTTCAGCAGAGCGAGATTCCCCTAACACAAGTAAACTTTACTTAAAAGGGGTCTCAAACACTGGTATTATAATATTATGTATTTTAAGTTTGTGCATAAAGATTTTGTATTTTTGTATTTTGTATTTTAAGAATGATCTATGTCGTGTGGGTGTTTGTGAATTGTGATTGTAAGTAGAGTGTACTAATTATTGTGAGTATCACTGTTACAGTATGTGTAGTATATTAAAAAAAAACTTCTTCCTCTTTGCTTTGCTCTTTTCATTCTTTTTTACTGATTTATTTGCATTTTTGAATGTTTTTTTTTCATTTCTTGATCTGTGTTTTTTCTTTGTTACATTTTCCTTTTTATTTTCCGTCTTCAGTTTATCTTCATTTGTTTAGTAGATGTGCTTTCTGTGATTGGATTGTCATTTTCTTTTATTTTTTTGCTTAGGTGACGTAATCTCAACATCCTGTAGAAGAAACACGAGCTACATGAGAAATACCTTAAAAGTACTTACAGTTCATTTTCGGCAGGTTCTCGAGTGGTATTTCTTTTATAATATGTTCGGGACATATTAGCAGATTATAATCAGATGCTTATTTGTAAATCAAACACTATACAACAATGTTTTTACGATATTTTTGTGCACTATACGAAGCCACAATGAATCGCAAAACAAAATGGCGGACGCTTACGTCACGCCTATAGCGAGCTGTGATTGGCTATATAGCTGGAGGTGGACCAAACAAGCACGCAAAAATATCAAAATCGTTGAGATGGGATTATTAAGCAGGGAATTAATATTTTTTCGTTGTGAACAAAAAAACTTTAAACTAAAAAAACAGCCCTTATGTTTGGAAAATTTAACATTATCTTTAGTGTAATAAAACCGATTTTTGTCCGTTAATCATCCTGCATTCATAACTCATTTTTGGTCAAAATGGTCGGTGCAACAACCTAGCGCTCAGGCGACGCACTGTAATCGCTATTTTTCTATTATTGGCCATATCTAGCTCATTCCATGGTTCACTAACACCGTAGCATCAGACCACATTACACATACATCACTTGCCCCTGGGGAATTAAGCGGAATTCTCAATGCATAACTCTTGACTGTTGTAGTGAATCATAGAATAAGCGTGAGCAGCTGAAATCCTGGCAACGCTGTCCCTAAAATTAGCAGGTCGATGTCTGTCAGTGATCGACGTGAAGGACATTAAAATAACGTTCATATCAGCGCGCCTTGTACATACAGTGGTGGTTACGACGCTAGCCGCGTCCATAATAGGGCGAAATAGGAGAAAATTATACATTTTATTTTATTAATGACCGAATCATTTCTTAAAAAAACTATTCGGGTATTTCCTTAGAACTATCAAAAAGCTATCCTTTTTGTAAAAAAAACATAACATTGCAAATTACGAGATGTTCGTTTTTTTTTTTTAATCTTTATTTAAATAAAGGGCTTTTGCCATACATGGCATGCCAGCCCATGTTCGAATTTGAAGTGTAAGGTCAGGCCTGTCTCACTTCCATACAAACGGCGCGGAATCGCCGAGATATTTACCTACTATTCTGGAAAACAACCTAATTTCAACCTTTTGCGTAGCGCTTAGCGTTCATAGTACAATAACTATCTGCCGTCTCGCTTCAATCTGCCAGGGCTGCTAGAGCAGCCCTGGCAGATTGAAGCCGCGCCGCTCGCTAGAGCGAGCGGCGCGGCGGCGCGGGCCGGGTTACGGGTACTATTACTTTTTAACCGACTTCCAAAAAACGAGGAGGTTATATGTTCGGCTGTGGATATATTTTTTTTTTAATTTTTTTATTTTTTATTTTTTTTTTATTTTTGTATGTTCAACGATTACTCCGCCGTTTGTGAACCGATTTTCAAAATGTTTGCTTTGTTGTATTTGGTTTTACTCCAATTTGGTACCATGTTCACAAAGTGGTGACCTGATGATGGGATCCAGGAGTAATCGAGGGAACTCCTCGAAATTTATATGAAAACATATGGTGATTTTGGTTTTATGTGAAGTGTACTAAGAATATGCTACCAAAAAGTCAAATATTGGGTCAAGGTATACCATGGTTTCGAAGATGCTGAGAGAACTCCTGACTCCTTATAGATACACGTTTGGGAGTTTCGGCGTTGTTTTAAGAACAGAAAGCATATGCTACTATGCAACTCATATTCATCATCATAATCATCATCATCATCATCATCATCATCATCGTCTTCATCATTACCACGTCGTGTTAAGGTCACCAATGTCTCATAGCACAGAATAGATAATAGTACAAGGCATAGGTGTGGATATACTAATAATAATAATAATTTTATACTGTATAACAACACTTTGTTTAAAATATATACACGGCGGTCAGCGCCGCGGAAGGCGACAGATCGAATATACTTTACTACTTTATATACAGATCGAATACTATACTACTTTATAAAATTTTAATAGACAAAATATAGAATTAAAATAAAGTTATTTTAAAAAGAGCATTTAAACAAAACAAAGTCAATAAGTGTCTTTTTAATTAGTTATATTTATTAATCGATAGATGGCGCACTAAGTATCGATTTGAATGGATTTGAAATTGAATTCTTGATTACAAGAACAGCTGTCAATAATTATGATAATATTATATTATATTACCAGCTGTCCCGGCAAACGTTGTTTTGCCATATAAATAATTTTTGGTATGAAAAATAGATGTTGTCCGATTCTCAGACCAATATCCTCACAATATGCTCACATAATTTCATGAGAATCGGTCAAGCCGTTTCCGAGGAGTATGGCAACGAAAACTGTGACACGAGAATTTTATATATTAGATGAGTAGCTACGCTACATCCTATGCAAGTTTATACAATTTTTTATCTGATAGATCCTTGGATCGTGGAAAAACGAGACACAATAGCCTTTCTATTGTTATCGCAATCGCCGGTGACCGCTTGGGGTTTGAAGTATTAAAATTGTTAAATTACTTAGCACAATATGTTCACTTCACTGATAATATATTATTTTGTGAGTGTGAACTGTGTAATAAGATACGTAAAATATACGCGAAGGTTTACCTACTAGTGTAACTAAAAAGAGTGAAATTATTATTATTTTTAACAAAAAATTAAAACCGACTTCCAAGGTAAAAACAATATTAACATTAATATGAACTAAAAAGTATTAAATAATTTTTGCTATCTAATAGTGCCTTTTTCCGAATTCGGCTAAACCTTGACTATTTCTGTACTCAATCTTCATAATTTTGAAGTCGGTGCCAGTTCCAAAAGTTTCAAATATTCTGTCAGAGGACTGAAGATTCAGCTATCTGGTACCGACTTCAAAATAATGAAGATTGAGTACAGAAATAGTCAAGGTTTAGCCGAATTCGGAAAAAGGCACTATTAGATAGCAAAAATTATTTAATACTTTTTAGTTCATATTAATGTTAATATTGTTTTTACCTTGGAAGTCGGTTTTAATTTTTTGTTAAAAATAATAATGTATAGCGGATGTGTGCGCTGCGTATGCGACAAGTCGAGCGAGTGCCAGCCTATTGAGACTAGTCCGGTCACCGGTAGACCGGACGCTTCCGTTTATCATACCTAAACTCGGGAGTGAGACTTCTGTACCGTAAGGTACTATTATGTATTCTGTGGTAATGTACAGTCGCCAAATATCGTCCACTTTTTTAAAAAACGGTTTAAAAAAATAAAATAAAATACTACAGTTATAAATCGAACATCAAACTGAATAAAGGAATAGCTTCACTATTCCTTTATTCTTAAAAATTATCAAAAATGCGTTAACGTTTTCAGGAAAAGTTTAAAAGTAAGTTTAACAAAAATACTAATATTTTCAACATATATTTTTTGGCTCCTAATTCCGTCCCTTTAATATAAATATATTAAAGGGACAAAAATAATATATTTATTTTTAGTATTTGTTGTTGTAGCGGCTACTGAATATATGTAACACAATTCCTGAAAATTTCAGAAGTCCAGCTATAGCGGTTCTCGAGATAGAGCCTGGAGACAGACAGATAGACGGACAGACAACGAAGTTTCAGTAATAGAGTCCCATTTTTACCCTTTGGGTACGGAACCCTAAAAAACCATATTTTTCTACAGTTTCAAGCAAAAAGAAGTGATATGAACGTTCGAGATCAATTCACTGTTTGAGATCGTAATACCGTCTTGGGGGACGATATTAGGTACATGTAACGGTGCGTCCACATTTGTATCATTTGCGCGATCAGATCTCCGATCAGATCTCCGTCGCGATCATCGCGCCGTATCAAGTATGCGTGTCATAGTGTGGACGCCTATTAGATTAGATTAGATCATTCTGCCGATCATGCGAGTATTTGATACGGCATGTATTAGATACGCGGTTAATAGCGATCGGGGCGTATCATTTTGACACGCTTCGATGATACGCGACGGAGATCTGATCGGAGATCTGATCGCGCAAATGATACAAATGTGGACGCACCATATGGGGACGATATTAGGAAAATTTAATTTTTTTTTTGGTTCATCTATTTAAACAAAAAACGTGTTATAATCTCAAAATGTTACTTAATCGATTAACATCTGAGGTTATAATAATTAGTTTAGCAAACAAATTGTATCAATAAGTCAGGCATCTCAATATTTTATGGTATCCAAGAATATGTCCATGAAATACTGACTTTGAAAACTTTTTTTGATTTTTCAATTCCGGTCGATACGAACGGCGTGGCGTCCTCACTTCTTCACAATAGCCGACTGATGCAACTAGCTTATCTAGTTCGTGCCGCTAATGATAAACGGCAGTTTTTAAATAAGTAGATATCGAAGGGGACGGAATTAGGTTCGGGGACGAATTTGGCGACTATACCCCTGAGTATTTTTTGGTGATATTCAAAATTTTTATCAGAATTACCATGCCATTTTTCAATATTATGTTCGGTTATTTTTTTCTATGTTCCTTTTGGAGCCTACATTAATTTTAGTGTAAGATAATTCCACAGAATTTCTTCAGACTGGAAGCTTAAAAATCAGTCTTTTCGAACTGGCCTGGCCTTAAAAGATATTAAAAATCCAAGACCCAGGAACATTGAAAACTGTTTGTCCCCACGACCCCCGGCTTGAGCGCTGACCACGCACCCAACCACTGAGCCACAGAGGTCGTCATCGTCATCATAATATAAAACCATTGCTATTAAAAAACCAACAAGATTGCCGGAAAATTGTATGGATTTTTAAAAATTCTGCACAATGCAACGTTAAGCCCGTTACACTTCCGACTAAACAGTGAATATGAGTATGTTTATTATCTCCAGCAAATAGGATAACCGTTCAGGCACAGTTTATACCTCAATTCTCGGGCTGGAGTGTTGCCAAATTAACAGAAGACCAATCCTCCACTTATCCAGCGGGTTTTTGATATTTATTCCGGGGAATTTTGTGTAAGTATGCCGCTGATTAAAAATCTAATTTATGATTTGTTTTAGGAAGATTTTACACATGATATGGAGTTTTTATTTAAAAATTCTATTGGATTCTAAAGGTGAGACCACACTTACGACCTGACATATGACGCGACACCTTCAGTTCCATAGAATTGATGTTTGTCAAACGTCACGTTGGTAAAATACTTCAATTCTATGTAATTGAAGCGTCACGTCGTGTCGTATTGCTGTGCCGTCTCGCCTTTTTAATCTATTAACTATTATTAGACAATTTAAAAATGAACAGAGTTAGATTTTTACCTTATAGTCCGCGCGGAACTAGTTGGCCGCGCCTTAGGTAGGGACAAGGGTGAGGGGTAGCTTGCTGCTCGCAACGCACATGAGATTAGACAGGGACGACCAATCTCGTGTGATCAATCAATCGTGAACAATAATATCATTTAATGATTGAAAAGAATAAATTAAAGACAATAGATCAGTTTTATATTTTAAATTATTGACATCGGCTTTCCGTTTTTTTAAAACGTATTTAAATATTATTTCCTTAGATTGTTTTTTTATCGGCGGACTTATCTTGCTATTGCAATCTCGTGTGCGTTTTGTCCAAACTAGCCAGAACTGTCAAAATCAAGCGCCCCCGCCTCTCCGTCCCACCGCTCACATACCAGGCGCGGACAACTAGTTCCGCGCGGACTATAGTGTAACTTTTTATTACGACGAAGTAATATGGGAAATGTGTGAAATGACAATGATGCCAGTTGTTGTTGTTGTTAGTAGCTCCAAAATCTCCAAGCCAATTTTGCTAAAATACAGTATAAATGTAGAGAAAAAAAGTTTACCGTCGGTAAAAACACAGAATACTTTTTTTTTTTTGTAAAAAAAATCTATGATTCCACCGGGACTTTGCGCATACGGTGTCGAGATATTTGTAATACAATATCTACTCATAACATTGCAGGCTTTACCTCATAATGATAGCATAAAAAGGCGAATATTATTAAATATTATTATTCTTTACATCTTTATTTCCTTCGCTTTTCCGCGCCCCATTTACAAGCCAAATAAAATGAGTTATACCAAGTTGTTGCTTTTTATGACACAATAAATTTATGAATAGACGATTTCTTGCCACGCAGTCTGGGATTTATAGGAATAATATGCGGAATCTTCATTCGGCTTAAGTGCAGACGTCTTGGGTGGTTTCAGGGTTTTTTTTAAATGAGAAATTTGTTTTATTATAAACAGACCTGCAGAAACGAAAAGACTGCCGCAGAAAAGCAAACTTGCCTCTTTGCCATGCCCTAAGAACCTTTGATGAAACAATGATTTTTTCGATTGCGATGTCCCAAGAGTCCTAAAGAAGAACTGTGATTCCGAAAGACGTTAAAAATAAACTTTCACTAAAAATAGAATCGGACAACATTTGGTAATATTTATATGTAATTACAGTGACAACATAAATAAACTAAAATTTTAAAGTGTCTGTGTTGCGAACAGTGATGATGATTATGGGCAACAAAATTATGAAGATACCCAGTACCCACTAGAAAAATAAGATGACATAATTTCGTAGAGTGCCTCCGTAGCAGCGCAACAATTTTACGTAGCATATAATCTCGTATAGTACGGGAGGTAGCAACGTTTGAAAAAAAAGTATTTCAGCGGGGCTAAAATGGTCGCTTTGGAGAATCGTTATATGAATCATTAAGTGATTCATTTTTTTTAAATCGCAAAAAGCAATAATTCTGCTTGCAATTAATGTCTGCAAATTCGTAGGTACTAATTTGACATTTTTGTCAGTTTGACATTGTGACAATTTATTTGCTGAATTGATTGAGAGGAATTGCTAAATGTGACCATTTTAGCCCCGCTTGTCGGCTGATTTTGTGATATTATGTCGTCATTCTTGCTCTGCTGGTCACAGTCTGGGCGGTCTGGCTGCCAGTAGATGTTGCGTTCATTAGTGCGAAAGCTTTTTGTCCAGGTTATAATCCTGGATTTTTTCCGGACCTATGGTCCAGGTTATATTTTCGGACCTATACGATCTGCAAACCTTCAAGAAGAGAGCGTATTCCTTCTTAAAAGGCCGGCAACGGGCCTGCAGCTCTTCTGATGTTGCCAGTGTCCATGGGCGACGGTAGTAGCTTACCATCAGGTGACCCGTTTGCCCCCTTATTTAATAAAAAAAATCATTTTAGTGAACAAGGAGTATTTAACACAAACGTTATAATTATGACAATAATAATAATAATTATTAAAGCCTGGCCCTTAACATGACATGAGCCAGAAGCGAGAGATTGCCATTTCTTTTTTTCAGGCGCCCCTTATATTAATAGCATTACCCGGATAAATAAAATGCGCACTAACTAATGAACGCAACGACTACCGGCAGGTGGCAGCCAGACCGCCCGGACTCTTACCAGAAGAGCAAGAATGACGACATATCAAATAAAACCGGCCAAGTGCGAGTTGGACTCGCCCATGAAGGATTCAGCAGCAGCAATAAGAATTATTTCTATGAAATTATAAGGTTTTTGATTTATTTTAATATTTCATTTTTGATATAATGAAAGTTAAATTAAAGTTTATCATTTATGACGTATAAAAAAAAGTACTGGCTAGATCTCGTTCAAACCAATTTTCGTTGGTAGTTTTTATAGTAATGTACATCATATATTTTTTTAGAATTATTATGCCCCTACTTTAGAAGTTAGGGGGGGGGGCACACATTTTGCCACTTTGGAAGAGTCTCTCTCGCAAACTATTCAGGTTAGATAAAAATAATATTAGAAACCTCAATATGATTTTTGAAGACCTATCCAACACGCATAGGCCAGATGAAAAAAAAATTTTGTTTCATTTGTACCTATGGACCCCTAAATTTTTTAATAATTTTTCCATTTTTGTATCAAAATCTTAATGCGGTTCACAGACTACATCTACTTACCAAGTTTCTAGTATAGCTCTTATAGTTCCGGAGAAAAGTGGCTGTGACATACGGATGGACAGACAGACAGACAGACAGACATGACGAATCTATAAGGGTTCCGATTCTGCCATTTTGACTACGGAATCCTAAAAATCAGCCGACCTGAAATACTTTCTCGAAAATGTTACTATTTCCCATACTAGTAGCAGCTCTACGAGTGTCTACAAAATTCTTTTTTCATTTTCTTCCAAGTATTTGTAATAAAGTAATTTTATAATATCTTAAATTGTTATTATTAATAAAAATATTAATATAACAGTCGTTAAAGACCCTATTACTTAATATTCTTAATAAAACGCGACGCAATAATATTATGATTTTTATAACATTTTAACTCGGAATATTTATCTTACATTTCTTGAGGTGAAATTATTAGATTATGTTCTTGGTAAGAGAAAAATATATTGAATTTATTAAACTTGTTTTTGTAACGATCAAAGTAAGGAAAAAGCTCTATATTTATTAAAACTTATTATTTTCGGATAAACGTTTTAACTTTTTTGTAGAAATTGCAATAAAATATCGTTTAGATCGTTTTCTTTACAACTATGTATTGTGGTGTATATTATTTTAGTAGCCCGTAGTCTGTAGCTGGTAGCTCGTATCTCATAGCCCTTATCCCGTAACTCGTAGCTTGCAGTCTGTAGCCTGTAGGCCTACTACGAAACTGTTTTGGGACTCAAACAATCGGACGAGAATGCCGCGTCCGGCTCTAACAACGTCATTTCACGTTTGTTAGAGTAGGACGCAGCATTCTCGTCCGATTGTTTGAGCCTCAAAACAGTTTCATGGCACAAGGCCTGAAGTCTCTAGCCGCAGTGGTCCCCAACCTTTTTTTGATGCGGGCCACAAACATGTTTTGGTCTTGGTGTCGCGGGCCGCAACTAAAATTTTTTAGGGTTAAAAAATAACATTGTTCAAAATTAACGATTTTAAAGTGAAAAAAATTTAACGACTATCACGTAGACTTTACGCTATTTTGCCGGTGGGCGTGAATTTCAAAATTTTTTAACATCACGCGGGCCACAAATAAAGTCCCGGCGGGCTGCAAGCGGCCCGCGGGTCACGGGTTGGGGATAGCGGCTCTAGCCTCTAACCCGTAGCATATGCGGCTCCTAGTCCATAGCCCGTATATCGTAGCCCGTAGTTCGTAGCCCGTAGCCCATAGCCCGTAGCCTGTAGCCCGTAATTCGTAGCATCTAGCCCGTAGCTTGTAGTCCATAGTCTTTAACTGCTTGCTCGTAGGTTGAAACCATTAAACCATTGATCACATCTAACAAGGGCATTTCGCTTTAGTGTATCCCCAGTATAAGGGTCAGTTTATTAGTCAACCCTTTTCAAACAAGTTTTACGGCCACTGATAGGACGTTTTACAGTCGACCTCAGATATCGTTTTTTACGTTTATCATCGTGCTTGATGGCGTTGTAAAGTACGAGTGCCTTTATAATTTGTAATGGGAAATCAGGACATAAAACGATAATATTATAGCTGTTGTTTTGAGTATAAAGTAGTAAATAAGCAAGTTACTTTGACCAAGCTAATATTATGTATATAGACAACTTGAAATTTTTTAAAACTCATTTAGGCACCTTTTTAATATCGGATAAGTAGCTTAATAAGTTATTGCCAATAAAATTGGGAAAGTTCCAATGAAAACACATAGTCATTACTCATAATATAATAATGCAATGTAGAGGTCAACTTTTAAAATTAGCGCGGTAGACTAAACCCAAAACTATAGGAAAAAGCAAAAAATGTTGGAAAAAGTTGCAAGCTCTTCTTATATCATGTACTGTCCTAATTCATTTTATTTAAGTGTGGGCTACTATTAACGAAAATTATTGCTAAGAAGAACGGACACATTTTACAACTTATACCACAAGGTATAAGTTGTAATATATTAAAACGCACAAGCGTTTTAAGATGATATGCGTGCAGCGTGACACATAATAATTGACAATAGTAGAGAAGTTACCTAAAAAAATTAATCGATAATTTAAAAATATCGACTCACTTCGTAAAGGAATTGCAATCGAAATTATCGATTTTTTACTGACGTTGCAGAGTGGCGCCTTTGATTTAAGATGGCCGCCCTTTTTAACCGACTTCCAAAAAGGAGGAGGTTATACGTTCGTCTGTTTATATGTATATATTTTTTTTGTATGTTTAACCATAACTTCGCCGTTCATGGACCGATTTTCATGATTCTTATGTTGTTGTACAGGGTTGAAGCCGAAGTTGGTACCATGTTCACAAAAGTGGTGATTTGATGATGGGATCCATGAGGAATCGAGGGGACTCCTTGAAATTTATATGGGAACATATAGTGATTTCGATTTTTTCTGAAGTATTTCAGGCATATACTACCAAAAAGTAAGATTTTGCACCAGGATATACCCTGGTTCTGAAGGTACCAAACAGAACTTTTGAATCCTTATAGATACAAATTTGAGGATTTTGGCTTTTTTTAAACTACTCCAAGCAAATCCTACATTATTTGTGCTGAACATAGGCTAAATTTTATTTTGGAAAAAATAGGGTTTCGTAAGATATTTGGGTTTTTCGGACGCCAGGTGAAAAAATCAACCAGAAAAGTTACTTATTTTGCGTACGCTGCCGAAACTATAAAAGATAGAACCATAAAATGCGTATATTTGACGTTTGCTTTGCGTTAAGCATACGTCAAATAAACGCAAACGCCCATAAACTTTCATATGTCTAACTCAAGAAATGACGAACTTTCATTGAAACTTTCTACCCCAATTTCACCCCCTTGGGGATAGAATTTCCAAAAACGCTTAAACGCGTATCCATTTATTTTTAACCAGTAACCCAAAAATACAGTTTCATGTTTCTAACTCAAGAAATGACCGTGGAAATGACGGACTTTTATCCAAACTTTTTATACCCTATTTCACCCCCTTCGGGGTAAAATTTTCAAAATTCCTTCCTTAGTGGGTGTCTACTCAATAATACAATCCTACTTACAAAATTTCGAGGTTGTAACTTTTACAGTTTTTGCTCAGCGATGATGAATCAGTCAGTCAGTCAGTCAGGACATGTAATTTTATAAGTATTGATAACATTTAGTTTTTTTTTGTTTTCTTGTAAAAAAAAATCCGTAGCAAGGAATATTATGAGAACTGTCACCCATATTATCATCTTAAAACGCACAAACTTATAGTATATGAAAACACATCAAAAATCAACTTTGTATGTTAAAATGCATCAAAAAAAAGAAAAAGTCAACAATATACAGATACTTTTATAAAGTAGAGTCTAGCTAATAAATCTTGCTTTTGCCTCTGTCGCAGGACACAATTACCATATTACTACGTAGCCTGGAAGATTGCCAACGGACCAATATAGCACGTCACTACAAAACATTGCACTGCACGTCGATGTATTTAAATCATTGAACAAATAACCAATATAGATTTTTCAATAAAAATTATGAATAACTTCCGTTATTTCGTAGATTTCTTCCAA
The DNA here is from genome assembly GCA_937595015.1 of Polyommatus icarus. Classification (NCBI taxonomy): domain Eukaryota; kingdom Metazoa; phylum Arthropoda; class Insecta; order Lepidoptera; family Lycaenidae; genus Polyommatus; species Polyommatus icarus. Next base: position 8,783,107 of record OW569340.1, read on the forward strand.
ATTAACTGGCTAATCAATACTAATATTATAAAGCGGAAGAGTTAGTTAGTTAGTTTGTTTGTTTGAACGCACTAATCTCAAGAACTACTGGTCCGATTTGAAAAATTCTTTCAGTGCTGGATAGCTCATTTATCGAGGAAGGCCATAGATTATATTTTATCACGCTAAGACTAATAGGAGCGAAGAAATAGAGGGAAATGTGGAAAAAACGGGGAAAATTATTAATTGACATCGCTTATTATATTAAGAACTACTTTTCATGTTATTTGGCATACATGAAGAATAGACCATGTGAAGAGACATAGGCTATTTTTTGCGGCAAAATGTATGGTTTCCGTGAAATTCCTAAATTACGCGGGCTAAGCCGCGCGGAACATCTAGTACAGTATAAGACTCGGTTGCGACGTTGTTATTAGTTAGTACTAGTACAGCTAGTATACTGGCTTATGTTTCGGAACTTACTTTTTTTACTTATTGTTAGCTGCACACATTTAACAGTCTTTTACATTCGATTATGGAATCTAGATATATAGTTAGTGTCCAAGTGTGCAACACACTCGAACATTACTCAATCCTATCCCGGGGCTCAAAGTATCTCCATACCAAACTTCATCAAAATCGGTTCAGTGATTTCAGCATGAAGAGGCAACAGGCAGACACACTTTTACATTTATAATATTAGTATGTATGTTTACAAGCGTAATAACTTTTCTAAAACTCGTCGTAATTCCCTCAAAATTGAGTTAATACGTTTAACATTTCCCGACTACCCGCAACTCAACTTTGTGCGGTACCGCCACAGACATAGATCAAGAAAGATACCGCATGTGTATGTACTTCGCGTGCCATATCGCATTCCCAAACGACGAGCAATGTTTGTCTTTCGAAAGTCTGTTCTTTAGTCTGCTATCGGGATCGGACGTCAATCGGAATTTTAAAAATGCCTAAATGCCTAAAAGTGCCGTATTGAGCTGTAGAAATTCAAATAGAAACGTTGGCCTTAATAATGGACACGTTTCTTATCATCGGTACGTCACAGTGGTAGGAAAATAGTGACACGTTCGTTTTCATACTAATGGAGCGACATGCGGTATCTATCTTGATCTATGTCTGTGGGTACCGCGCAAATATTTACCGCACTTGAGTACCGCCGGTGGTTCGCATTCCTCTGACCACATCAGCGTGCTTCTGTATAAATGTTGCACAACCACAAAGTTAGTGAGCACGAGTTTGTAGTCAAATTATTTATAAATAAACGAATTTATAATGTTAGTCTCACTAAAACTCGAGAACCGATTTTAAAATTACAATTAGCTATAGTTTTTGTAGTTTTGAAATGATATCCAGGGGAGGTTTATATTAGGATTTAGGACTTATATGAAGTTGATCGGGTCATTTAGTGAACTACATTATGTTTTTATGGTAAACAAAAAACAAGATTCGTATATCCCAATGTCAGAAAAAGTTACATTAACAAATTGGTTACACATAAAATATGCCATAATATTTTATAATGAATATGAGAAAATAGAGTAATAAAAACATTATTTTTATAATGTAAACAAAAGTTCAAAATATGTTACAAACATAAACAAAACATTGTGTAGCATATGCGTTGTTTAAATGTTTTTATTTGTATGAAATCGAGTATAAAAGCATACAATTATTTTTATAAAATTATATTATTTATATTATTTATATATTAATTATAAAAAGTTTTATTTTAAGCGTTAAAACGTTATTATTCAAAAAGGGAAATTCACAAGAGCTGCACAAAAGGACATTCAAATTTCTTAACGTCGTATTTCGTCCTGTATCGGGCCCTGTCGGGTCCTATCGGGTCGTCAGGTCTCCAGGTCGTCGGGTCGGAATCGATGTGTCAGCCTGAATACGACATCGGCGATTTACGACCACGTGCAATAAATTTTTTTTTATTAAAATCCGAGTACTAAGTGAGCAAGCTGAGGAGTAGAAACGACACGGCAAAACTGCAAAACTTTACTTAAGGTTTTTATAATCTCATAAAGATACTGTATATTGAAACCATCCATCTTAGATCCTTCTTGTAATAAGTTTATGTTTTACTAAATATTGTGCGCGCAGCGCGTAAGGTACATTTTTCTAGGATAAAAAACTTGCCCGGGACTGAAAATATCTATTTATAAAATTTCCTCAAATTGGATGCGGCTTATGCAAATATGCATGAAAAGATAACATTTTATTCTTCTTCTTCTTCTTTAAAAATGGCCTCCTTATGGGAGGCCATTTTTAATAGCCAGTGTCAGTAACATTTTATTGAGACAGACATAATATTATATAGACATACTCACATTTCCATTGGTAATAGTATAAAATAATAATGATGGAATATTTGATGGAGTATGTTGTATGTAGGTACCCAATACGGAATTGTGTTCAGGCACACACATTATCATTTTCCATGAAGTCTTCCCTCTGCTTCGCTACAATATAATCTATGGCTATAAATCAATTCTGATCACGCAGAGGTCCTAATGAATTCAACTGTCCTTACCCACACAGACTATAAATTGATAAACGACAGGTTTATTATATTTTCCCGCCAATAAGATCGAAAGACTGTAGTAATAACAAGTCGAAAATGTTTAAAGCCGAGAAAAAGTGTGTCATTGGAAATTATATTCTGGTTTCTAGATTCTATATTATCATTTGCAATATTGGCTAAAATGTGGAAAATTATATATATTTTTTTAATTGTTTAGTGTTTAGGGTTTAGTTGTAACTACAAATAACTCTTATAATTTCATTATGTCAGTCCATCCGTCCGTCTGTCCACTCAATAAATTTTCTAATTAATATGAATTATATAAATTCAATGATACTTATGCTGTTATAGCACAGGTAATTAAAGACTTGGTTTTTGGCATTTAAAATATATATTATTTTCCTATTAATATGAAACTAAAGCACAATATATGAAGTAAGTAATATATTAAAAGTTTTGAATCGACAACACCTGCAGTTACTACCACCAACAGTTACTTATACTACCTACTTCATAAACCGCTTACCGATGCGGCGGAAAAATATAAGCAATTTTTAACCGACTTCCAAAAAATAGGAGGTTTTTGGAGAACGTACCGAGATATAATATTATTATGTACCATCGAGGAAATTGATTCCTATGCAGTTGTCAGACCAACGTTATTTGGTCGAATATGTCAATTCAATATTAATTGTGATCTGCCGGCTGGGTTTGACGTAACGCAACCAAACTACGTAGGTCCCCGATCTGCATAGGAATCAACTTCTCTGATAGTACAATTATTACTTCGAGCGTATTTTTACGTTACATTATAAAAGCAAGATAATAAACTCAAAAATAGTACTGCCTGAAATTTTGCATGCAACAGATTAAAAATCAAACTCGTTTAGTCAGGGAATCGTAGCGCAATCCAAATAAAAATAGTCCAGCGTTTTGGCCCAAGTTTGCAAAGCGGTCGGATGACAATATACAACTGATTTTGATACTCGCGAATGTAAATTGTCGGTGGACACAACCATTTTGATGCTTGTAACTGCGTTTTCACTCTTGGGAAATACTTTTTGTTAGGAGTACGGTTAATATAATTTGTGACGCGTGGTTTCGCAGGAAATGTACTTTTTAAGTTTATATTTTTAGATCCTAATTTTTGACACTTTTTTACAAAAAATATTTACACGCCAAAAACGAATTGCTGCACAACGAACTTGTGGAAAGTAGTACGGCATATCGATGCCGTAAAGTTTTTGCGTAATTCTCGTATTATTGTGAGAAAACCTAATGAAGTTTAATTTGCTTACTTCCCATAAATTACTATAAGGAGAGCTACTTTTTATTTCAGTAGGTAAAAGATAATTTGGCATTAAGTCCAGAGTTTGTACTTTTTATGTGCATAAAGTTTTTAAATAAAAATAAAAAAAAAATATTTATTACACCTTTACTCACTACAAAATATGTACCATCGAGGAAATTGATTCTTAGGCATTTGACAGACCTACGTCAATTGGTCGGATCATGTCAATTCGATGTTAATTGTGATCTGACAACTGGGTTTGACATGACTTAATCAAACTATAGCTTTGTCCACATTGTGCCTTTTTCTGTTCATCAAGGGCATGTTTTAATCATAAAGTTAATATACCTAGCGGAATAGAGAAACAAAGGCCTGAGCAAGCGAGATGCCACTATCAGTAACACCGCGTGGTAAAAAGAGACGTGTGATACATGACAGCAGCACTCTTTTTTTGACGTCCAGTCGGCACGTGCCGCACGTTGTCAATATAATCTCATAGAATTCATGTTCAATCATGCTTGTGTAAGTGTATACGTACACATATTTTTCACACAGATGAAAACCAATTTTGGTTACGTTTGGCAGCTCGAGATTGTTGCTCTATTCCGATAGGTATATTAACTTTATGGTTTTAATATAGCGCTGTCAACAGCGAACGTGAGGCATGCCCGTGACGCGCGTCAAAATCCACCCGCGTTGAAAGAAAAGTGTCATAGCGCGCACTACGATATCAACGCGCGTTACGGGCATGCCTCACGTTGAACAAAAAAAAGGCACAATGTGGACAAAGCTTATGTAGGTCTCCCACCTGCGTGGGCATCAACTTCTACATTCTAGCAAATTTCAGGTAAAAATGATTCCAATAAAACAGGAGTGCGGGTTTTCAAGATGTTTCATAATTGATAACCCCTGAGTGCTCCCGGAAACGGTAAGTGAGTTATCGCTCACTCGAACTGAAATTCGATCCTTAAGCGGGTTTCCGTTGGCCACATCGTTTGGCCCCCTAACTTTTAAAACATTTGTCGGTTGCATAATTTGGCCCCCCAATTTTAAAACATTTGTTGGTTGCATTGCCCCTGAAATTTAAAATATATTATGTTGGCCACGTTATGGTCCCTTAATTTTACACAGACTAACGCCATGTCCTAATGAAATTACGAACACGTGTACGAAGAATAAGAAATCTACTACTAAGAAAATATTTTGCAATACACCCAATATTTTCTTAAACTTAAAACAATAATTACATACCATGAATTCACGCAAAGCCGTGGAAAAAAAAGTATAGGATAATACTATAAATAGGCCTTGAAAATATTTCTGTCAAAGTCATACAGTACCAAACAATTTAAATATATTTATTGCTATTTCAATTATTTGCTAATTACAGTCCCAATCATATAATTTGAGCTTTATCAATTAAATTAAATCTAGCTCCATTACAAGATAAGTAAATAGATGTGGGATAATAGTTTTACAATTTTGTAATACCTAAGACAAAATAATTGTTGACTGCGTCTACTTTTATAAATAGAGAATATCTAAAGGCTGCCGCACAATTCATGTGGAGACCGATCATATTAAATCGGAATGATCGCAGGCCAACCTGACCTGAGTCGTTTTGTTCATAATATTATCAGTATCTGCAGAGTCCAGTCAGGCTAAGTGAATGTTTCACCACTTCCTGACAAAGTGCCGGATAAGCTATCCACAACTTATTTGACAGATTCTCCATACTCTACTCAAGTTAAGTGGTGGATAGACTATCCGGCACCTATCAGGAAGTGGTAAAACAGGCCCTAAGTGTCTTAGCAATCAATAAAATATTTAAAGCCTTAAGTTTAAAAAACCAATACAAATATTTTTTTTCCTTTTGTTTCTATAAAGTAGAATTTAATAATAACTGGGAATACGTAACCAAGTTAACTCATTATTTCAAAGAGTCAAAAAATCTTAAAACTAAATAACTTTGTCGTGATTAAACTAAAACAAATTAAATCTTAAAATAGCAGAGTTAGCATAAAACACCGTTACTCCATTAGAGTTAGCTTACCTCAAAAGTAATAAGACTGGAGTTTCTGGGATTTCCTCGTTGACCTGTTAGAGCTTTGAGATTCCATTACTACAGAGTATCCATTATTTGATCCTCCAAGTCCATTTATTTCAATATTAAACAAAAATAACAGACTACACTCCAAGAGTGTGAGTAGAAGTAAAACAAAACAGTAGGCATATATTTTTGCAGAATGGTGGAAATAGTGATTTTATTTACATCACTTACGCCTTTCGAATTTTTGATAAGATACCGATCCCTGACGCGTGTTTTAGACATAATATTATAATCTTATTTATTCTAACGAGCAATTCTTATCTTATATATAAAATTCTCGTGTCACAATGTTAGTCCACGAACTCCTCCGAAACGTCTTTACTGATTTTTACCAAATTTTATATGCATATTCAGTAGGTCTGAGAATCGGCTACTCGGTACTTATTATATTGATAAGTGCATTTGTTGAATAAATAATAGTAAATTATTACAACTCGAGAAAAACGACGACCATGATACCGATGGACGTTGCCATGGTGACATACTTTATTTAGTCACTTCAATAAAATAATACGGGCGATATAAGTACTTTATAATATGGCAAAGAAACGTTTGCCGGGACAGCTAGTATAATATATAAATTTATTATATAATTGGAATCTCGGAATCGGCTCCAACGATTTTCATGAAATTTAGTATGTTAGTGGGTTTTGGGGGCGATAAATCAATCTAGCTAGGAATCATTTTTAGAAAATGTCATTTTATTCGTGTTTTACCGAATACCGAGCCAATAGCTAGTGTTAATAAAATACAAATCAAGTAAAATAAAATGCGTGTGGCACTTGGGGATTGCCGCGGTAAAACTATTGAGCATCTAGTCTACACGCATACGTATTGTAGCTCGCACACTAGCACCGTGCCGAAGTCTGCCGAACTGAAACGATGTTAGACTAGTGTTACGTATTTGTTACGGCATTTCTAAAAGTTAAGCTAAGCAATAGCTTGAAATTTCATCCGAATACGAAATCTTTTTACTTTGCATTTTATTACGTGACAGTTATTAGGAGCATTTTTGCCGCTCATATTGGTATGAGCCAGTATACCCAGATTGGAGGTTTGGACCTCCAACCTGGGTATCCTCCTACAGAATGACATACTTTTGAATTTGTAGTTTACTAGTCTAGGTGACGCCCACATCTCAGTTACGCCAAAATTCATTGATCGCGCGGGAACCGTACTTTTTTCCGGGACAAAAAGTATCATATGTCCCGGGGCCTCAAAGTATCTCCATACAAAATCTCATCAAAATCGGTTCAGCGGTTTGGGTGTGAAGAGGTAACAAACAGACAGTCAGACAGACCACTTTTGCATTTATAATATTAGTATGGATGTAAGAAACAAAGCCGCGATGGTTAAACCATAAAAATAGCCCCGCAGTACGAGCCAAATGTTATCCTGGACATTTGGAATTCCACATTATGCCTTATGCAGATTCATACGGCTTTCATAACAAGGCTGGGTCGGAATGCCTGCTGCATAGAACATAGATATTACGTGGCTTTGTAATGTACAATAGTATGCTTAAATATTATTGTTTAAGTGTTTTAATCCTTCTATCGGGGATTATAGGCGTGAAGTGGTAACAAACAGATAGTCACACTTACAAACTTTTGGCATTTTAATGGATGTCAGAGATATCTTACACATAAAACTTACAGTTTTTACAACATTTGCTATTAATTATTACAATATTATAACAAAAATCTGGGGGCACGGCAGTGCCCCAGCCAAGCTTTTTAGCAAAGGCACGGCCGTACCATACTTTTCTCGAAGCAGTTCGCGGCTATTTCACACCCCCTTTATCTTCGATGTTAACAAAGCTAGGGATTTAAAATTTCGGCCACTAGTAGCAAATATTAAAACTAGTTTAATTTTCAAATTACATGAAATTTCAATAAATAGTTTAGGAGTTACGGATGGTCAAAGTTACTACATTTTGTCACTCACTGACATATAGATCATCAAAATTCTAAGGTACTTTTAGCAGAATTAGAACCTTGAAGTTTGGTACTCGGATAGGTCTTTATTCACAATGAAAGGAAAAATTATGAAACCGGCCAAGTGCGAGTCGGACTGGCGTACATAGGGTTTCGTACCTTAAATTTGTATGGGAGCCCCCCTTAAATAATAAGTTTATTTAATTTCATTATTAATTATTAAAGTTAACATACAAATGAGCGTTTTCTGAAATTTTCAAAAACCTTAGTTGCTCTATATCCATAATGGTAACACCATTATGGATATAGAGCAAAAAATGGAGAAAAATCGTGTTTGTTGTATGAGGCCCACCTTTAATAATTTATTCTATTTTGATTGGACTAGCTATGATAACGACACCAGAAATACATAACTTGTGAAAATCGCAACTATCTAGCTATTGCGGTTTTCGAGATCCAGCCTGGTGCGTGGTGACATACGGATGTACGACGGACAGACAGCGAAGGCTTATTAATAATAGGGCCCCGTTTTCATCCTTTGGGCAGGGAAACCTAAAAACTGAAATTGAAAAATATTTTTTTTAAATCTATTTATTAAAGGGGGTTTGTCGGTGACCGACTATGCCACCCCTACGAAACAAAATATAAAATTACAACGTAAGATACTTAAATCCTACTTACAATAAAATCAAAATATATGTCTAGTAGAAATCGGGCCTCTCTTGAATTAGGTGAGGATAGAAAACTATTACAAACTCCTATGTTTCCTAAAATATCATAACCGAGGCTACTACGTCGAGATTCGCCCCGACCACACGCCAATAAAATAATATAATAGGTAATAATATAATAATTTATTATATAAAATAAAAGATTTTTATGTTTGTAACTTTGCAAGGACAGTATAAGTTTCGACTGCATATTTGTTTGACGTACAAAAAGCTTTAAGTTAGTTATGAACTTAATGAAATGGCATTAATTAAATAAAAAATAATATTAACAACGTTAATTATGAAACAATAATTGAATTCCATTTAAATATAAATGTAATCACTAATCAGTACTGAGATATACACTCCTTACTTGCTCGATACAATTATTATGGGAGTTTTAAGTTATCACATGAAATAAGGTGTGCTCCTTTCCTGCGAGAAATGTCGAGACGCTTGCAACAGTGCTGCTATGTGTTCAACGGTAAAGATAAAAATGACCACATTCAAGTATTTGCTTATGAGGCATTTATATAATATGAAAATAATAATCGGCTGAAAACTCAGAAGTATTTACGTTACGTTGTCCACCTATAGAACTAACGAAGCCTCAAAGAAAAAATATAAAGGAGATAGTGAATGGGTGCTAAGCTAAGTACAGAAAAGTTATAACGTGTCCTGAATAGAAAAGAAAAAAAAACCTTCAAAAAAGAAATGAAATCCCACCAAAACATAAAAATATGTAAGTCCAATTATTGCCAAGCCACTATAATAATTATAAAATAAAGAAATTAAATTACAAAATAAATTGAAGGCTTGGCTTGAATGTGATCTGAAAACTTTTTACGACAGAAGTACTTATCGAATAGCTATGCAATATTTTGCTTGGCTCCTTTTACATATTTTTGTGTTTTGGTGGGATTAGTCTATCACGCACAAACAGTAAATTTTGTTGTTAATAAACAGCTATCCTATGTCGTTTTCTGAAACTCGAAGTAGGTATCTGCAAACCAAAATTCATCAAAACCGCTTCAGCAGTTTAGGCGTGAAGATGTGACACCCTTTGGTATAGGCAGAGTAGACAGAGTTATAGAGTATGCCGACTTAGAACTGATGTTGAAATTTTTAAATTTGACGTATTATGTCGAAAATCGTCGCTAGGGTTGTTGACTAGTGACCTTGTTGTTACGAATTTAAAACTATGACATATTCGCTGGACGTGTTCCTCTTTGGTCGTATTGTTGTTTGTGTTTTGGCACATGCGATTAAAATTGTCAGAATCCAATTTTGAAATCATTATTTTAAATATTTAAAAATAAATTATATCAGCCAGCGCTAGGCACATTCCGTTCATGATCCACGTGAAACCCGACGAATTTGACAGATATTGAAACCTGTCCGTTTCTTTGCAGTCGAACTACTGGTAGTTATGTCTATTGTGGTATAGGTAATGTTAGTATGAATTATAAATGTGAGTCTTTCACAATTTTCAGATTGTCAGTTTAGAACTTTTGTTCTTCTGGCGAAGTGACAGAACTTTCTCTGACACAATGTAGTAAATGTTTGTGAATATGCCCTAGGCCCTTAGCAACTTTCCTATCTTTCCACGTAGATCTATGATGGACACTCCTCCGCGGTCCACTGGTTAAGAGCGCGGCGTGGCTCTTGAATCGAAGGTCGTGGCAATAAAAGAATAATAATATTATGATTTTTCTGCATAATATTTAGATTCAGACTGGATGGAAATATGAATTATTATGTTATGAATTAAAATATGTTACATATTATATCAAAGTACTAAATGACGCCCGAAACTCCGTTGCGCCAAAATTCTTTCACGCTGGAACCGTACATTTTTTTCGGGATAAGAAGTATCCTATATCCTTTCCAAGGACTCAAAGTATGTCCGTACAAAATTTCAGCAAAATCAGTTCAGTGGTTAAGAGGTAACAGACAGACAGATAGACAGACATACAGAAGGACAGACAGACACACTTTCGCATTTATAATTTTTGTATCGAATAATTAAATTATGAATTAAAATGGGGATACAGGCATTTCCCCATCCAACAAAATATAAATATTAAATAAGCCCGAACACACGTAATATTTAATTAGTACAGAGATTACGGTGCGGGATCAAAAAGATAATTAGTACGCGCATAAGATCACAGGCTCAGTTCATCCGGTCTGCTAATGATCTATATTAAATTAAAGGAAATTAATTAATATTTTAAGTGAAGAGTTTGGTGTTCAAAAAATTGACAAAATAATGTTGAACTCAAAAGTAACGACACTGCGCCCTATCTCTTTTTTTTAATTCAAACGAGTAAACGGTTCACATGATGAAAAGCAACTATCGTCGCCTACGGACACTCGCAACATCAGAAGAGTTGCAGGTGCGTTGCCTTTTAATCCATCAATCCACAAGCGGCACCCGGCTGTCGCATAACAAATTGAAAATCTATTGTGTCTGCGATTCCCACGATCGAGGTATTAAGAGGGAATACGTTCTCTTCCTACTAAGAAAGTAAAGAAAGTGAGCTTGCACGATGTACTGCGTACGCACCTTATAAAATTACTCCTTAATATTTCTACGAGACCAAAAAAATTCGGTAAAAAAAATTATGGTGCTCTGATGAAACAGCCAACATCACCGAAATTGGTGTAGGAACCATTAATTAATATAATTTGTCTAGAACAACTATATTATTGAAGAATTTAAGCATTAATTTTTATTATTATATTATGTCTAGAACAACTATAATATTAGAGAGATTGAGCATGAATTTAATATCATACATAGAACAACAAAAAAAAAAAAATAGAAACTAAGTATTCGATTCGAGAGGATTCAAATATGGAATATTTCGAGCCGAAATTCTGGGAGTCGAGTTCGATAACTCGTTTGCGGAGTAAGTTTAGGTGTTCTGAATAAAAATCATGTTTAGCTGTTTCTATGCAAGCACATTGCATTGTGTGTGAGTGTGTGTTGGTATTTGTGTGTGTGTGTCCTGAAAGGCTTCTGTAGTAGAACAAAACATAGTATGGGGACGAAGCCTTACTAGGTCTAATCTTGTATATAAAATTCTCGTGTCACAATGTTAGTCCACGAACTCCTTCGAAACGGCTTTACTGATTTTTACCAAATTTTATATGCATATTTAGTAGGTCTGAGAATCGGCTACTGGGTACTTTATACATTGATAAGTACATTTGTTGAATAAATAATAGTAAATTATTACAACCTGAGACTGACGGCTGAAGGCGAAATACTTTATATTATGGCAAATCAACGTTTGCCGGGACAGCTAGTAATAATATACTTATTATGTTTAACGATAATAAAAATTTGTTAATGTTTGTTTAATGATAATAAAAATTTGTTAATGTTTGTTTAATGATAATAAAAATTTTGAGGTAGGAAAAATCAATCGTTTAGTAGCTATAATGGTACGGACAGACACAAAGCCTTCACTTCAAACTTATTAATATACTCTTTCGTTGGAAGTAAAGACCGATTATATTAATTAATTATTGTATATTAATGAGAACGAAGCCTAGTATTAGTCTGTGTTGTTCATAATTATTTAATTAAGCATAATAACACTGATAATATTAGTAAAATAATATAATATTCATATTTACACTTATAATTAACTAAAACAATCATATTCGAATGTGTAATTAAATGATAATACTGCTGTATTATTTGAAGTTGACTTTATCGAATAATTAGAATAATAGACATCTAAACTTCTATGCTAATTCAAACGAATATATTAATTTAAAAGTAATAATTATTATGTCTGTCTGTCCTCCCGCCACTGAATAGACATTCACCCCTTATTTTATAAAAAAATGCAAAATTTTAGAATGAAGATACAATTGTGGCACAACGAAGTTAGGTAAAAAGTCTAGTGTATATTCTAAGAAAAATTCGATTGTTAGTTTGTAATTATAATAAATATAGACACTGAACAAGAAAAAACAAAACAAAGTACTAGAATGCAATTTTTGTATATAAAATATATAACATACTTAGAATATAGCATTTACAAATATATACAAATATATAAGATCTATACTAACATCATAAATCCGAAAGTCTATCAGTCTGTCTGTTACCTCTTTCGCCCATACCTCTAAACCGATTTGGCTGAAAAATAAGTATGGCGATACTTTGAGTCCCGGGAAAGGACGTACGGTATACTTTTTATCACGGAAAAATGTACGGTTCCTGCCCGATATACGAATTTCTGGTGCAACAGAGTTGTGGGCGTTACATAGTATAATAATAATACTAGTAATTTGAGATAAAACACGAATAAAATACATTTTCTAAAAATGATTCCCTCGTAGATCGATTTATCGCCCCCGAAACCCCTATATTATACTAAATTTCATAAAAATCGTTGGAGCCTATTCCGAGATTCCAATTATATACAAGAATTGCTCGTTTAAAGATATAAGATACTAGCTGTCCCGGCAAACGTTTCTTTGCCATATTTTTTTTTTCAATTTGATCGCAGCGCTAACTGTCGGGACAGACTAAAATTAAAATTCGAATTCGAATATTATTTAAAATTTAACACTGCGAGGGTAGCGCCGTCTGTCGGATCCAATGTAAAACATTCCAAAATCAACAACTACTAATAAATTAATTAAAAAAACATTATCCAGCGGACAAAATTGTGAATCTAAACCATTCCCAGATCCCCTTGAACACACACAAAAAATTTCATCAAAATTGGTCCAGTCGCTTAGGAGTTCAGTCACATACACACGCACACAAGAAATATATATATTAAGATTATATTTAGATTAGGTGCAATATAACACCAACGCAGGCGATAGTTCGGAAAACTTCCAACGTCCGCCATTTTGGAAACTGAAACTTGGCGCTTTCAATCTTCTACGGATCGTTAAGAAGATTAATCAACGGCTTATTGTTTAGATTTTAGATTCAGGGACGTATCGTTTATAACGCCCTTTGTGTCTCACCCCGAGGTATTTGCAAATCATTATTACCTCCCATCCTTTATGTTTGCGTATAAACTATGGGCGACAAATTTTGGTTTATTCCAGTGTAACCTCTTTCACACTCGCCGTCATAATATAGCTATAGAAGGGTCCTAGAAGAAGAATGTGTTTGAACGCTGATATGGAACCCGTGAGCACTGGTCAGCATGTTGATATATTATGCAGATAAGTATTTATTATACTATATTTCAACGCGTCCATGGTCTAGTGGTTTAGAGCGTGGCTCTTGACTCGGAGGTCGTGGATTCGATTCTCGCGTTAGAAACATGTTATTTCCAAGTTTGGTTAGGACAATGCAGGCTGATCACCTGATTGTCTGACAAGTAAGATGATCCATGCGTCGGATGGGCATGTAAAACGTCGGTCCTGCGCCTGATCTCTCGCCAGTCGTGTCGGTCTTCCGTCCTACTGGGATATGAGAGTAAAGGAATAGAGATTAGAGAGTGCTCCTGTGCATTGCGCACACATTTGGGCACTTTAAAATTACTCCTGCGTAACTGGCCTGGCTTCAATTAAACTGGCCACCGTCACCGAAACCGGTGTGGGAGTTTTTATTATTTAATATTTATTATGTTAAATTAAAGGGCTTTTTTTTTTTTTTTTTTTAATCTATATTTATTTAGGGATTTTTATCCGAAGATATGTCAATCCCATTATACCCTTTACTTAAATTTACACTTATATTAAAATTTACACTGTATAATCGATATTGGCAAAAATACGAAAAAACGAATTGGCTTCTTCGGAAGTTGGTTCCGAAAGAATGGATTGCACGAGCCCCATCGCATAGATATTAAAATTAAACTTTACAAAAAATGACAATCTTTGGGCCTGATACTTGACACAATTAAAGGGCTTGAAAACCTTAACATTTTAACTGTTGGAGTTAAAGTTAAGAAGGGAAGAATGTACTCAAATAATAAAAAATAGAAAAATCATTCTGTTTCATTACACAATTTGGTAGAGTTGCTAACAACAGATAGCACAATGTGATTTGAAATAAATAGTGTAAGACAAAAATTAAGAATTAAGATTATAACTATTACAGATTACTCATAATATTTTTTTTACTTTGACATTCAACTTTTAAGCAATATATTATAACTAGATAATATCTAAAAGAGTATTTATAAAAATTAGCAGACAATGTAATATTTTACTTCCCAAAAGTAAAAGTGAAACCAAAGGAAGCTCGCCTGAAAGTAATTTCATAGTTCCCAACGTTTTCTAAACTCTTAGTATTCTTCATAAGCAATTTCCTCCAGGGGCTATAATGTTGCACTGTGTTCTAAAACACACACCCCGTTACACTCAGTAGTGTGAGTAATAAAATCCTAGAGATATAATATTTTGAAGATTATTATTGATTCTATTATATTCATATATCCTGAGTTTAATTTAAGCGTAAAAGAATAATGTTATTAATTTCAACTAATTTATTTTGTTATGTCATAATATTTCAATATAGTCTCCATTCAGATCCAATTTTATATTTTTGATAACTTATAATTATAAGGGCTTGTAGCAAACGGGGAAACGGTTTACCTGATTGCATGCCAATAATTTTACCCATGATGGACAAAGTTTAACAGTGTATCTCCATACTAATATTATAAATGCGAAAATGTGTCTGTCTGTCTGTCTGTTACCTCTTCACGCCCACACCGCTGAACCGATTTTGCTGAAATTTGGCGTGGAGATACGTTGAGTCCCGGGAAAGGACATAGGATACTTTTTGTTCCGAAAAAATGTACGATTATCGCGCGATAAACGAGTTTTGGCGCAACGGAGTTGCGGGCATCATCTAGTAATAATATAATTTTATCAGTGTTGGCGAATGTATAGAATATAGACAGAAAAATTAAAACAAGATGTAGCCACAATTTCGTTGCACCTAATTAAATAATTCATCGTGCCAGAAACATAGGTACCTACAATATGTTTTCAGGGAAAAAGGTAGATATGTGCGGTTTGCCATTTAGCATTATTTAGATAATGCGTAGAAAATTTTCAAAACCTTTTGTGAGACTACAGTTCCGATTTTTTTTTTAAACAAAAACGTCTTCAAATTAATAACACCCTTTATGGCGTTGTAACTGCTTTCTAACTTCTGTATATTGTGTTTTGACGGAAACCAATTTCCTCTCGCACTCTGTAACAACTGATATCGGTTTCGGGAACACTCTGTATTTCCACCTATATTTTGGTTCAGGATTTTGCTTGTTGATGGATTATGTATTCTGAGTATAATCTAGGTTTTAGGTAATTTGGCTTAAAAGCTATTCAAAATGATACAAGTCACGAAAATAACTGATTTTTTATATGTGTTTTAGTATCCGACAAATCGTTATTCATTTCACTGAACTAATTTTACCTATGGTAGATCCCAAGGACTTCAAGTGAATCCTATGTCGTTTCCCGGAACTCAAAGTATCTCCATACAATTTTCAGCAAAATCGGATCAGCGATTTTAGCGTGAAAAAGGTAGAAAAACAGAGAGACGCACTTTCGAATAATTTATAAAAGCGTGGTTCCACCGCTGCGCATGCTGTGCACGGCCACGCGGTTCACGAATTTATTTCTTTGACTACGTGGCTCAACGTTTCCACTGCAGCACACGCTATACTAAAAACGTTACTCACGACTATGTACACAATTGTTTACAATTTCTTAGCTTCCGTGTATCCCGTGCACAGCATGCATAGCGTGGCCAGTGTTGAGCTACGTGTGCACCATATTCGAGCAAGCCACGTGAGTCAATTCATACGTAGCGTGTCCGTGGGTTGCAGTGGACACAGTCACATACATATTATATTGTCTTGCAAAGCGAAGCTTGACGGACGTGACTCGTGAGTAGTCTCTCCGTGCGCTGCGGTAGAATCACGCCTTAACAATAATAACTGCCACACTGGCTTCGGTGACGGTGGCTGGTTTCATTAAAACCAGGCCAATTATAAAGTAGTAGTTTATAGTGCCCAAGTGTGTGCGCAGTACACAAGAGCACTCTCCTATTCCTTTACTTTCATAACCCAGTGGGACGGACGACAGACACGACTGGCGAGAGATCAGGATCAGGATCAACTTTTTACATGCCCATCCGATGCATGGATCATTCCTTGTCAGACAATCAGGTGATCCGCCTGCATTGTCCTAAGAGCGCCTTCACATTACGTAGCAAGCAATGCGGCAGCAGCGCTGTAGCCGCGCGGCTGCCGCACTACTCGCGACAGAAGGCAGCCTAACCAAACTTGAAATTATATTATTATGTTTCCAATGCGGGAATCGAACCCAAAACCTAAGTAAAGAGCCACGTGCTCTACTACTACGACTACGAAGGCGATTTTTAATTCTTCGATCGCGGATTCTTAGAAATCAATTGTTATCATATTGTTGTCGCGATCACCGGTGATCTTATGGGGCTTGATAGGTTAATCTAACACCTCGATCGCGGATTCTTGGGTCTCTCTTCTTTATTTGTTCTCTTGTTCTTCTTTTGTTCTCGCGGTCGCATGTGACCGCTTGGGAACGAAAGCGTTATACTATTTGAATGGATTTTCGAATTAATACTATTAGAATGGATGTCTATAATTGTATACAACTATACTAGTACTCCTGTTTATCTTATTGACACAATGAGGACGGCTCGATCAAGATACGATATATCCCGAAATAGACAATAGTTGTTAGCGCTACGACGTTGACTTGACGTTATACATGTGGCGCCATCTGCTTCTGACATTATTGTGATTATAACATCATATTCTTAGAAGGTTTTCACATTATGTTGTATAAATTGGTGTGAAATATACTATAATAGCAACCCGCCCCGGCTTTGCCCGCGTATAAAATATAATTTATAGCCTCTGAAAAAATGATTAAAATCATTTTAATCATTTGTCAGTGAGTGACATGACATAGGCTATAATATTATATTTTATACCCGTGCGAAGCCGGGGCGGGTCGCTTATATTAATCATAATATGTACCGAGTGATAATTACTGTATGTATTTGTCATTTGCTGCACGTCAACATTTAAGTTTCGAAGAAGTGCTATATATTATGCCCTGTTCTTAGGATGTTTCCAGTTTATCACGCAGCAAAATGTAAAAATGCTGTTCTAGTTCACTCTAACCATCATTTACTCTTTCTTTTACTGTTCCAATCTCAACTGGAGGGATGACTGACAGGACGCATCTGACGAGAGATCCGACGCAGGACTGACTCTTGGCCTCATGGCCATGGCCATCCGACATATCATTCTTGTCATACAATCAGGTGATCAATGCATTATCCTAATTAAAGGACGACGAGCAAAAATGTATGGGAAGTGTACCCACCACCAATAACTGTCAGCGGCGCGTCGCACAGACCGCTCTGAGTAAAGTTAGGTTAGGAGGCTAACCTAACCTAATCCAGGAGGCTAACCTAGTGGAGGAGGAGTATATCAGCGCTGGTACGCAGCGCTGGTACGCAGCGCTGGTACGCATTTACATCGTGGTTTTAGCAATTTTAAGCAAGCAAGCAAGGAAATAAATATAGCTCTTTTTATATCTGGAATAAACTATTTTTCATTGATTTCTTTTAGCTATAACTTTGTCCCACAATGATAGTATGAGGCCCCATAATTACAAAATAATGCTAGTCACAAAAAGAGCTTTCTAACGACAAACGTCTCAGCGTTATTGGTCGTGGGTACATTGTGCCCGTCGTCCTTTAATAATAATATTTTCTAACGCAGGAATCGAACCATGGCTTCCAAGAACCACACTTACCACTGGACCACGGAGGCGTTAAACCAGGTAAGTCCAAGCAACAAAAGGCACATAACATTATAAAAAAAAATTGTATAGAGACTTGGATTTCAGTCTTCAAAACGTTAGAGGTAAGGGAAGCAAATAGGAACGGAGTTCTATAATAAGCGAACAGAGAATTCCCCTACACAGACAAGACATTAACGACATTATGTCGAGATATATGAAGACGTGAGTGGTAGAACCGCAGTAACATTTTATAACAAAGACGTAATTAGTAATTACTCATTTTTTCTTTTATAATTCGTAACCTCAACCCGTACCTTGTAACTTATTTACTTCAAAATCTGGCTAATGTATCTACAGGCTACATTACATGCATACATAAAATGCGCAGATTTCAAATCATTTTTTCTGTCCTATAGCCTCCATTTATGCAAAAACGGCAATTTTAAACTGTTTTTTACTGGTTCTTCGCTTTCTTTTTTACCTGGTTCTTCCACTCATCGTCGTCATATGATTGGAACATTCCGGAAAAGTGGACTAATTGCCGTCCGCTGACTGGCGGACGCGGGCGGAATAAATGGATGTTTGTTACTCACTGAGAACAAAAACATAGTTTTCATATTAAAATGTTTTAGAGAACAATATATTGATACTTATCTATGTTTGTAACTTTGTTTTTACGTTGCACACGAAATGTCTGCATAAAAATTCTCGGGAAAAGTATTTATAATATCTTTTCGCGTAAAAAAAATTTAGGAATATTCGTGCCAAAATAGAAGACTTTCCGATCGAAGGTTGCTATGAACGGTCAGGCTAACAAAGACCATAATATTACTGTTTGTTGTGCTTCGTAAACTTTGATAGCGTGACGCAGGTGGCATTGTTCTGTGATGAAGTTATTAATCCTCCAAGCCCCATATTAAGAGCACCGGTGATCGTGACAACAATAGAATACAATAGCATTTCCAAGAATCCCCGATCGAAGGATTAAGGGACCAATTAATTTAAGATTAATGTGTGAAATTCTCTACCGGCGGCTGGCTATTCCTTTAAGGGGAAGCTAACATAATTATTGTGTTAAAGGTTGTTAATCTTTTAAGTTGGTATTACGCCTAAACCGCTATAATAGGTACCTAACATTAGATGCTAAATTCGTCACGCACGTAATGATGCGGCACTAGGTAGTAGATTCCCTGGGGATGACTGCGACTGCATTGCGGCTAGTTTGAAGATTATAAGGGCCTGTTTCACCACTTCCTGATAAAGTGCCAGATAGGCTATCCACCACTTAACTTGACATACAGTGTATGGGCACTTTCTCAGGAAGACGTGGTGAAACCTAGGCCCTTAATCAGATAATACTATTATTCTTGACTACTTAGACCTTTCTTTAGATACCTATCTGTTTAAAATATTCTTACATAATAAAATCAGTGAATTTATAATCTCTAGTAATTATACACACACCGGCAAAATTAGCGGAACATAAGTAAAAAGGGCCACAACTTGAATTCAAGTGGGTCGGGCTGTGTGAAATCCTTTTTTATAGTTTCTAAGCTCATTTAAGAAATAAAATATTGAACAAAACTGGCAAGTTGACAGATTTTTATTGCAATTATGCCCTACTAAGTGTTTTTCGATGATTGACGTTGTAAGTGTTTCTGATAAGAATGGCGTTTTTAGCGGGGTGCAAGGTATGCCAGCTCATTTGATTGTTTGGTTTTTGGAAGAACACATTGCTTAGATACAAAATTAGTGTATTTTCCAGCATCTACGACAGCTAGAGCTGTAACCACTATAGAGAAGGGTCACACCTACCGTTCGGTCAGTCAGGCCTTAGGTGTGTCGGCTTTCGTGGTCCATCGTAAATTTCAACGCTACAGAGAGACTGGATCTTACGTTCGGAGACGAGAACAAGGCAGATATCGGGTGGCAAAGGTTCAGGATAACCGTTTTACAGTTTTTTTAAGGGTACAAGCCTTAAGAAATCGACCTTAAACTGCTTTGCAGAGATGAAACTTATAGGAACAGGTCCGAGATGTACCTGTAAGTGATTTTACAGTAAGAAGAAGACTCAAAGAAGTTAAATTAAACTCAAAGGTGCCAGCAAGGGCACCAAAACTTGAGACAGGGCACCAAAGAGCCAGGCTAAGATTTGCGCGTGAAAATTGTGAAAATTTGACAAGTGAGTGAAATCGTGTGCTGTACAGTGATGGGAGCAAATTCTGTGTAAATTTTATTGATAGGCGATAAAGAATGTGGATAAATCGTAAGGAACGCTATAGACCATCAAACTTAACGGAAACAGTGGTATATCATGTAGGCTTTGTAATGGTTTGGGGTTGCATATGATTTGGAGCCCGGCACAGAGCTGATGATTGTTAATGATGGTACTTTGACAGTACAGGGCAATAGCACAGACATCCTAGAACTGCATGTTGTGCCTTTTACACAGTTTTAGGTAGTAACTTCAATTTTTTGCGCGTCCATAGAGTAAAAAAATCGGGCATTATGACCTAAATGATGCTAGCGTAGCCCAGGTGGAGAGGTCAGCACGGTCTACGGATGTGGATCCGATTGAGAACGTGTGGCACATCAATGGGTGAACGGTACGAATTAAAACTCCAGCTCCAAAATGTGTTCAGGAGCTCGAGTTGGCGCTACTGGGGGAGTAGAAGAATATCCCACAGGAAATGATTGACAATCAAAATGCAAGCATGTAATGGCGTATCCAGACTCTCTTCAGACCCATAGAAGGCATTACACGCTGTTAACATGGCATTTCTTAAGTAAAAATGAAGAATTTAACTTAAAAACTTACTACTGAAATTTCAAAGATTTTTCTTAATTTTAGATTTTTGCAGATTTTTTTAATTTTACACGTTTTTATGCCCCAAATTTATATAAGTTTTATTTTTTAATCATCAATTATTAAATTAATAAATAAATATATAAAAAACAGCGTTTAATTTTCAAAAAAAATAAAATTTTATTATGTTCCGCTAATTTTGCCGGTGTGTATATTTCACATTTTTCTTTTGACGCCCCCAACTCCGCCATTAATCGCGTGGGAACCGTACATTTTTCCGGGATAAAAAAGTATCCTATGTTCATTCTTCGGACTTAAAGTATATAAGTATATATAAAGTAATAATATACAAAATTTCAACCAAATTGGTTCAGCGGTTTGGGGATGAAGAGGTAACAGACAGACAGACAGACACACTTTAGCATTTATAAAATATTTATATTCCATTTCGGAATGCTGGTATATATTTATATACCAGCATTCCGAAAGATTTATCTAGTTAAATATTCATAATATTTATTATGAATATTTAACTAGATAAATCCTTCGGAATGCTGGTTCTAAGCCTGACAGATTTTTGCAATTTACGAAAATGTGCAAAGAATTTTTAAGTAGAAATTCCTGATGTTTAGAACTCGATTCAAAACGAATGCTATAAACATAAATAAATTCTTTCAAGTAGTCTTTCATTTACCTTTCCTCTTACGAAAAAGTCTGTTCTAAGCAATTCTAAAAGCCGAGTTCACCAAAACCGCCTAACCTAAAATGTTCATTGCCATTTTCAACGTGGAAATAGACTTCCAATTTGAATTCACTTCCACAATTCTAGAAAAAAAAAAAGAAATTCAAACAATCAAGACATTTTGGGAACTGTTTGTAACTTATCAATGTGACTTAATGACACTTTGTTGTTTTAAAAGTATACATTGTACTGGCAGTTTCAAAAGAAAAATTTTCGCTGTTTATTTTAAAATTGCTGTTGTAAAGAAAAGTTTATTGCGTAAATAATATTAATGAACAACAGGTGACAGACTTATTATATTTTGCGGAATAGTAGCGTTGCTGCTAATTGCTTTAATAATGCATAATATTGTACAGTTTTTGGATCCTTTTATAAGCCGTCTCTAAACATAGTAGATTTTATTTGAATATTCAATTCCGAAAAGGGCACATAGTCGGATAGTGCATACTTATTGTTTCGAACATAAAATTATTTGTTTGTTACGAACATTCAAAAGGTTAATATTTAACATTGTAACAAATAACTATTGTCGGAATTCGTTGTAAATTATATCTATTGCCAACCCACTGGCCACTGCAATAGACTACGCAACTAACTCAAATGTAATTTATTAACCTCGCCAAATTATGTACGCAGAAATTGATTATACCAATTTATTGAACATAATAATAATTAATATTATGTTTTACATTTTAAAGAAACCGTTTTAAATGAATAATAGCATTTTACAAAGATAAAACCGACTTAGAAATTGTACGTAATTGAGAATCAAAATTCCGTATCTCCAAAACTACAGAACCGATTTTAATGAAACTTGCACTATTTTCTAAGTTCAACAAACAATACCTAGTACAACAAAAAATAATAACTTAAATCGGACTTGTAGTTCCGGAGATATGCGAACACAAACATAAAAACATACATACACTTTTGAAATTTAGCACATTTGCTCAGATACTGATATAGACTATCATAATATACGAAAACTAGGCAGTTCTGGGAATATTACATGCATATGCGTCGAATTGATAACCTCCTTTTTTTGAAATCGGTTAGAAATAATTCCAGTATAAGGCTCCGCTCCGCTTCCACTGAAGCGGAGCGGAGCTTAGCGGTGCCGAATTGACCAATCACCATGCTCCAAATCTTTGCTCCGCTTCGCTGTCATTCCGCTGGAATAGCACGATTGGTCAATTTGGGCACAGCTAAGCACCGCTCCGCTTCAGTGGAAACGCAGCCTTATACCTGAAGATAACTACGATATCACTATAATAATTCTTTTATCATAGTTATAGACATACTAAATAATTATTATGAAGTATACAAATAAGCTAAGCTGCCTGAATCACAGCATGTTCACAAAAATAATGTCTTTTTTACATTTTATTAATTCTTCTATGAAGGACTAATTATTGTATTTCGTTGTTACAGTAGATTTATCCAACGGGTACAGCATTCCCAAGTTGGATGTTATTTCAGTTCTTTACTAAATAATTTTAATGTAAGTATTAAAAAATAAGTAAATTGTTATTTTGAAAACATTATGCTCGCAGCTAGATAATGCCCGCTGTAATTCTGTGGCCCTGAAATTCCGTTTCTGGGATAAAAATGGTATGAAGATACTTTGATTCCTTTGTCGGGACTCAAAGTATAAATTTCAGCAAAATCGGTTCAGCCATTTAAGAGGTAATACAGAAAGATACACTTTCGCCTACGAATAATAAAAACTAACTGTCTCATTTTTGTGATAAAGTTTACGGAAAACTTATTTACGTTTATTTATAATAAGTTAATATGTGTTATCATCGGATACTTAATTTTTGGTTTACTATTTCTATTAAAAAATAAAAAAAACTGCCTTAAAGATTGTAACCACGCAGAAAAACGACGCGAGCCCTCACAAAGCTCGGCTTTTAGCTAGTATTAGTATAATATATAATATTGATGTGAAAAGAATACGAATGTTGTCATTATAGAGATACAGGTAGCGTCATATTTTTTGTATCAAAAGCAATACTAGATGCAAACATAGTTCCCGAGGCAAAGACTCTCTACTAAATAAACATAATATTTACCGGCGTACTGTCGCACTCAAAATATAAAAGATGTTCAGTATAAAATTATAGTAACATAGCTTCTACCTATGATTATCTACGAGGAGCTATATAAATGAAAATGAATTTCAATTTAGTTATGGCCTGTTTCACCGCTTCCTGATAAGGTGCCCGATAGGGTTATTTGACAGATTTTCCATACTCCATCTGTCAAATAAAGTGGTGGATAGCCTTATCAGGAAGCGGTGAAACAGGCCCTTAGTAAAATGCTAAAATGCTGAACTGGTTTGGCTTATTTTACACTTGAAATATTTTTGGAACTCGGAAGGTATATTACGTTAGAACTGTTAGAAGTAATGTGATACGAAGTTCACCAGATCAGTTACTTATGTTATACTAGTTGATGCCCGCAACTCCGTTGCGCCGAAATTCGCTTATCGCGGCAGAATCGTACATTTTTCCGGGATAAAAAGTATCCTATGTCCTATCTCGGGTCTCAAAGTATCCCCATAACAAATTTCATCAAAATCGGATCAGCGGTTTTGGAGTGAAGAGGTAACAGACAGACAGACAGACAGGCACACTTTCGCATTTATAATATTAGTATGGAAGTATGGATTAATAAATATATTAATATTATGTTACAGTGTTTTAACATATTTTTTAAATTTAAATATATTCTGGGACTGTTAAGAAGATAGATAATTAGATTTGTTGTGATAGCAACTAACTCCTTATTTTTCATAATATAATAGTAAATATTAATATTTTAATGTTTCCCTAAAAGCTTTTGTCGATGAATATACTTGCCGTATAGAAATGAAGTAGATATTGCAGAATACGAATCGTTGAATACTAAAGCTATAATGTATTATGTTGCAAGCACAGATTACTAAAAATGGATCTGTAGCTCAAACTCTATAACGTTACAAGAATGCCAATAACTTCGCCCTCACTTTTGGTTTCAGCAGTCGGGCAATAAACGTGTTTTTACATAATTAGTAGTTAGTTAAGTATTTTAAGAGATAAAACCGACTTCAAAATTGTTCGTAATACAGGATTAAAATTTCCTATCTCAAAAACCACTGAACCGATTTTGATGAAACTTGCAGTACTAGGTATTGTTCTACTTAGATAATCCTAACTTGAACAATACCTAGTATGTAAAAATCTAAAGCTGTTAGAAGTGAGACTCGAGGATGCAAAAGCTGCCATATACGACAATGTCACCTCCACAATAATTGCCGGGGCGATGACAGGGCAGTATATGGCGGCATTAAGTGCCGACTGCGGGTTCGTGATTCTGGACGAGGATGAGACAAAACGCACAGGAACACTCAAATTTATCACAACATCTGAGGATCCAATAGTGGTAATAGCGGAATGTACCAGAATAATGCTGGAAGACAGGATACTAGAAAAGGCAGAAGTCCTATCTGGGGACCCTGAATCCAGCATGGACTGGGACATATTCGCGAAACCAATCAATTGCTCGTGGGTCAATGAGGTTCCTGGATGTGGGAAGACAACTTGGATCATTAATAACTTCAATGAGGAAACGGACGTTATAATAACAACGACGATCGAAGCAGCCGAGGATCTAAAGCAAAGGCTTTCGCTACGAACTGGCAACAAAGTTAAAGATAAAGTTCGTACCATGACCTCTTTGCTGGTAAATGGGACAAAAGGAGCCTACAAAAGGTTGATAGTTGACGAGGCCCTCATGAACCATTTCGGCTCAATCGTCATGGCGAATCAGTTAACAGGCGCCAACGATGTCATCCTCATCGGAGATATTAACCAACTTCCGTTTATAGAGCGTGAAAACCTCTTTAAACTTAATTACACTCGTCTAAACCTGGTAACCGGCATCACCCAGGAGTTGTCTTGCACACACAGGAGCCCTATGGATGTGGCATACGCCCTAAGCATGGTCTATAATAACATCTATTCATCGAAGGAAATTGTACGGTCCCTAAAGCTAACGAAGTACACAGGAGCGAGAATACCTAAAACCCATCTAAATACCCTGTATCTTGTCCACACACAGGAGGAGAAAGCAGCCCTCACTAATACAGGCTATGGATCGGGAACGGATTCTCGCGTCCTCACAATCCATGAAGCTCAGGGATTAACGAGTCCTTCGGTGATCATCATACAGGCCAAGTCCCGAAAGCTGGCAATCCATGACAGCGTTCCTCATGCAGTCGTAGCTATATCCCGGCACACTAACACCTGTGTCTATTACACTGACACTGACGGAGACGCTGTGTCAAGCTTCATAAAAAGAACCACGGAGGTGTCAACCGAACACATAAAAGATTATAACATAAAAATGGCTATAAAAGACAGGAACGATAAAGTCCTAAGCCACATAGCGGGTCGTGACCTGTGATCCCCAGAGATCGGCAAAAAAATAAAATAAAAAAAAAACCTAATAACACTAACTTCGTCATAAATAGATTGTTAAAATCCAAGTGTGGACCCCAGACTCCACTGGCTGGCATCTGGTAGATTCGGCACAGAACGATATCTTTTGAACACCCTAGAAACTCCACCCAGCTTGAGTGACCCCTCTCCACCAAGCCAATGTCACAACATCTAAAGGCAAAGGGTGGAGCAGCATAATATCTAAGGAAATCGGAAATGTCGGATCTACTGGCCGCCACACTGGGACCACACCGTTCAAAACACTAACATTATAATTATATAATTTATAAAACAATAAATATATATTTATTTATTATATGTATATATTATAATCTATTCTATTATTATAAAAAAAATCCATGGCGTTATGGACTACAATTAATTAAAATTACTTAATAATATTATTTCAATTATCCTTGGTGTGAAAAACCTATAGAATAAATTAAAAAAAAAGGATATGGGCGAAAAGCCCATAGACGGCCCCAATTTTCATAATAAAAAAAAAAAACAATACCTAGTACTCTAGTTGTACTGTGGTTGAAGTGATAACCTCTTTTTTTGAAGTCGGTTAAAATTATCTCGGCACTCAGCGTGATTTTAAAGTTTTCAAGAGCTATCAATCTGATGTATTAAATATCTTTTGGTGCAAGTGCTGAGCATTAAGCAACTTTGGTGTAAACTTCAGCGCCTGCAAATGAGCAAGTTACAGTGAAGCCACGTTGGTCACCTATAGAATAAATTAAAAAAAAAGGATATGGGCGAAAAGCCCATAGACGGCCCCAATTTTCATAATAAAAAAAAAACAATACCTAGTACTCTAGTTGTACTGTGGTTGAAGTGATAACCTCTTTTTTTGAAGTCGGTTAAAATTATCTCGGCACTCAGCGTGATTTTAAAGTTTTCAAGAGCTATCAATCTGATGTATTAAATATCTTTTGGTGCAAGTGCTGAGCATTAAGCAACTTTGGTGTAAACTTCAGCGCCTGCAAATGAGCAAGTTACAGTGAAGCCACGTTGGTCCGTTACGTTACGGTGCGTTGCCGTTCGCCGCAGCGGTTTTACAATAAGCCGCAATGAATGCGTTGTGTCCCCATCTTAGATTGTGTTCACGCGCTTCACCGCAATACGGAGTGAATCAACTTTGCTTTGTTACGTTGCGTTGTGGAAATAGCAGTACACATATTTTATTTGACACTTTATTAAGTTAGTCCACAATTCCCTTTGGACTCTTATTCAGAAACTACCCTACTGGTTGTTGCATGTAGTTATTGAATAACCTGAAGTTGTCAAATCGCACTATTACAAGACTAATAAAATGAATAAGTGTCGGAAACGAATGATAAACAAAAAAAAATCGGTCCACCTGTTGGGATGCTACGATGCCACAAACTGACTTACAAACAGATATTATAAATTATGTATGTATATTATCTGTATATGTGCGTTCGACGAAAAAGGTACTTAACTTGATATAAAAATATAATATGTACGAGGGTGGGATGATAAGTAACTAGCCTAATAGTAGAAAACTTAACTTTTCGTGATAACATTAATTTCATTTTTCGATAGAGTCTCTGTAAACCTCTATGCACTTACTTCATCTTTGTTCTAAGTAATGCCTTCCATAAAATGATTTCTTTCAAGGTCTGCAAAATACTCCTCCACAGCGGCAATGAGTGCTATGACTTCATCATTTGTGGCAAATTTCTGTCCACCCAAAAAAGTTTTGAGCTTAGGGAATAAATGGAAGTCTGGTAGCGCTAGATCAGGCGAATAAGGTAGATGGGGCAACAAATAGTACTTTAATTTATTGATTTTCTTTAATTCTTTTTTGATCGTGCGTAAGCAATTGTGGCAGCCAACGGGCCGATAACTTTTTCATATTTGGTTCCTCACTTAGGATATTTATCTACCCGTTCTTTTGAGATACCTATAGTGTCTGCTATTTCAGATAACTTCAATCGTGGGTCTACTAAAACCATATCATATACTTTCACGACCATTTCCGGAGTTGTGACGCTTTTTGGACGTTCGGAGCGGGCTTCATCTTTGACCCATGAACGACCGCGTTTAAACTCAGCCACCCAGTTTTTTACTGCGGCATGAGAAGAAGCAGATTCACCCAAAACATTTTTTAATTCGTCACAGATATATCTCCCCTTTATCCCCTTCATATGAGGAAACTTTATCGGCGCTCTTTGTTCAATTTTATCCATTTTGAAAACAGTTGACGATTTTTTTTTTCAAATGATAAAAAAATAATAAAATTTTCACGCCATCAAATTCAAATTCAGAACACAGGTTTCCAGAGACACGAATTTAAAAATGGCATACATATTTTTTTAATTTTAACTTTTTAAATAGCAGAGGCTAGTTACTTCTCATCCTGCCCTCGTATAAACGCAGCGGAGCAATATAGCAATATTATGGCTGTACCTTTAGAGAGGTCATCTGGTTGATAGCATCTTAAAACTTTTACTGCCATGAGTTGTGAAGCATGAGTTTTTTTTTAAGTAGAAAGTTTTCTTATATTTTAATTCCAATAAAGCTAAAAGAAACCTTACATAGACCAGCGCGGCGGGGCTAAAATGGTTGCATTTTGCAATTCCTCTAAAATCAATTCAAAAACTGAATCGTCAAAACAGTCAAACTGACGAATGTCAAATTAATACGAATTACTAGACATAATTCATGTCCACAAGCAGAGTGACCATGTTTTTGTGATTTTTTAAAAAAGGAGTCATATTATGATTCTTAATATGATTCTCCAAAGTGACCATTTTAGCACCGCAGTTTAAATACACTACTTCAATATTTTCACGCTAGAGGTAGCACAGAGGTAGCACCGGCATAAACAATAAACAAAGTTTTATTGGATGTTTGGCAACGTTTCTGTCTCGCCAAAACACTCTGATACTGGCGACTCACAAAGGAGCCATTAATAAAAAAGAAGAAGAAGAACGTTTCTGTCAATAATCTGATAATATGACGTGTGCAACATGTCGGATTTTGGTCGGATTATTTACTATATGAGCTAGTAGCGCCCTCTGTGTGTAATATTCCCTTTAAAATAACTTTGTATCGCTTAATGCTGACACAATATTTTTACTGCTTATACAATAAGTTTAATATGTATTTTTCAGTGTGCGCTGCCTAACTAAAGTTCATCTACGAACAGTGTTGACAATTGCTAGAATTTTTGTAACACGAAACTTAGGTAACAAAGGTGTATCGCCTACAGGCTAACTTTGAAATTCACTTTTATCTCTCGCGGGCGGATGCCAACTTTGATAATGAAATCTAAAACTACGAACAACTAAATTAAATTTTTCTCGTTAGCGACACAGACAGGCCGAGGCAAACAACGTTAAAACGAGAAACACTTCGTACAAATATCGTTTTGTCTACGATAGATATTATTAATGTAAACAAAAGTAAACAAAACTAGTGCACTGCCTTTATTCTGCTATACAAATAATGTTTTCCAAAAATGTTTATTGACCTACTTCACACTGGTAACTCCAAGACATATTATGGTTCCGTAAGCGCTGGAGTTTCAATTATAAAATTAGGCGAGGAATGTCCTGTAAGTAGTTGGGTTTGAACAACATAATATTGAGCCATGGGGTTTTACAAGAAGGAAATAAATGGAAAATCACACAGCACTAATCTTTTTCTTGTGTAAAGCTGCTTATGAAGACGCCTTCTTGTTTACTGTTCTTGCAATTTCACACATTAATCACCACATCAATTAATAGTAGCGGTCACGGTAAAATATGGCGGCGATAAACAGATTATTTGTGCTGTAGTTCCACGAACACAATTAGAATAACGAATGCGTCAAATTACGACTATGACGCGCGCAGAGTCGTCGCGGTTTATATAGTAACTGCGGTGTACTAGGAAAGGTGAGGGTAGGTTGAAAAGTTTTTTTTTTTTTCTTGTTATGGCTCTCGGCTCTAAACCATGGCCAGTGTCAAGTAAAGTTTTGGCGGGAAAAGAAAAATTTTCGTAAAAAATTTACAAAATTTTCAGGTTGTTTTTCCAGATTATCGTCAAGTCGAAAGTCTAGTCAAAGTCTAAAAAGTAGTCGGTAAAGTCAACGAGTCAAGTCAGTTGTTTTAGTAAAGTGGTAGAACCTTTACTAAAACTTTCGATGGAGTTTTGGAGGGAACACAAAATGGCACGTTTCTTGAAATTGTATCACTTGCCCACACTTGTGCACGACAACGAATATTTAATGGTTAATATTCTACCAACATTACACATTAAAAACCGAAATAACACAATTTTAGGAAAATAATACAAAAACAAAACGTCACTCTTTCGTATCCCCGGCAAAACTCCGGTTGAAAAGTTAATCGCTTAATGTCAACAAACGTCAAACGAATGTTTTTTTTTTATATTTTGAGCATCAGTTGAAGTAGACGTAAATTTTTAATTATAATATTTTGTAGTTTTATTATGCCAAACCGTCTCAAAAGGGCATTATAGTTAAAAATATATTAAGCGAAATCGACTCGATTGTCCTTGAATTTCGCTTAGATCTCTTGCTGTCTTATTCAAGAGTGGGATAGTCTGATAATAATCTAAGTGAATTTCAAGGTAGCTACGAGAATTCCAAACCACCAGCCCCCCTAGACAAGTGGCAAGCGATTATCGTAAACACTAACGCTAACGCCACAAATTTGACATAAGTCATCGCTTCGCTAGCGTATACTAAATAAATGTCAAGTCCTATAGTCCATTGAAATGTTACAATTTTAGGACCGAATATTGCATTTATTAGAGGAAGCAATTTTATTTTTGGAATATGTTGGGGGGGTCAATAGAAGCTTAACCTCAAGTTTGTGGGGTCGCTACTCTTGTCCCCCGGCCGCCATCTTGAAAAAAGGGGTGACAACACCATTTTCGTGATATCTCGGAAACTATAAGTCTCACAAAAAAATTTAAGAACATAATTTGTTGCAAATTATTTTGCCTACAAATATGGTTCTATAAAATTACCCTAAATTAAAAAATGTTAAAGTTATAAGCAAAAAAGTGATATATATTTTTAAAAGGTTTATTATCGCTCTTTAACTTTGCTTAACACATTTTACAATAATATTACCTTAAAACAACCTTGTTAATGATCTTTTGAGAAAAAAATCCCCCAATCCCCCCCGATCTCATGAAATTAATTTTCTGCAGATGCAAAGGTAACTGTGAAAGCATGTGTCGCTGCAGAAAAGCACACTTAAAATGCTCTACAGTATGCCTACTATTCTGAAAAGCTTTTTAGGCATGCTTTTCTGCAGCCACAGTCTACAATATGCCTACTACCCTACATAAATATATGCAAACTATATTTTAGTATGCCTACTATACTAGTCTGCACATACCTACTATACTTTAAGGCATTTCAGGCCTGCTTTTCTGCAGCCACACATGGTTCCACAGTTTCCTTTGTATCTGCAGAAAATTATTTTCATGGGATCGGGGGATATTTTTCTCAAAAAATCATCTACAAGGTTGCTCTAAGGTATTTTTTTTTGTAAAATGTGTTAAACAATGTTAAAAAGTGATAATAAACCTTTTCAAAAAATTTCTCACTTTTTTGCTTATAACTTTTAAAATTTTTAATTTAGGGCAAAAAGTTATATGAGCATATTTATAGGCAAAATAATTTGCAACAAGTTATGTTCTCACAATTTTTTTGTAAGACGTATAGTTTCCGAGATATCACGAAAATAGTTTTTCACCCTTTTTTTCAAGATGGTGGCCGGGGGACAAGAGTGGCGACCCCACAAACTTGAGGTTAAGCTTCTATTGAGCCCCCCAACATATTCCAAATAGAAAATTGGGTCCTCTAATAAATGCAAAGCAAATGTAACATTTCAATGGATATAATAATAATAATATTTATGGACGCTTCACACCACGTCAGTCTGGCCCCGTGGTAAGTACCTTAGGACTTGTGTTACGGGTACCAGACCACGTAAATAATATATTTAATACTTTTAAAATAGTATAAAAGTATTAATTAATTAATTTAGTTTCTGGTACCCGTAACACAAATCCTAAGGTACTTACCACGGGGTATATATAGACATATATTTAAGATTTTTATTACATTGTACACATATTTAAGACACATCCATGACCCAGGAACTTTGAAAACTTTTTGCTCCGTCGGCGGGATTCGAACCCGCGACCCCCAGCTTGAGCTACCGACAGCCCACCAACTGAGCCACAGAGGTCGTCAAGTCCTATGTAACATTCTGCGTTAGCGTTAGCGTTTACGATGATGGCTTGCCGCTTGTCTAGAGGGGCAGGCATAAAATATCTTATATCAACTTACGTAAAAAGTCAAAAACTATTTCACTTTCGGTAGGAACTTTTAAAATATATTTGCGCACCAACTCTTTATGGAAATAACTATCACATTTATCATAATGTCATATGTATTTATATTTGTTCCTGTCGTCTCCGGAATTGCTCCTGGATCCCGTGAGATCTGGAGATACGACGTCGCCTTTATATGACGAATACATTTGAGACTTTCTATAATATTTATGGATTTCCATAATGTCTACCTTCGAATGTGATTCCGTGAAGTGAATGCTAAGTTTTTTAGAATAGCGTTGTTTGATGGTACTAAAATATGGCTCTTTTTTGGTTTGTAGTTTGAATGGCTTACTCTGTACCTTTGATCGCCCACTTCGCCAAAAACTGTTTTAATTTCATGCTACGATTTTGTTATGTGACTATTTCATATGATTGCTTTGATAATAAATAAATTGATTGCTACGTAGCTGCCTCCTGGAGGTAGCTGGTGATAGGCCGTAGGTAGGAAAGTGTCGGAAGTGTCGAAACATTTTTAGGCTGCGTCCCCATCAGACACGGTACGGCGCCGTCACTGTGTTACGGCACGACGCCGCCACCCGTACCGTGTCACGATGCCGCGTACGGTGCGTCCCTATTCAGTCGATATTTGCGCTCGAACGAGAGTGCTTGTCTAGATATGGGTCGCGAAAGAACTCTCGTTCGAGCGCAAATATCGACTGAATAAGGACGCACCGTACGCGGCACCATGACACGGTGCGGCGCCGTACCGTATCACGGTGGCGGCGTCGTGCCGTAACACAGTGACGGCGCCGTGCTGTGTCTGATGGGGACGCAGCCTTATAGTCAGTTTCGGAAAATTAAGTCCAAGGTGTTGCTTCGTAGGTTGGGTCTGTCCCCTAGCGGGAAATAAAATATTCAAAACCGTCTGTAGACTTTTTGCTAGTATTCATTAATACCATAACTCGGAAAATCCAATTAAATATCACGAGCGTGTGGAGCCACGGGGAAAAGCCAGCGATATAATTAAATCGAACAAAACAGACGCAGGCAATTATGACAAACTCGGCAGAGCAATGAATACGGAATCATGTAATTCGTCCGACACAATTTTTGTTGTTGACACACTTTCCGTTTCAGAGGCGGCACAAGGCGTGGGCGGCGTGGGCGACGTGGCCTCGCGCCCCTTAGACAGCGCGTTTTTTTAGGATTTACGAGTAGATGTATCAAAAAATCTTTCAACAAAATCTTCTTGCATCATCTATCAGCCCCCGCCCCGCAAAATATATTTTGCCCACATAAAATTTAGGTCTTGCGCCGCCACTGTTCCATTTTAATACAGCTTTGTTCCTATATTTGCGAAGGATAATTGAAATTAATCTGGCGTAATATACGACAGATTCTTTTGTTTGTGAATCTGTTGTGTTTTTCTTATTTTTTGGGCATTGATTGGGTAAATTATATCAAGGATAAAGAATAATTGTTAATCAAAAAGCAAAACTTTTTTTTAATTAGTTAAGTATATCAAATAAAGTACAGACAGAAATTATCAACTTGTAAAATACCAAATATTCCTCTTTATAAAATGAACATTTCATTTCATTTAAGACGCGGTTTTCATGTGCCTGGCATTTTACCACCACCTGTGAAACGCCACTCTTAATATATCTCGTTAAGTTCACTTTAAGTGCTCCAAAAAAAACAATTTAAACGTTTCCCTTGTTTTGCTTTTTTTCACGCACAAAGTTTAAAAGTTGAAAACGTTTTGAATGTATAGTTTGGAAATAGCTTCTAAATTCGAATAGGTAAGTATTATTATTTAGGTTGGGTAGGTTATAATTTGTAATAGTGACCCAATGGTATGATGCGCAATTAACGTACAAAAAACCTGTACTATGCATGCAAAAAAAAAAAAAAGACACTGACATAGATCTGAAGACTGTAGATCAAGATAGATACCGTATGAGACATGCGGTATCTATCTTCATAATAAATAATAATATAAAGTCTGTGGAAAAAAAATTGTTAAAACTTTTCGTATGAATTTTTTTCCATCTAGCCTCCTTTTGCGTTGCCACGCGCGATAAGGAACTTCGTTCCAATTATTATTTCACTTATTGTTAAGGTAGCATGAACAAGAATTTGCGAAATACATTAGGTAATTTTAATTCAAGCAAGTGTCCGTGTCTGATGGGGACGAAGCTTACACTTACAAAGATAATAAAAGATGGTCATATTGCAATATTTAGTTAACAATATTAATGTCGTTAATATTTCAAAATGTTAAAAGCGGTGTTAATATTCATAAAGGCACCGCTGTTCCGGAGAATTAACAATTTAACAGAATGACCTCTGTGAGGTGAATTAAGGGAGGTATTCTTTATTAAATTAATAATAACTAATCCAATGACTTTTTTTGACTGCACATAATATTATTTGGCAAGTAATGTTGGTAATAACTGAATCTATAGTTTTGTAATTGATTAATAATTTATCGTAACAATAATATTATGTTATATATTTTATAACAACTAGCTGTCCCGGCAAACGTTTCTTTGCCATATTATATAAAGTATATCGCCCGTATTATTTTATTGAATTAGTGACTAAATAAGTATTAAGTATGTCACCATGGCAACGTCCATCGCTATCCCGTGACCCGCGTCGCATAAACAATGGTCGCTCTTTATAGACAAATAATAATTTGCAATAAAATAAAATTGCGACCATAATTAAAAATCTAAGCTATCCTGTCTCTCAAGTTGGAAAAAAGCACACATTTTAAAAAACAAAACATTAAACCATCGATTGTTTCCTCTAATGTCGAAAAATAATATCAATAGGTTCATATTATTATGCTTACAAACATTGTCACTGTTAGGTTACTGACAACAATTTAGTTGTAATATGTATTAAGTATGTGCCCATAACATTACTCTGTTTTATGAAAGATTATGTCGATAACTTTGTTCTGTCATACACTTTGCCATTTTATTTGATAAGTTACATGATTTAATTCAAGGGTAATTTCATAACTAATAAGTTTTACAAAAGGGTACACGATTTCCAACATTTTCAATATCAATAATATGTCAATGTCAATAATTGTCACCTCAGTAATCAGTTATTGTTTTAAATGTCATTGTTGTCATTTGTCAGTTGCGTTCCAATACACGTACTTCTTCTTTTTAAAGAAGAAAAGTTTAGGATTTTTTTCTGCGTCGTTGAATGCTAATATTAAAATATTATGTAAATTTCATAAGGTGAATGACAGGTCGTTGGACAGTGCTAGCGTGGTAAGTACAGGGACACAGTGTTTGTTGTGGTTGCCTTAAAAACTACTGTTTTTCTTTAAAATCAGGCGTTCTATTACTTTAGAAATAGGCAGTTTTTGAAGCAACCTTAATAGATATTATTGTGTTTTTCTGCTTTGTCCAATGACTAGTACTGTCCAATTTACTGGTCATTTACCCTAGTTTAGCATGACATAACTTTATTCACATTCACATGTTGTGTAAAATTTTGATTATTTATATTGTAACTGTCGGCTGGCGGGTGGTGCAGTGATGCATACCACGCAAATTAAATTATTTTAAATATTTAGTGCATATAACATTTTATACATATATATATTTTACTCATTATACGTTAATTTAATATTATTTTATAAAATATAATATTATTTATTATTATATTATACTTATATATAATTATGTCTCATTCTGATAGTGACTCATTTCACTCAGCAAATGATTCTATTGTTTTATCTGACGATGATAGTTTTGATTCTATAAATACGAACAACTTAGGAGAACTTTTGCATCAAACTTTTAACGATCAGAATAATTTGTTACTAAACGTGTGTCATATCAACGCACAAAGTGTGCCTAGTCACTTTAACGACATTTTGGACACTTTTGCAGGTAACAATATTCACGGACTTTTGATTTCAGAGACTTGGCTTAAACCTAACCTACTTTCCACATCTTACAGTTTGCCCGGGTTTGTTTTAATTCGAAATGATCGTAGCGACCGACGTGGTGGTGGTGTAGGTATCTACCTAAGGAGTGACCTCTCATATAAAATAATTGCTAGCTCGCCCCCACATTATTCCGCCTCCGCTGAATTTCTGTTTCTAGAGGTCTGCATTAGGGGAACTAAAGCTGTTCTTGGAGTTGTATATTGCCCTCCTTCCATCGATTACTTTAGCCAATTAGAGTCCGTTTTGGAGTCGTTGAGTGCTGATTATAAACACCACATTATTATGGGCGACTTCAATACAAATTTACTTGACGCATCTTCTTCGCCCGCACGCAGATTACTACACATTCTGGAGTCAACTAGTTTGCAACAGTTACCTTTGCAGGCCACACACCATAACATCGATGGCGATGATACCTGGTTGGACCTAATTTTAACATCAAACCATTCACTGGTTCATTCTCACGGACAATATCATGCCCCTGGATTTTCATTGCACGACCTTATCTTTCTTAGGTATGTTTTAAAGCCCCCTAAAATAAAACCAAAGATTATTCATAAACGTTGCTTTTCTCGTATGGACATTGATAAGCTTAAATCAGATGCTGCTAATGTCGATTGGAATCCACTTATCGCTGCTTCTAGTATCGATCACAAAGTCCAAGTTTTTAACAATAGGATTCATGCTCTTTATGACGTCCATGCGCCTATTAGGAAAGTTAAAATAAAGAGCGTTCCAGCGCCTTGGTTGACTCCCGACATAAAAGTAGCCATGAGACTCAGGGACCGTGCCTATCGTAAATATAGAAAGAATCGTAGCGACATTAATTGGGTGAACTTTAAAACAGCCAGGAATAGATGTAATCAAATCGTCAGAAATGCTAAACGTCGACATATTTTCTTAAACATTAGCAACTCATCTTCCTCAGCTAACTTATGGAAGTTCCTAGGTACTTTAGGCGTAGGTAAGTCCCATCACACGGAACTGCCGAGTACTATTAGTTTGAATGACCTCAACACTCATTTCTCTTCTGTCACAACTCTAGATGCAAGTACACGGTCCTCAACTATTAGTTATGTAAACGGATTACCACGTGCTGCTAAACATCTGTTTCAATTTGAACCTGTTTCTGCTGACGAGATCAAAACTATAATTAAATCTCTGAGCTCTAAGGCTGTTGGTTGTGACGACATCAGTCGTCAAATGATTACCACCATTCTCGACAGTCTCTTGCCTGCAATTTCCCATATTATTAACTTCTCCCTCGAGTCC
Source organism: Polyommatus icarus (assembly GCA_937595015.1). NCBI lineage: Eukaryota > Metazoa > Arthropoda > Insecta > Lepidoptera > Lycaenidae > Polyommatus > Polyommatus icarus. Next base: position 8,821,096 of record OW569340.1, read on the forward strand.
TCTACCTATCCCGACCTTTGGCGTAAGGCTTACGTCTGTCCCTTACCAAAAGTTCCAAATCCTGCACAACCCTCCCATTTCCGTCCCATTTCAATACTCCCTTTCCTCTCTAAAATAATCGAGGCGTGTGTTCACAAGCAATTGTCCAGGTTTGTATTCGATAACAACCTTCTTTCTCCACTACAATCTGGATTCAAGCCTGGGCATAGTACCACCACGGCCTTGTTAAAAATTACTAGCGACATAAGGGCTGGCATGGAGGAATCGAAAGTCACTGTCCTAGTGCTGATTGATTTCTCTAATGCTTTTAATAACGTGAACCACGATATTCTCTTGTCCATCCTGTCCCACCTCAATATCTCGCCTGAAGTAATAAACTGGTTCTCCTCCTACCTTAAGGGGCGCCAACAATGTGTACGCGTCGACGGGTCCTTCTCTGATTGGGTCCTTCTCGAGGATGGGGTTCCACAAGGTGGTATACTTTCTCCCCTTTTATTTTCCTTATTTATTAATTTATTAGTTTATATAATTAGCAGTGCGCATCATTTATATGCTGATGATTTTCAGCTATATAGACAAGAAACAATTGAAAATCTCCCCACTGCCATCGATGCTTTAAATCGGGATCTTGTTGCTATAAATACCTGGTCTGCTAATTTCGGACTGTCAGTAAATGCGGCTAAGTGTCAGGCCATTTTAATAGGAAGTCCGAGAGTTCTAAGAAGAGTCGACACTAGATCTATTCCGCCTCTAATGTTTAACAGCAGTATTATACCCTATAGCTCTTGTGTTAAGGACCTCGGTTTACACATCGACGCTAACTTAGACTGGCATACACAAATTGCTAGCGTCAGTAATAAAGTCACATACTCATTGCGAGCATTATACCGACTTAAAAATTTCTTACCATCGTGTATAAAATTGATGCTAGTTCAGACTCTAATACTCCCAATAATTGATTACTGCGACATTTGCTATCTTGACCTTAATGCGGACCTCCTTAACAAACTAGATCGTCTCCTGAATAACTGCATTAGATTTGTTTTCGGCCTCCGCAAGTATGATCATGTCTCCTCCTACCGCTCAAAATTACGCTGGCTCCCAGTTCGCCAACGCCGATCCCAGCGGGCAGTATGCATGCTCTATTCCATACTATACTCCCCCTCCGCTCCCAGCTACCTAACTCCTCATTTCGAATACCTAGGCAGCAACCATGACAGAAATCTCCGTTCCACCAATAATTTACGCCTCCAATGTCCTCCCCATAGTTCCGCTCTCGTCCACTCTTCCTTTCAGATTCAATCAATTCACCTTTGGAATTCACTTCCAAAAGAAATCAGGATGTCCAAAACTAAAGAATTGTTCAAACGTAAAGTACATGAACATTACCTTAAATCATTAACTAAATGAGACAACAAAAGTTATTTTATCCATCTATATCTATATCTATACATAGATATATATTTATATTTTATATTTAGTAGTTTATTTTATACATATTTATGTAACATATTATGTAAGTAAGTATATATTTTAAATATGTATTATGTTTATTTTATTTTGAATTAAGTATTTATTGTTATGATGTACCTAGATATGTTATTTATATTATCATTATGTTAATTATAAGATATTTTAATCCCTCTGTCCTCTAAATGTTTGCATCTACCTCACTATCTCTGCAACACCCTAAGGTTTGGCTGGAAGAAAATGCCACAAGGCATTAAGCCCGCCTTTGTACTACAATGTGCAAAAGTTTTTAAATAAAATAAATAAATAAAATCGGTTAAGTAGTTTAGGAATCCATCGCGGACAAACATCGTGACAGGAGCTTTATATATATTAGATTAAACTACTTTTTTGTAGTTTAATCTTCTAGGAAGTATTCGCTTTCATTAGATTACTCATTTTCTTTTTGTTTTAGAACATAATATAAATTATTATGAATCGTACAAATTATGAAGTCTAATGAAATTGTAATAAATTAATCATTGAATTAATCGTTAAAGTTTCGATAAAGTGATTAAAACTGTTAAATACACTTTAAAATTTAATGAGATTTGTTCAGGACGGTTGTAAAGGGAAATTATTGTTAGTTACAAATCAAAATCAGAGGAAATGTTTACTGTATTCCGTGATTGATTTTAGAGTTTCCGCCAATATATGAGAAAACCGATCGAATCCGCCCGTCCCTTTTTTTTCTTGGGAGGCCATTGCCAGCAGTGGGACAGTCTATACTAATAATAATAATAAAGCTTTATTTAATTCCACACAAATTAATACAATATTTTAAGATTAAAATATAGAAGATTCCAATTTAGGCTTGTACCTGCCTTCGGGTAAAAGCCTCCTCCAAAGAATGCCACTCATCCCTGTCCATGGCGGTTGTTAACCATCTTTGTCCAGCTGTCGCGACTGTGGAGGGAGTCCTGTGTTTGTTAGATCCGGGATTTCCCTCCGTTATACGGCTGAAGGCGAACCGCAGGTGGTTTTAGTGAGTAAGAGTCTCACATACCCCCGGGGTGCTTCAGCTTAACTGAGGCACATCTCCAACCCGGGGCACCCATGATGGGTTTCCCCTGCGATATAAAAAAAAAAAGCTGTCGCGACTATCTCATCTGCCCATCTAGTACATGGGTTGCCACTGGCTCTTTTACCTTGCGGTCCAGTCGACTCTATTAGCCTTTTGGTACACCTGTCATCCGTGTATCTAGCAATGTGGCCAGCGTGGTGAGACCAATGATATTGTATGTTACTAACGTAACTAGATTGGCAGTCTACGACAGAAACGCGTCACCACTTTGAAGATGCCTGCAGGCATATCTGCCATGCATAATGACATAATAACATTATGAAGTGACATTGTCTTTTGGGCTATCAAGTGGTTACGCATTTCTGAGAATCGTTTGTAAGACATTGCCACTCTAGTATTTTAGAAACTCATTGGGTGAGACACTCAAGGCTGCTATTAATAATAACAAATATAACTTTCTGTATAATTTTTGATATTTTTGCTTGGAGTAATAATAGCTCTTTGGTGCGAGTTGTGACCCTGGTCTTTCAAAATATACCCACCTCCTCAAGAGCCTTTTCACACTTTCCGGTTGCTGGCGGCAAAATGTACGAAATATAAGTACGAATGAAAACATGGCGATAATTATATTTTTGCCGCTGGCAAGCTGAAGCCGAAGCCGTAACCGGAAGAAATTAAAAGGGCTTTAGACCACCGGAGTTATTTCACGTGTTTCTTTTTTTTTCGAATAGCGGGCCCGTGGTTTGTAGAGTCATTATTATCTACGAATTCTTGAAAAAAAAAATTTCAAAATCGTTTAATTTAATTAAAATTTTTATGCGGAGGTAAATAAGTTTATTTTCTATGTAGTTTTTAATTTTATCTCTAGACATTAACAAACACAAAAATAGAATTAGCAACATCGGCCGTCCCCGAGATTAACGCTTAGCATTCAGCGATTCATATTACGAGTAAGGTGATCCCGCGTTAAAGTAAAAAACTGTGTTGGGTATGTTTTAGATCGCTGGTTTTCTATGAGAGGCTGGCCCGGGCTCTCATAGAAAACAAAAAATGGAAAGGGCGTAAGTGACAAAATGGTTTTTGTCGCGTAATTTAATAACCATAAACATATTTCATAGAAGCTATGTCCAAATTATAGTGTATGCTTGAACCAATCTATGCACAAATTTTGAAAGCCATCACTCTCCTCTGTTGGCAAAATTAGAATCACTTTTTTACAGAGGTCTTTTTGATTGATTATTTACGCTATGGGTAATTCAAAGATAGAGACATGATTAATACTGACAATGAACTTTAATTTCTTAGCTTTAGTCATTGCTGAGAAAAATCCATATCACTACAGCCAAATTATCAAGGCGTCACCTTAATGTTCAATATACAAGGTATTGAATACGTAGCTGTCTTTTGTTCGTGCTAAACCCAAGCAAGGATTACACATCTACTTGCGCAGCTGAGCTGAATACAAGATAAATACTCGGTAACAAAAATTCCCCGAAGGCTATGCAAATTTAGTGTTATCACAATTGTAAACTTATGGATGTAGGTTGGAACAATAAGACCCACTTTGAAACGGTTTTGACACAGTATAATTAATACACAGTATTCCATTTTTATACTAGACCTTCCAAAACGGATGCAAGCTACATAAGCACGAATGAAATTAAATATACAGTGGGTGGCCAAATTAATATACTCAGTGTGAGATTTTTACATAGATTCGTATTGATTGATTGTTTAGCCATTTTGTGTTATTAGTTTTAGTTTTTTCTTTTATTTTTTGCTACTTTAGGCTGTCTTCTACAATTTGTGAGTCAGTAACATTTATTATTCAATAATAATCTTGTAATAATAACACCATTTAGTACGTAAGTCACTTATGCCATAATATTTTCCTGTGTTAAGTGCGTGCAATAGGGAGTTAGACATAGGCGCTAAAAATGTTTTATGCGTGAAACCCGTTATAAAAAGCAATACTTAAGTCTTATATATTTTATTATAATGTATAAATAATAGGTATTAACACATGATTCTATTGTTTCTTGGTTATTTTTTGTGATAATATAATTTTAAGTTAAAATAATGTAAGATGTAGCCATGGGAAAGAATTCAGACATTTCAGCTAGAAATAAATCTAAAATTTAGGTACCTTCGAGTCATATCAATCATAACCGGAGAGAAATCGCGAGATTAGTAGGCGTTTCTGAGTCTACACTTTGAAATAACAGTACAGTACAGTGATGAAGCTAAACAAATCTTTGTCACCATAGCGAGTTGATAAATGTGGTAGAAAACGTCTTTCGACTACTTGAACAGGAGAGGAAATAAGGCGTTTTATTGTTGAGAACAGAAGAAAACCCCTGAAAGTCATAAAAGTTTTGTTAGATGATGCTGGCGTAGCTTTATCTAACAGAATGCTAAGGCGAAACTGAAAAAACTGAATTTCAGTTGTTTCCGTCCTTCGAAAAACCTAAGTTTACCCAAGATGCATGCATGCTAAGCGATTGGCGTTTGCTACAATGTAAATACACTGCTCTGAGGAATACTTAAAGGAGGAAAAACAAGTTATTTAAATTTAATTTTTTTTAATTATGAAGATAAAGGTGTGACCTTAATATGACCCAATAATTGATTCAGATCCTCCAGGACAATCCCAAGTTTGTTCACCGAAGACGACATGAAATTTTTTATTAAAGCTGTGTTATTGAACGAGTGAAACCTTCTTCGTCGGTTACGACATGGGGCGAGATTAGCTCAAACGGGAATGGTCGACTACACGTGGTTGAAGGAACCATGCGTTAAGACCAATATCTGCTAGTTTTACAACGTCATCTCCATCCCCAGATGGCTGAATAGCAGCCAGACGGGACCTGCATATGTATGCAGGACTCTGCGCCTTACCATGAGGCTAAAAAAATTATTAACTTTTTTAAAGATAAAAATATTTCCTTATGAGGCACAAAAACGTATTGTTTTTCAAGTGAGTATAATAATTGGGCCACCGACGGTATTACATGCATATTAATCCAGTTAAACATGCATGATTTTAATTAAATACCCATCTTTTTAAAATTAGTAGAATATTTGTTAATCTTGAATGACATTACTAACTTTTCTTCAGCGATTTTTTTTCTGACGAAAAGTAAGGAATGTCATTTATTTTAAAGACATCGGAGTTAGTTATTGATCTAATAGTAAGATTATAAGTAGCAAAGCAATTCATCTTTACGTCACGTGTAAATAAAACTTTGCTCAGCTTTGCGCGGCTTTCACGTAGGTACACGGTGGGCTTACACTACTGTACATATTTGTTCTGTGTTTTACATTTAAATGTTGTTTTTACTAGAGTTTCTCGATTGTTCTTTGATATTGCAGACCTCTGGATGAATTGTAACAATTTTAATTGAGATGATAATATTTCTAGTGGTACGAAACGGAAATATCAATGGAAAGGTTTCCATGGGTTTATTAGAGGGACTCAAGCTGGGTGGAAATCATATTTATTTTAATTTTAAGATAAGTTTTGATTTAAATCCATACTTAATATTATAAATGTGAATGTGTGTCTGTTACCTCTTTACGCCCAAACCGCTGAACCGATTCTGCTGAAATTTTTAATCCCTTTTTGGTCGGGGATAAAATTCTGATTGGAAGGGTTGATGATGAAGGACATTAAGAAGGGCCTATAGGACTAAGCTGTTGCCGTGTCATTAGTAAGTTTAGCAGAAATTTCCGTCGGAATGACCACTATTATAGAGCTACCCGCGTTATGACAACTATCACGACGAACTGTTGCCCAAATTGAATTCTTGTTGACGTGGTCGGAATAAAAATGGTTGAATCGTCGTTAATTTTAATGATGTTTAAGTTACAACTCCTGCCTTGATATACCTGTTTATTATCATGGTTGTCACTGTATCTGTGATACAATAAACGTAAGTACTTTTGGGGCTGGGTTAGAAAAATTACAAAATGTATCTGGACCTTAACAATCAACTTCAAAAAATTGTTACCTGCTAATTTTGATTATGAAGAGAATAACAATAGCAGTTAATATAAGAGGATCATGGAGGATATGCTATAGATATTTTGGGCACGCGCAGACTCAATACTAAAATCTCTAAGCCAACTTTATTCTTGAGAATGACAACTATTTTCGTACCTGCTTATTAAATTATAAATACTATTCAATTTCGATCAATATCCAAGCTAAAGATCATGATGTGCCGAAAATATATTATTATGTGGTTGATTTTAGAAAATGTCAACAAAAAGTTGGACACCTCACTTAAAGATGGGGATTAATAACAAGATTAATATCATGTAATAGTACACTTGTACTTTATAAAAATCGGCCAAGTACGAGTTGGACTCGTGCACGAAAGGTTCCGTGCCATTATAAGAACAAAAATAGTCAAAAAATTGTGTTTTTTGTATGGGATTTTGTTGAAGAATAATTTTGTGAACATTTCATGTGCCTACCTTTAGCCGTTATTGACATAGAGCACAAAATAGCAAAAAAATCATGTTTGTTGTATGGGAGCCCCCCTTATATATTAAATTTATTTTGTTTTTGGCATTTGTTGTTAACAATCTGTGAAAATAGAAGTCTAGCTATAGCGGTTCTTGAGATACAGCCTGGAGACAGAGAGACGGACAGACAGATATCGAAGTCTTAGTAATAGGGTTCCATTTTTACCCTTTGGGTATGGAACCCTAAAAATGAATACGATAGTATTTTTTACTTAAACGTAACTACTATAAACGTTCACCGTTCAATATCGCAAGACGTCTAATATCGAAATGGTTACTTACAGATTGAACTGCGAAGTGATCTCAAGTTGGCAGACGAACTTTCAAGTCGTGCCCATCTAGCAGGTAACATTATGGGATGAGTTTGCGGATGTATCTGTGGATAAGTTGTATTCAAATACTAGACATTGCCTGCAACTTCGGTGCTATAACTTCGTTGTACAGAAATTTTGATATCACCCAGGAAGTATAACATTTTGTCAGGAAAAAATCTCAAGACTTTTTTAAATTAATTTTTCTATTTCAGCATTTAATTGATTTATTAATTGATGGATATTAGTAAGAGATTAAAGTAATATTCGTTAAAATATAATACCCGTTAAAATTATTCCAGCTGCAATATTCTAGCGCCGCGTTGCTTGGATTACTGGATTGGAATAATGTAAACTCGCTATTAGAAAGGAAGAGCGAATTTCCCAACCAAATGTAACGTATATATTTTTTTTCAAAAACAACAGTTGATTTAAAAACTTGGATGTGCTTTTTCACTTTAAGACCTTTTAACTGATTATTCAAATTCAACCTCAATTAATAGTTTTTCTTAATTATATTTAGACTTCATGAGTGAGGAAATCTTATCGCTTAAAAAACGTCAAATCATCTCACGAAATTTATGGACGCCTCCTTAAGCTATCCACCAACCTATCATAAAATCAGTACATTAAACCACATTAGGTAACTGAATATCCTGATTCCTGAGTACAATCTGCTCTCGGAGGACCTAATGTGGGGTATTTTTCATTCACTTTTCCAACAGTTAGTGCTCGGAGTGGAGAAAATTAGCTTCATGTTTCATAACAGATATATTATATTATGCTTTTTCTACATTATACATTTTGCAGAGCATAATATGTTGGAGAAATGACTCAACATTAGTAATGTTTTTACGCGATTTCATTTTATTCGTTGTTTGAGTAGTTGTTTTTGTTAGCCTAACTTCTCTAAATTTTATTACTGCAAAACTAAATTAAGTCACGAAGGAATATAATTACGATCGAAATCTATTTCAGCTTCATTAATTTACAATAATTATTACGATTATAATCTACGAATAGTCTACATCTTATAATAATAATAATATAGATCTATGGACGCTTCACACCACGTCAGTCTGGCCCTGTGGTAAGTACCTGAAGGACTTGTGTTACGGGTACCAGACAACGGAAATATTTTTAACACTTTTATACTATACAGGTAATCTTAAATATTATATTTTTATTAAATGATACACATATTTAATACACATGCATGAACCAGGAACTTTGAAAACTTTTTGTTCCATCGGCGGGATTCGAACCCGCGACCCGCGACGCTTGAATACCAACAGCCCACCAACTGAGCCACAGAGGTCGTCAAAATCGTCTTATTGATTGCGAGTTCTCAGAAATTATAATTTACAGTAGCATAATTTTCCGTGTAATTTGTGTCCAAAATATTTTTTTATGTAAAGAAAAACAGTGTTCAGGGTTGTATTACCCCTGACGTAATCCTTATAACAAGAACATAGGAATCATTATCCCAGAAACTCCGAGAAAAAATAACTGTTGGGGAAGCTTGTTGCCCCGCGAAGCCTTCAAAAGGCCACAAAGGTTTCATCACGTCCCGATTGTTCAAAAAACAATCGTTCAATTTTTTCGTTCCATTTCATAATATTTTCATCCCCTTTTTGCGCGTGGATTGGACTTATATTATATCGTAGTCATCTGGTTTAATCTGCGATTCGATTGAATGACTAGCGCATTCATTGAATGACTAAAGGACAACACGTCAAGACGCGTTGACTATGTTAAAGGTCTTGACTAAAAGTCACAACTCACAATACATTATAGTGAAGTTGTTAAATGGCATGATATATTTTTTTAAGTAGCCGTTGACGGGGTAGTGATAGGTAAATCCACAATGTCATGATATTAATTTATTAGTATCACAAATTTAAAGCACTTTAAAGTAAAAATGGACAAAATATTAACACAGCTGTGCGAGCTGTTTGACGCCATATTTGTTTTAGTGACTACTAGCGCCGCAGTGGGAAAAAATCAAAAACGTTCAGTTACCTGACTGATTTCATGTCCGCTATCTTCAAAGGGCTATGTTACAAATCGCTATCTAGTTGGACTTTGAGTCATTCAATTGAATGTTGTCATTCAATGAATGCGCTATAGTCATTCAATCGAATCGCTGATTAAACCAGATGACTGCGACATAATATACAAACGTATATAAAAGTTATAAACTTTCTGTGCTGTTTTTTCAATTTTCGCAAAAATTGTTCCCACAAAAGAGTTCTGAAAGGTGTTTTTGTATTCATTTATTGTAAAATATATATTAAATTGCATTATAAAATATTTTTATTGAAAAGAAAGGTGGGTTTTTCAGAATACACTTCTAATCTGTATGGATTATAAGAATATTGTGGAAAACTTTAAAGTTAGTAAGAAAATGTTTATTACTTAAACAGGTATATTTTTTGAGCATTTTGATTGTCACAAATCATACTAAGGTATTATTAGTTAAAAATATCGTGTTATTTCTTTCGTTACTTGTGTGAGTTTGCATCAATTTAAAAGCGATCTCAAGAATGAGCTTCGTAGGCTAGTATCATGTAGCAGATAGGCATTTATTTTTAATTTCAATTTTTTTATATTTTTTAAAACTATTATCAACAACCTTCACTGAAGCTGTATACGACTCTTTATTCCCCACAATTTCTACCGCGGGGCGAAAATGTATATCAGCTTCTATAGTTTCGTATTTTTGCCAGTGCCCGTTATTTTTATCAACAAAACTGCTTAAGTACCAAATGAATAAGACTTAACGATGCCAAACTAAATTTCGCTGAAGACAGCTTCTGTTAAGTTCGCCAAACGCTGAGATTCCCTGCACCAGCGGATAAGATCTGAAATCCTGGAGTGAATTACGCTAATTCCTAATTCCAGTAATATGGAGAAGAAAGTTGTATTCTTTAATTTGGCTATTCAAATGTTGGCTTATGTTTTTAATCCTTACTTAATATTATAAATGCGAAATTGTATCTTACCTCCCATCAAGCCCCATACGAGCACCAGTGATCGCGACAATAGAATACAATAGCATTTCCAAGAATTCTCGATCGAAGGATTGAAAGACAGAGTAGATTGAGATGAAATTTGGTGTGTAGGCACTTTGAGAGACGGAAAATGACACAGAAAAGTTCTTGTAATGATTTCTTAAGTTTTCGCGAGTATCACTCATGATATTATAAGTTTAAACACTTACGGATTTTGTCGCGGAGCACTTTTATTAATCCCGACGTTTCGGCTACTTTGCAGCGGCCGTGGTCACGGGCGGACTGAGGTGACAGGTGTCCAATTTCTTGAAGTTATCCATCTACCCGACGATCACACACATGTGTGACAGGTGACAGGTGTCCAATTTCTTGAAGTTATCGATCTACCGAAATTGATGAGTCGTCGGGTAGATGGATAACTTCAAGAAATTGGACACCTGTCACCTCAGTCCGCCCGTGACCACGGCCGCTGCAAAGTAGCCGAAACGTCGGGATTAATAAAAGTGCTCCGCGACAAAATCCGTAAGTGTTTAAACTTATAAGTTCTTGTAATATATAATATTTTTTTGTGATAAACTAATTTTGGTGCTAAGAAATTGCGGTTGTCATGTAATATAAATTAAGGCATCAGGAGAGATTATAATTGATAAACCAGGTACAGAGGAATAATATAATTTACTTACGCCCACTTGCGCAGGTCTGAACGTTGTCGTTTTCGTAAAATATATAAAGAACTAGCTGTCCGGGCGAACGTTGCTTTGCCATAATATATTGTGTATTTGCCATATTATTTTATTGAAGTGACTAAATATGTATGTTACCATGGCAACTTCGATCGCTATCCCGTCGCACAAACAATGGTCGCCGTCAGTCTCAGGTTGTAAAATAATTTGCAATAAAATAAAATTGCGACTATAATTAAAGATCTAAGCTATCCTATCTCTCAAGTTGGAAAAAAGCACACATTAAAAAAAAATAAACATTAAAATCGGTTAAGTAGTTTAGGAATCCATCGCGGACAAACATCGTGTCAGGAGATTTATATATTATATTAGATGTAAGAGATAACACACTATTTAAACCGGTATTAACTTCAACCTGAATCTGCGCAAGTGGACCTAAGTTACCTAAAACATTTTATGTAAAAATATTAGTCTTAGATATTATTATATACCCGAGGAAATTGATTCCTAGGCAGTTGACAGACCTACGTCGTTTAGTCGGCTTTAAATGTCAATTCAATGTTATCTGTGATCGGTTTTGACGTACCTAAATCGTAATGCAACTCAACATCTCTGATAGTACAATCAAGTATTCTTTAATTTTGATTGTGATAAGATTTTACACTGTGTAAAGTGGAAACTGCAACGTCAGTTTTCGATTAAAACTCCAAGTTACATCCAAGTCACTAGCAGGTCCGTATTTAATTAAAGTTTCGATTTAAAACCAGGGCGCCTATTCCCATGACTCGAATGTCACTTCGAGACTTTTACACTCTTGTGTGTCCGGGCGGAAAGCGTCAACTTTCTTCCCGCTGCGCTTACAGATATTGGCGTTTTCCGCCTCCGTCGATGAGAAAAATAGCATACGCACCACGGGCAGTAAGTAAGAAAGCCTCAGATCACATGTAATTGTTGGCCGAGGCGAAGCCGAGACATTTCTTATTTTCCTGCCCTAGGTGCGTAATATACTATTTAACACTAAAAAACCGACTAAAAGTTTTGTATAAAATTAGAAACTTTCTGTCTACTGATTTACGTACTACTCTTTGTGAATCGCTTATTTTGTCTAAGTTAAATTACGCAGATATTGTCATAGGCCCCTGCATGTTGTCTAGAACCAAAAGGCTCATTCAAAAGGTCCAGAACTCGTGCGTCAGGTTCTGTCACAACGTCCCTCCTCGTGCTCACGTGACACCATATATTAACAACATACGTTGGCTTAGAATGGATGGTAGGAGGCAACTGCATTTTGCCACATTACTGTTCGGGGTCATAAAATTTAAAACACCTGCTTATCTGTACAGCAAACTACAGTAGGCAGGAGACAAACAGCTGACCGTTACAACGCGTGGTTCCTCGTATCTTCTAATTAATCTTCTGCACCACACCTCCGCGTTCAGGGGTAGCTTCCGGTACCTGGCCAGCAAAGTCTGGAACAATCTGCCGCCTCCAATCCGTGCTCTGCAAACAACACAGGGACTTAAACTTAAATACAAATAATCTTTATTTGCAAAAATATGGTCATAAGATGGTAAAATTTTACAAAGCTTTTTTGCTACAGCAACAGATGTCTACAGATTCCTAAACACCTCAATTGCTTAAGTTATTGATAAAAACGCCTAAAAACATAATTTATATTAACATTGGTATATGTATATATGTATATTGTATTATATTATATTACATATCTATTATTATTATAATTACAACTTACTATAACATTTACATTGATAAAACAAGTATGTACGAGTAGTATAAAACCATCGAAATACCTACCGAGAGAGTTGTAAGCCGGAGCCACGGCGGTATGACTCCAGGTCACCAAGGCCTTTGCTTGCAGCACAAGACGTTGTAAACAACACAGGATCACATCTTCATGCACTTTTCGTATTTACTTAAATTATAACGGAGAATTATTTTTTGAGTATACATTGGTATGGTATAATATACTCGTATAATTATTAGCAATGTAACTATACAATATGATAATTACAGTTTAGTTAGGTCTAGCGCAGAGAAAGACCTCTAGTAAGCGCGTCTTCGCGCCGACTAACTTGTATTTCATTATTATTGTCATATTTTATTGTCTATCCTGAATAATTGCGGACCGTGGGAAAATTTGCCGCCCTTATCCATTAATTGTCCATTGTCCAGTGTCTATGTATGTATGTGTGTGTTGTAACGTTTATAGTAGTTAACTTTGTAAGAGTGCCGGTTGTGGGATCGCAGACTGTCAGGGGGCCACGGAAGATCAGGCGCCACGGCTTGCCGCGGTCGATGCCTGAGTGGCTTTCCCTTTAAACATGCGGTGTGTGCATTGCACAGCCATAACCAATCACCCATTAGTTTTTAAGTACTTCAATGTTATATGTATGTTACAGTGCGTCATGTCAAATTGTTGTTATTCGTTTGTGCTATAAACTCTGGCTGTGCTCTGTCCTTGTATGTTTAATAAAGATATTTTTATTTTTATTTTATTTTTTATTTTTAACATTTATTCGGAGGTTTTTACACTCGTGTATATAGAATTATAGATGCACGAGTGACGAGTGTAAAAAACTGCGATCGAACCGAATCGAACCGAAGCATGAAAACATAGAGAAGCAAAAAAACATAAGTCAGTTATGTTTATATATACTGCCAACAGGTATATTCTCAGGTACATGAGAATATACCTGTTGGCAGCGTGATCAGTCCTCGAAATCTGGCAGGGCGTGGTATTCAGTTATGAAGCGGGCCTGATTGTGAATTTTCAGGTATTACTCGACGCAAACCAGGAAAAGCTACCTTTTCGACTCACCGAAATCATAAATCAATTTACACTTTACAGTTTCTAGCAGCAATAAAAAAAAATCTGATATTGGATTATAAATTACAAATTTCTAGCCGTAGAATTAAATGGATACTATAAAAATTGTAGAAGACGTAAAAAGCTATGAATATATTATTAACTCTAAGTTGTTCATGATGAAAATATGCTATACAGTTATAGATATTTTATAATCTGTACAAACATTCACAAAAAAGTTACCAATACGGACAAAATAACAATATTGCAAATGGTAATAATATAGAGTAGACTTTAACTTTTTTTGGATAAAATTGGATCTAGAATAAAACATAGTATTATTTTACCATACGTCCATTCCAATTAATTTGATTGAAGTCCATTCCTTTTAGTCAATAATTAATACCTATATTTATACCTAGCATTAAACAACTTCCCAGTGCATAACTTCATACGTAGATATATGAGTCGTTACAGCAGTTTCGGCCACCCCACCTCCCAGAATCTCTTTAGCTGAAAGCGCTAATCACATTCGTGCGATTTTCAGAACCGACAGATCACAGAATACGATTGGCCGCGCAAAAGTCTAATGGCTGGTTTACAAGTATTAAGTAGATAAGTAGTAACTAAATTCTAATTTTCATCTAGTTTAGTACTTAGGTACTAAATTATTTACTTGCTACTAAATGTGTGTTTACATGCAATTAACAATTTAAAATTACTTAAGTTAAAAAGTTAATTACTACTTATCAATTTAATACGTGAAAACCAGCCATAAGTGCCACATTCAGAGACGAATATTTACCTGTAACTAAATTAAGATTTTGACGTTAGCCCCATAGATAGGTAACTATCTGTCAAACTTTTTATTAAAATAAGTTTCATTATCATCAAAATGTGTCTATGAGTACGGCTGTAATGATTATTTTAGCTTTTTGATGAAGATTTTGACATTACATACATTTTCTGACAAACTGCTAATTTTATTACAGTTAATCAGTTAAGTAATTAATGCGGTAGTAATTTCGCTACAGGCATAAATATCATACTGTTTTCGATTCTAAGGTCTCTTTGATGGGGTGAAGTGTGAGCGGGACGGGTGCATGTCGACGCCCGACGGAGTCACGCTATTGGTAGATAGTGATAACACGGCGCCTGATTGGTATATGAGCGATCTCACGGTGCCATATATTGGTAGGTAGTTATTGTACATATTATTTGATTTTTTCAGGTATCGCCTAAAGTTTTGGACGACTTATACAAGTAAATTTACACCTGTTGGCCATTTTGAGCTTTGTTACGTCTACAAATGGTTCAATTTCCGTTTTAGTGTCAGTGAAGATTTGTATCTTCAGTTGCATGTAGTGCAGCCTGAAATGCATAAACACCGTCTGACTAGCCAAGTCCTGAATTATTCATATCCGAATTCATTACTGAATTTCGCAAATTTGATCATATAGGTGCTCGCTAGCTAAGTTGATCAAAGCTAAGATTGTCCAAAGTCTAACTAAGTTTGTGGCTGTCTGCATTTTTATTTAATTTGTCCACGGAATCTTAAATAGATCTTCTTTGAGTTTCTTTCTAGTCTGTAAGTTGGTGAATATTCGCCTACATACAGAGAATATACAGATATGAAAATTGAAGAGTAGTGTGGTGGCGTTTTATGTAAATGTAGAAGTTAAATTTCAAAGACTGAAATTATCTTATCTATTTCAAATGCAGCACAGATTTTGATGAAATTTTTACATAATATCACTGCTATTATCATGAGCATAATGAGATTTTGGATTGGATAGCATCACTATAATTATTATAGTGCTTGATTAAATTAATCTAGTAGTGAAATGTGTACTTAAGCTTCACTGGATTCCACCAATATAATAATAAATTCTGACGTACAAATATAATTCAGCATGATTATCATCAATAAATCAATACAGAATCATGATAGGACAAAGGTTGGGTTTATAATAATATGCGTATTGTTATGACACGTTTAAGGTGTGGCTCCGGGTCAGGATGGGAACCTGCCCGGCTTAGTCCCGGCGCCGAGGGGAATGCTTCAATTTGCCTAAGCGTGCCCTAACTTTGGTGGAAGTCCGGTCCCTTTTGAGGTAGACCGGCCAATCGTGGAGGGAGTCCTGTGTTAGACAGATTCTCCTGGATCTGTCTAACACAGGACTCCCTCCACGATTGGCGGAATGTCCTCGTAGGACGGATGTCCTCATCCCTCCGTATACGGAGCTCCGTATAGGAGACCAGCGGTTTGATACGGCTGAAAGCAAACCGCAGGTGGTTTTAGTGGGTAAGAGTCTCACATACCCCCGGGGTGCTTCAGCTAACTAAGGCACATCCCCAACCCATGATGGGTTTCCCCTGTCCATAAAAAAGGTTTCTAAGGTGTGTGTGATAACTGATAACCTACACCTTAAGATGGATTTATGATTGATGGATGGCCGCTACAGCATGAGATATTATGTAAATGGCTCTATTTAAATAAATCGTTACAATATACTTGTGATCTCACGATGTTGCGGCCACTCATCAATCATATTAATCTATCTTAAGGTGTCGGATTTCACATACACCTTAGAAACCTGTTACATTAGGTACTAGCAGTACCTTTAAGTGATTGAGGTGACGCCGCGGTAAAGTAAAAAACCGTGTTGGATATGTTTTAGATTGCTTGTTTTCTTTGAGAGGCCGGCTCGGTCTCTCATAGAAAACAAGCAATGGAACAGCAAAAAATAGAAAGGGCGTAGCGACAAAATGGTTTTTGTAGCGTAACACAAAAACCATAAATACATTACATAGTATAGCCATATTTGCCAAGCTATGGACAAATTAAAGTGTATGTTTGAACCAATCTATGTACAAATGGAAGCTTAATGCCCGTTTTCACCAACTAGACCTAAAATTTAGGGGTCCCTAAGCCAATATTCCAAGTTTTGTTCTTGATGAATTGACAACCCCGTAACTCTTAGGTGACGTATAATCTCTACATAGTATAAAACAAAGTCGCTTTTTCTGTCCTTTGTTCCCTTTAATTGCGGTTTTCTTTAATATATAGAGTGATTAAAGAGGAAGGTTTGTGATAAATATTATGTATATAATTAATTATGGGAGTTCGCTATTTTACAAGTAAAATATCAGACGGCAATTCTATAACAGATTCATTTTCAAGGCAACCGTCGTCGTCGCCACATACGTCACCTAAGTGTACGGGGTCGTCAATCCATCCCGTAAATTATAAACGTCACCTAATGGTTTGGTGGATGAATCGCATTTAATAGGTTGTTTTATTTCAAATAAACGTCACCTAAGAGTTACGGGGTTGTCAATTCATCAAGAACAAAACTAGGAATATTGGCTTAAGGTCGTCCCCCGAGCAAACGACCTTGGCCATACATTTGCCGCGTTGCCGAGATCGCGCCAAAACCCTATTATTTTTACTTATCTTAGTTCAAAATTGTCCTAAAAAAATTTAAAACGGCGAATATGTAGTTTATGATATTGTCGATCTATTGGCGTGAGTTTCAAATAAAAGTAATTTGTAAATCCTAAGGAGATGCTGAATGTATGCTTGAATTTTAACAAATTGGTATTACTTTGGAAGCTGATATCATGAGTATAAGAAACAAAAATAGAAAATTTAAAACGACAAAAGGAATGTTGATATACTGAAGATTATTGCTGTATTTTTATTATAACTTTGTAGCTTTCAGATTATGAGCTTATAAGGTTTTAAATACGGTCAATTACGGAATCTCCGGACGGAACGCCCTTAAGGGACAATAAAAAGGTATAGGCGTAGTTGGTGAAAACGGGCATAAATAAC
Source organism: Polyommatus icarus (assembly GCA_937595015.1). Lineage (NCBI taxonomy): Eukaryota > Metazoa > Arthropoda > Insecta > Lepidoptera > Lycaenidae > Polyommatus > Polyommatus icarus. The sequence continues at coordinate 8,838,832 of OW569340.1, forward strand.
TCTGTTGGCAAAACAGGAATCCCTATTTTTCACAGGTTTTTAGATTGATTATTCTGTGTTATAAAAGTTGAGCAATCGTGTTATGCTATGGGTAATTCAAAGAGAAAGACATGATGAATACTGACAATGAACTTTAATTTCTTAGTTTTAGTAATTGCTGAGAAAAATTAAAAAAGAGTAATTGCCTTAAAGCGCATGTTAATCGAACAAATCAGGTACAAACACAGCTTAAGCAAATGGGCATTGTCCAAAAAAAATCACATGTACTTTTTATATTTTTTTTCGTTAAAATATGGTATTTTAAGAATATAAATTAAATAATTTTGAAATTCATTGGCTAGTTTTTTCTCAATATATTTTTAAAGTTTTGCTGTGACGTCATCATCGGCGGCCAATTGAACTTTTTCAGTATGTTTTTTTTCCTTTCAATCTTATTTATAATGGCTGGTTCGTCAAATATAAGTTCTCATTATATGAAAGCTGATACGAGAAGCTTACCAAAAGTTCGAAACGTAATGTTGGTCGAATTTATTGCTAATTTAACGCCATTGAAGGTCAAACTAAGGTTAAACATATTTGTTCAAAAATATAAGTAACTAATGGGTATTTTTTTCGTTTATACACAGAAAAACGATCACTGAACTTATTCCTCGAAATGTTTTTGTAATGAGCAAAATTAAAAAAAAATGGACAATCCCCATTGTGGTGTTCACTTACACCTCAGAAACCTGTATCAGCATAACTAATAGTAATAATATGTTTAAGTGCATAATGCGCATGTTGAAAAAACAAATCAGATAGGGGCAGCTTGAGGAATATCATGGTGTTCACATTCTTCTTAAAAACCAATTTCAGCATACCTAATAGTATATAATATGTTTATCTGCCGCACTTCAGACAACATTATATTATATTCATTAACGTTATATGTAAGTTTATTTAATTATATATTAATTAAATAAACTTACATATAACTTACATTCTATGAGAGAGCGCGATAAATAAAAGATATTAAATTACAAATGGGATGACGTCACATCCAAATCGGAAGTACCGCAAAAGCGTTTTCGTCAGTACAATTCCTATTTTCATAAAATCATATTTTCAAATCAACTTTATTTATCAATCATAAGCTTTTATTTGATGATAAGGGTGAAATACGGTTTCCTAGGCCAAGTTCTACTAGAAATATACATTTGTTCAATGAAATTGAATATAGGTCAAGTAGCCTATTGTGGTGTTCACCTTAGAAACCTGTCTCAACATAGCTGATAGTATGTTTAAGTGCATAAAGCGCATGTTAAACGAACAAATCAGGTACCAGGACAGCATGAGCATTGGGAAGTTCGTCACGTGGCGGTAATGACGTCACGTCCGCTCGCGATCAGCATTACTTCACTTCGGATTGAGTCTTCACTATTACCATAATGTCCAGTCCAGACTCCAGACAGAATTTGTTTCGATTTTACTTGTAGATTTTAAAGTTGCAGTTAGTGAGTGATATTATGACTTAGGGTTAAATCAGACTTGAGCCTTAGGTACAAGTTGGAAACCCGCTACATAAAGCGGCAGAAAACGACGCGACACAACTGGTTTGTCACCCGCATGTGGACCAGACCAAGGGGATAGGAAGGGATTTTTTTAGATCAGTTTTTTCAGGTACATAAACGGAAATGCCGATCAAATCCGGTGGGACTGATAAGTAGTGTCCGATAAAGCACGTTAGTCTGGTAGCAGTCTCCAGACTTTTACATAAACTTGAAAATGCCGCAGGCATCAGAAACTGTTCAAAATGATATAAATATAGAGGTATAATAATTATTCAGTATTCTTCACCAAATGATATCAGTTTTTTAAAAAGCAACTCGAGGAAGTAAGAAGTATCTACTTCATTTGTAGAAAAATTCAATCAAAAATATTGAAATTATTCATAGAAAATTAGTTATGTACTCAATATTATATGTCCAGTCTTAGTTTTCACTCACAACAAAATGCTAGGAATATAAAGAACTTTATTATATTTCTCTCCACGTACGGGTCCACATCCACAAAAAGGTGAAGTTACATAACTCTCGAAACAACACTAGACGTTCTAATGGAACCAGTAGTCGAAATCCACTTATGTACAGTCACCAGCACTAACTCTCGCAATAAATTGTATGAGTACATTTGATTTAAGACACTCACAAACTAATATTCCCGCAAAAATCACGCGCGAAGACGCGCAAGTAAATAATTTTTAGGGTCAATTCAGACCGCAACGCGACGCGTAGATATGCATTTCTGAATTTGTACTGAATTGACAGGCTAACATGGCGTCTCACGCAATTGAAGTCTGTCAAATCAGTACAAATTTAGAAAAGCAGAAGTCTCTCGCAATTGAAGTCTGTCAAAAGTCAAAACTCAAATCAGGCGAGGCAGCGAGGCGGCTCGCTTGGTCAGTACGCGGCTAATGACTAAAGCTAAGAAGTTAAAGTTCATTGTCAGTATTCATTATATCGTCTTTGAATTACCCGTAGCATAACACGATTGGTCAACTTTTATAACACAGAATAATCAATCAAAAAGACCTCTGTAAAAAAGGGATTTCTATTTTTCCAACAGAGGAGAGTGATTTATGCTTCCAAAATTTGTACATAGATTGGTTCAAGCATACACTTTAATTTGCCCATAGCTTATATGAAATGTATTTATGGTTTTTGAATTACGCGACAAAAACAATTTTGTCGCTTACGCACTTTCCATTTTTTGCTGTTCCATTGCTTGGAAAACAAGCAATCTAAAACATATCCAACACGGTTTTTTACTTAAACGCGGCGTCATCTTAAATAAATCGTTACCGTACATAGTTTGTGATCTCGTGTTGTAGCAGCTAAACCGCTCGTTCACACGGACGAGTATTCGGCCGTGTTTCCACTGAAGCGGAGCGGAGCTTAGCGGTGCCAAATTGACCAATCACCATGCTCGAAATCTTCGCTCCGCTTCGCTGTCATTACGCTGTAATAGCACGATTGGTCAATTCGGGCACCGCTAAGCTCCGCTCCGCTTCAGTGGAAATGCAGCCTAAGTCGAGCTTAATACTGCCTTTCCATCACAGAGCGGAGCTGTGTTGCGAGGAATATGTTTTTGAAACCCAATAGAATCGTTTCATTGACATGACTTTGCCATGACATCGCTCAGCGTGGCGATCCTATTAGCTTTGTCCACTGTGCCTTTTTCTGTTCGTCAAGGGCATGCGTTATAGCGCAGTCAACAGCGAACGTGAGGCATGCCCGCGACGCATGCCCTCTGATCGTATCTAAAACTTTCGCTTTGTTATTAAAAATAACATTTGGCGTTACGTTCGTTGATGCATTCAATTATTGAATGCGCCAAAACGAAGAAATAAGATGACGAAAATTGAAGACGAAAGCGCATAGTGTGGACATAGCTGCAGCTATTGGTTATCAAAAACACAATCCTCGCTCACAGCTCCGCTCAGCTCTGGTGGAAACAAAGCCTTAGACTAGGTTTCCACTCTTTGCCATAGAATTCCCTGAGGTAAAATACTTTAAGCCGTCTATATTTATAATATTAATTGCTACCTCCGAATTGAGAGGTTCCGAGGAACGCAATTTTCTGGGCGATGTTTCTAGGTAAATTCCTAAATTACATTAAGAGGTAGGCTCGTTGACCTTTTGTTTGCGGCTTATTTTACTTTAAACACCCGAAATTTTAGTCGGGCTATTTGAGACCCTTCAGACTTCAGTGATTGAAACACTTAGGGCCTGTTTCACCGCTTCCTGATAAGGCTATCCACCACATAACTTGACACATAGAGTATGGAGAATCTGTCAAATAAGCCTATCGGGCACCCTATCAGGAAGCGGTGAAACAGGCCCTTAACAATATAAATATAACTTTTAACTATCATTTCACTTAATATATGAAAATACCTAACTCATTATTTTTAGTAATAAATAAACGAAACAACGAATTAATGAATTACATTATTCAATTGAAATCTGCTATCATTAAGTTGATGTATAAACATTGACTTCATTCATTTGTATAATTATTTTTATTATTAATACGACACACAACATTTGTTTATCTTAATGATAAACTGGCTATCACAACAGGAAGTGATAATACTTTAGGGTGTCTTTGTGTCCCTATAAGGAGTTGACTGTGAAAGCAGGGCTGCAGAAAGAGCTACTTTTCACTCCTATGTATTTGTGTGGAAAATCTCAAAGTTTGGAAATTGACTATTTATTAAGGAAAAAAGTTATTTTAGCGTTGCTACTTGCATAATTTGTTCACAGACTAAAAGGGACGCAATATAGTCATTATACTCACGTTAAACCATTAATTACTTTGTTTTTACTATGCCCTGTATATAAACTTTCATACATTGCTTTTGCATAGGTAACCTACCTAACCTACCAATATATTATTTTAAAAAAAGAGCTAAATCTATGGAACAGTCATGTTATGAATCGTACATTAACAAAACGGAAAACTCTTTAATTAATAATCCAAAAGTTTTTTGGTCTTATGTCAAAAGTAACAGCAAAGCTGCTTCTACTTTTCCTGCCTCTATGCGTTATGACGGAGAACTCGCAACCTCCGGTGACAAAATTTGTGATTTATTTGGCGCTTATTTTAAAACTAATTTTCTAGACCCCAACCCAAAAGCTAGTAATTTTTATTCCGAAAGTAAAAATGCAAATCAAAACACTATTGGAGACATCGAGGTCAATCCTGACGAGGTTTTAAACTTGTTAAAGTCTGTTAGTCTGAATAAAGGTGCAGGTCCTGATGATATACCACCTTTACTCGTAGTAAAGTGTGCTAAATACTTGGTCACTCCTTTGTGCATGCTCTTTAGTAGGTCACTGAAAGAAAGATACGTCCCAAGTATTTGGAAATCCGCATTTATTACTCCCTTACACAAAGGAGGTGATAAGGTTAATATAAAAAACTATAGACCCATATCAAAACTTTGCATTTTTGCCAAAATTTTTGAAAATATCGTATACAAACAAGTCTACTCAACACTTAAATGCTGGTTCACTCCAGATCAACACGGGTTTTTAAGAGGTCGATCTACTACTTCAAATCTTCTTGTTGCATACGATTATGTTAGTGCATATATGGATACGGGTGCCCAAGTAGATGCTATATTTACAGACTTTAGTAAGGCATTTGACCGAATCGACCACTCTATCCTATTGCAAAAACTTTCTATCGCAGGTATACATGGGAACTTATTTCGATGGTTTTCTTCTTACATCAGTAACAGATCGCAAGCAGTAGCTCTAAATGGCTTTATGTCAACCTGGATGCCAGTGCCCTCTGGTGTCCCTCAAGGATCCCTTCTGGGTCCCTTATTATTTTCAATATTCCTTAATGATATATCTTCTTGTTTCCTTCATTCCAAACTGTTGCTTTATGCCGATGATGCCAAAATAATAAAATATATTTTGTCACTTAGAGATTGTTGCCTTCTGCAAGAGGATCTTAACAGATTGAGTCACTACTGCACAATTAACAAACTAGATTTAAATGTATCCAAATGTTTTGCACTAAATTTTACCCGTAAACCTAACTTAATTAATTTTGAATACACACTTAATAATGAAGAATTACTTAAGAAGAACTCAATGAAAGATCTGGGAATAGTTGTCGACTCTAAGTTAATTTTTGATAAGCACGTTGATTACATTGTGGACAAAGCTTCAAAAGCTTTAGGGTTTATCATAAGATCTTGCAAACATTTTAAGAACACCAAAACTATTAAAGTTTTATATTGCTCTTATGTGCGCACTCTTTTAGAATACTGCTCTGAAGTTTGGAATCCACAATACAATACTTATATAATGAGAATTGAATCGATACAAAAGCGCTTCCTAAAATATCTTCAATTTAAATGTGGACTTAATCTACCAGATTATGAAGCGAGGTGTAAAAAATTTCATTTTCTACCGCTACAATATCGCAGAACTGTTTCCGATGTTGCGTTCTCTTGTAAAATTATCAATAATACTGTTGATGTACCTGAATTGTTAAGCCAATATAATTTTAATATTCCTATCCGATATTTCCGTAATTTTGTGCCGCTTTACGTCCCGCCTTACAACACGTCTTATCGTCGCAATTCTTTTATATACAGATCAAGCGCTCAACTCAATAATTTTATTAAAAATAATCACAACGAAGATATTTTCTCAATAAAACCCTTAAAAATTAGGAAAGTATTGACGGATGCGTATTTCTCGAGTTAATAAGCCCTAATAAACATAAACATAATCATAATGTAAAAATAAATCAGATCATTGCTACATATAAACAATATATAATATTCTTAAACTTATTTTTCTTTTACTTTCGCAGTGGTCATTTTATATTATATATTTATAATATAATTTTTTACCAACTTAATTATTATTTAGTGCAAGTTAGCCTATATTATACAAATTTTATTGTTCTATTTAAGTTCTAGCCATGCAGAGCTTAATTTTCACTTTGCTTTAGTTATTATTTTTAAATTTAGTAGTGGAAACTTGTTATTGGCTCTTAGTTTTGTAGTAGTTTTAGTTATAGTTATTATTATGTAGCTGTAAGTTTTCCTAAGAAAATAAAAATAAAAAATAAAAAAATAAATAAAATAAAAGAAAAACTGTTTGATACAAAGGCGAAAGCTAATATTGAGAATCAATGTCCCATTCAGAAAAAAACTCTAAAGCGAATACTTCCTTTATAATTATATTATTTAAAGGGAGTATTCACTTTTCATAAGTTTACGGGCTCCTTAAGGGTCCCTAAATTAGCAGGTCGATTGTCTGTCAGTGCGAATATCGACGTAAATGACATTAAAATAACATTTATAACAGCGCGCCTTGTACGGTGGCGGTTACGACGCTCGCCGCGTCCATGATAGGGCGAAATACCTTTTAGAAATATCTATATAGAAATATCTATATATATATATATATATATCGGCGCATAAACTCATTCAATGAATCATTCTACGATCACGCCACCACCACCGGTCACCCGACGCGCGCTCCCCTCTCGAGCGAATTACGCGCCGCCCCCAGCCCCACTCGCTCACTCCCACCATTGCGCCTATAAAAGTGTTGCACTTGGCAGATCGTGTGATTTTCATCTTGCGATTTCCGAAGCGTGTAGATGTCGGACTGTGTTTAATATTTCAAATAAGTGATTTTGTTTAAATTAATCAGTGAACGAATAAATAACAATATTAAAGTGATATTTTCTTAATTAAAAATTAGTGATTCGAACAAACCTTGATTTTGAAGTGTTTAATAACAAGTAAAAATTTTAGTGTGACAATCATTATTGGTGTTGTGACAATTATTTGTGAAGTATTCTGATTTAAATAAAAATGAGTGGTGAAAACGAAGGTGTTTCTTCTGATCCTGTTCCCCCTTCTCTTACATCAGAAGAGGGGACGAGCCGACGCCAACCAATTGCGGCCTCATCGGCAACTTCTCCTATGCTGCTATTGGCAAATACGTTCAAAGATACCATGTCGGAAATGATGGAGCGGATGTCTCAAGAAAATCAGGCAATTTTTTTAGAAATGATGAACGTTATTCGACCTGAAAATTCAAGGATTCGCATATCCGACGTTTATTTTCCAAGTTTTGACCCAGACAAAGAAATGGATGTAAAAGAATGGGTTAACTTAATTTCACGCACACAAAAAGAATACAATTTGAAGGATCACGAAGTACGGCTAAAAGCAGCTAGTGTTTTGAAAGGCAGAGCACAATCTTGGGCTGACGATTGCTTACTTCGCACAACTACTTGGGCTGAAATGAGAGAGGACATGCTACAAACATTCGAGGCAGAAAGCAGGTATTTCTCTGATATATTAAAATTTAGAAGGTACACAATTGAAAATGCCGAAAGTATTCCTGAATATATTTCAACTGTGTGGAAAATGTTCAAGAAAATTATGAAACCGAATCCTACCGAACAAGATGCCGTAGAATTTGTCATTGGCAGTATAACTGATGACTCTTTGCGAACAGAATTACTGAATACCAAATCCAATACTGTACCGGAGCTTATTGCTATTGCCAAAACCATGCGAAAGCGGAAAGCCCTTCCGATTCGTGATAGCGCTACTTCTTTCAAAAGAGCCAAAACCGAGCGTAACGGTAATTTTGATGAAAAATTAACATGCTTTGTTTGTGGAAAACAAGGACATCGAGCGAGATGGTGTAGTCAAAATTCAATAGTTCAAGCTAGATCTGAAGCAAATCAAACAGTTTCTAAAGAATCCTCTGAAAAGAAGAAAAAAGAGTGTTCATATTGCGCCCTGCCAGGACACACATATGAGACATGTTTCAAGCGCATCAATGCTGAAAAAAATGTCAACTTATGCCAAAAAGGTAAGGAAGTTTCAAATATAATAAGTGTTCTCAATAATCAGCAAATATTTCAGGCATTGTTTGACAGTGGTGCCGATTGTTCACTAGTGAGAGAATCAACAGCTGCAAAACTTTCTGGATCTCGAATAACGAAACTGACTTGTTTAAAAGGAATTGGACCAGTACCCATTTTATCGGCATTCCAAATTTCACCTATTCTTCAAATAAATGATATTCATATTGAACTCAATCTTCATGTGGTGCTTGATCATGAAATTCCTGTAGAAATTTTAATAGGAAAGGATATTTTGAGCATACCAGGTATTGAAATTACACTTACAAATAATGGAATTAATATAACAAATAACAAAGAAACTATTACTAAAAATGTTTGGCAACTTTCGGCTTCAACAATTGATACAGACTTGACAGAAAAACAAGATATCGAAGCATTATTAACAGTTTTGAATAAATATCAAGAATCGTTTACGGAAGGCGTGTCAAGCTCTAGGATAACTACAGGTGAGCTTTCTATACGATTGAAAAACCCTGATAAGACAGTGAACCGTAGACCTTACCGTTTAGCACCGATTGAACGCGAGAAAGTCAAAGCAATAATTAAAGACCTTTTACAAAAGAATATTATTCGAGAAAGTAATTCTCCATTTGCAAGCCCGATAATCATGGTAAAAAAGAAAAACGGGGAAGATAGACTATGCGTCGACTACCGTGAACTAAATGCGAATACAGTTAGAGATCATTACCCTCTGCCATTAATTTCTGAACAACTTGACCAATTAGCTGACGCAAAATATTTTACTTGTTTGGACATGGCAGCAGGATTTCATCAAATACCTATAGCCCCAGAGTCAATAGAAAAAACAGCGTTCATCACACCAGATGGACAATATGAGTATTTGACCATGCCATTTGGTTTAACTAATGCGCCTTCTGTTTACCAGAGAAGTATAAACAAAGCACTTGGGGAATTGCGAGGTAAAGAAGCTTTAGTCTACATTGATGATGTCCTGATACCTAGTAAAACAGCGACTGAAGGTCTAAGTAGACTTCAACTAGTCTTAGAAGCACTAACTAAAGCCGGTTTTTCAATAAATGCAAAGAAATGTTCATTTATGAAAACTTCAATCGAGTACCTTGGATTTGTTGTCTGTAATGGAATGGTAAGACCAAGTCCAGCTAAAGTTGAAGCATTAGCCAAATCTTTGCCGCCTACAAATGTTAAACAGCTGAGGCAATTCAATGGTTTGGCTGGATATTTTAGACGTTTTATACCTGGATTTTCTACTCTAATGATACCACTGTATGATCTAACAAAAACTGGAGCCCAATGGGAATGGACATTAAAGCACGAATCGGTACGTTCGAAAATTATTGACTACCTCACATCTGCGCCATTGCTTACTATATTTCAGGAAGGTCACTCTATAGAATTGCACACTGACGCTAGTTCATTAGGGCTAGGAGCCGTGTTAATACAATTGAGGGAAGGTGTCCCACGTGTCATTGGATATTTTAGCATGAGAACAACCTCAGCTGAATCAAAGTATCACAGCTATGAGCTTGAGACTTTAGCAATAGTACGTGCCATTAAACACTTTCGTCATTTTTTATATGGACGAAAATTTACAATTCTTACTGATTGTAATGCAGTAAAAGCTTCTCGATACAAACAAGAGCTGCTTCCGAGAATACATCGATGGTGGGCCTTCTTACAGAATTACGATTTCGAAGTGGAGTATAGAAAAGGTGAGAAATTAAAGCATGCCGATTATTTCAGCCGGAATCCATTACAAGTTGTAATGAATATAACAACTAAAGATGAATGGTTAATGATTGAACAGCGACGTGATCCTGAGTTGATAAAAATAATTGAAAGTTTACCCAAAGACCAAACGGACTCCCAATTTGAGCTGAAAGATAATATTTTAAATTATAAAATGGAAACAAATGGAAAATTAAAACTGGTTAAAGTGGTTCCACTAGCTTACCAATGGAGTCTTATTAATACGTACCACGAAGCACTTAAGCACATGGGCTGGGAGAAAACTTTGGCTAAACTTAAAGAAAACTTTTGGTTTCCAAAAATGTCTTCTACTGTGAGATATTTTGTAGAGCATTGTGTGACATGCAAGACCATGAAAGGAGCATCTGGATCTATTCAAAGCAGACTGCATCCTATCGAAAAGGTACCAGAACCATTTCATACTTTACACATAGATATTTCTGGAAAATTAAGTGGCTCAGCTACGCAGAAAGAATACGTTTTTGTTGCTATTGACGCCTTCACCAAGTTTGTCTTTCTTCAACATGCTAAAAATAAATCTCAAGCTAGTGCCATGAAACATCTTCAGGAACTAATTTTTCTATTTGGCGCACCGAAGCGGATTATTGTTGATGGTGATGGCGCATTTACCTCGCTTTACAAAGCTTATTGCAGTGAATATGGAATAGAATTACATCAGTGTGCAGGGTACACGAGTAGGGCGAATGGACAAGTAGAGAGAGTAATGAGAATAATAAAAAATGGCTTGACTGTGATAAGTAATACTCAAAAATCTCACTGGAATAAATCATTGGGAACGTTGCAATTAGCAATTAACTGTACAATTTCAAAATCTACTGGACAAACTCCAATTGAACTACTTACTGGAAAAAAAGGATGTGTGCCTCCCCAGCTTCTTTCTATTATAGATGAGGAAAATGAAAGAATAAATCCTGAAATTTTGAGAGAAATTGTGATGGGAAGAATGACCGAGCAAGCTGAAAAAGATAAAATACGTTACGACAGTGGCAAAGCTAAAGTGAAAAGATTTGAAAAAGGAGAATATGTTTTACTTAAAGAACAACCAAGACTGGGGACTAAACTGAGCCAAAAATATGACGGGCCCTATGAAATAAAAAAGATCTTGCCACATGATAGATACGAAGTACGTCGCATTAATCAACGCGGTCGCTGTAGAAAAGTTTGTCATGAGCAACTGCGTGGTGCTCCTAAATTTGGAGTTCAAAGTAGTATGGCCATATCGGCAATGAATAGAGAAATTTGTGAAGAGGATTGATAAATGTGAGAGAGGTAGTTGTGTTTTTTTTAACAAAATATGATGTAATTTTTGATGTTACGAGTAAATGAGTGTTGAGGCTCATAAGCTGCATGTTAGTCAAAATGAATGTTGAGGTTCTGTGGCTTTGATTAACGTGTAACTTCTTAGCGCCGAGGCTATGAAGTTAAATTAGTGCATAATACGAGTAATCAATGAGAATTGTTTAGTTTTTCTTTTTTTTTTCTGTTTCAGATAAATAACGGCGCAGGGACGCGCCTGTCGTCAGTATGGCCGTATCGGCGCATAAACTCATTCAATGAATCATTCTACGATCACGCCACCACCACCGGTCACCCGACGCGCGCTCCCCTCTCGAGCGAATTACGCGCCGCCCCCAGCCCCACTCGCTCACTCCCACCATTGCGCCTATAAAAGTGTTGCACTTGGCAGATCGTGTGATTTTCATCTTGCGATTTCCGAAGCGTGTAGATGTCGGACTGTGTTTAATATTTCAAATAAGTGATTTTGTTTAAATTAATCAGTGAACGAATAAATAACAATATTAAAGTGATATTTTCTTAATTAAAAATTAGTGATTCGAACAAACCTTGATTTTGAAGTGTTTAATAACAAGTAAAAATTTTAGTGTGACAATCATTATTGGTGTTGTGACAATTATTTGTGAAGTATTCTGATTTAAATAAAAATGAGTGGTGAAAACGAAGGTGTTTCTTCTGATCCTGTTCCCCCTTCTCTTACATATATAATAGAATAGAAAAACCTTTTTAAGGCTTAATATAATAAGTACATATTTCAAAAAAGTAACCAAACCAAATTATTAACTTATGTATTGCAAAGCAGTAGATATTTTTTATATATTCTTTTGATAAATAATGAAGGAGTAAAGTGGTTTCATTCAACGATTTGGAGGTGATTAGATTTTTTATTTCTTTATTATGTGATACCGATAGAAAAAATATGGCAAAACCAAATTACGTATCATATCATGTAAGGCGTCGCTACGCGAACCTCCTAAGTCTTGTCTAACGAGGCTCCGGGTCAGGATGGGAACCTGCCCGGCTTTGTCAGTCTCGGCGCCGGTCCGACCAGTCGTGGAGGGAGTCCTGTGTTTGTTAGATCCGGGATATCCCTCCGTTATACGGCTGAAGGCGAACCGCAGGTGGTTTTAGTGAGTAGGAGTCTCACATACCACCGGGGCATCCAACCCGGGGCACCCATGATGGGTTTCCCCTGCGTAAAAAAAAAACGTATCATGTAGATTACTAATTGTTTTTTTAGATATAATTTCTCTGTTAATGCCGATGAAAAGTTGTTTCATCTGCACGCTTTTTTCGAGAGAGCAGCCTTAAAACATCGAAGCCCGAATTTCACTTGGCAAGTTGAAGGTCGTCAGGATCTTTCGGTTCGTTCACAGTCAATGCAGGTTCAAAGTTTCTGTGTAAAACTTGTAAACCAGATACATGAACTATTATTGTTCGGTTAAGTTTGTTCGATATTTTCTTTCCCCAGTTTCAGTTGTAATCAATCCATACTAATATTATAAATGCGAAAGTGTGTCTGTATGTCTATTTGTCTGTCTGTTACCTCTTCACGCCCAATCCACTAAACTGATTTTGATGAAATTTGATATGGGTATACTTTGAGTCCCGGGAAAGGACATAGGATACCTTTTATCCCGGAAAAATGTACGGTTCCCGCGCGATAAACTAGTTTTGGCGCAACGGAGTCGCAGGTGTCAACTAGTATTATATAAACGCGAAAATGTTTCTGTCTGTTACCTCTTCGAGCCCAAACCAATGAACAGATTTTGATGAAATTTGCTACAGAGATAGTCTGACTACCGAAAAAGGACAAAGGATATTTTTTATCACGGAAAAATGTACGGTTCCTGCGTAATAAATATATTTTTGGGGCAAACCGAGTTACGGGCGTGATCTAGAATTAATGTTATAAGTGCAAAAGTTTGTGTATACTTACGCAAAACGAATGAACAATTTTAATCTTTATAGCACATATTTTTTCCAGTTTCATTCAATGAATTTGCTAGTCATTCAATCAAAATAATATAGCAGATTGTACCAAAGGTAAGGTCTGCGACAACAGAGTAATAATATTACTCCCCACACCGGTTTCGGTGACGGTGGCCGGTTTCATTGAAACCAGGCCAGTTACGAAGGAGTAATTTTATAGTGTCCAAGTGTGTGCGCAGTACACAAGAGCACTCTCTATTCCTTTACTCTCATAACCCAGTGGGACGGTAGACCGACACGACTGGCCGTGGCGAGAGATCAGACGCAGGACCGACTTTTTACATGCCATCTTACTTGTCAGACAATCAGGTGATCAGAATGCATTGTCCTTACCAAACTTGGAAATAACATGTTTCCAACGCGGGAATCGAACCCACGACCTCCGAGTCAAGTCGAGCGACGCTCTGGACCACTGGACCACGGAGGTGTTAGCAATAGAATACACGTCATAATGGCGCATGGCGCGGGTGCAGTATACAGCATACGGGGAGTCTATGACAACTAATGGCGCATTTTCACTGGTAGATAGTGCTTGCATGCGGGGTGCGGGTGATCATGCCTCGACCAATCAAAATACCGCACGAGTTAATGACTAATGAAAATGCGCCCTAAAGGAAGTTATTATGGTATATTTTCATTACAGGTCAAATAATCTAATTACGAACGAAACAAAATTAGTAACTCAGTCCGTAGGCTAGTGTAACCACGAAGTGAAATAAAGGGAAACTTTTTTCGGCGTGTGACGGAAGGCTAATTAAGTTGTGTGAATTCGTGTTGAGTTACGGCTTGCACACAGTGACTCAGAAACGTCACAATATAATCTTATATATAAAATTCTCGTGTCACAATGTTAGTCTACGAACTCCTCCGAAACGGCTTTACTGATTTTTACCAAATTTTATATGCATGTTCAGTAGGTCTGAGAATCGGCTACTGAGTACTTTATATATTGATAAGTGCATTTGTTGAATATATAATAGTAAATTATTACAACCTAAGACTGACGGCGACCATTGTTTGTGCGACGGGATAGCGATCGACGTTGCCATGGCGACATACTTATTTAGTCAGTTCAATAAAATAATATGGGCAAAATACTTTATATTATTATGGCAAAGCAACGTTTGCCGGGACAGCTAGTAAAAATATATTACTAGCTAAAAGCGAGCTTTGTGAGGGCTCGCGTCGTCAAACCTTGACTGACTGATGATAACACATCTAATATTATAAATCAAAATTACTATGTTAAAGCAAAAATCAATAGGCGTGATAGTTTTTCCGTAAAGTGTACCACAAAATATAAAGGTTGTGGGAAACACTTATAGGGCTCGCTTCGCCCTGATCATTGCGGAAAATTCTTGTTCAAGATTTTATTTCCTATTTCTTTTTGCTCCTCCACAATGGTGAAAAGTCGAAACGATTTCAGCTTTTCTTCTTCTTTATAAGCTATGATAGAATTATACCTATGCGTATAATAAATACGGTGCGCTAGCTTTGTAACTTTTGAATGTTGTAATTTTTTTGATAAGGTAAATACGAGTATTATCATGGTGATTTTAGGATCAAAACATACGAATATTAGAATTGCACTAAAGCAAAAAAAAAATGTCACAAATCGAAACGAAACATTTTGCGTCGCAATTTCCTGCGTTGCGAAAACGCATTGTTGTGTACAAGCCTTTAGCTATTTGGGGTGGCCACAAAGTTGGTCAAACTATGGAACTTTTGTAGGCAGTCCCTGACGGCAATTATTTGGGTTCGAAGAAATAATTACTGGCCGTTGCGTTTTGAATAAATTATTTCACAGTCGTTTTTAGAACTAGTAGTATCAGTTACTCTATTATTACGAAAATAAAATGCGATTACAAATGAAATAATAACCACTTTAGTAAGTATAATCCCACCAAAAACATACCTGTTAAAATAGGGCCTAGTTCCTATAGGCTAACTGTTGGTCTAAAAAAAGAGTTGAAATCCAATCCAATGCCAAGTTCAGATGCACTTCATCGATCATAATCATCTTCATCAACAGCCTGATCCATAATATTTCTAATTTGAACTTGGCAGGTTATTTAAACTCTATTAATATTATCTAATTATATAATTAATCAAGTGTAACGCATAGCACAAAAACCTGCCAAGTTCAAATTTAGAAGTATTATGGATCAGGCTATTGATGAAGATGATTATGATCGATGAAGTGCATCTGAACTTGGCATTGGATTGGATTTCAACTCTTTTTTTAGACCAACAGTTAGCCTATAGGAACTAGGCCCTATTTTAACAGGTATGTTTTTAGTGGGATTTCAATACTTTTTTTCAAGAAATCCTACCTATGTTTTCTTTTTGTGCTACGCCCGATATAAACAATACTTTCAATAGATGCCTCATTATATCACTGGTACATAAGAATTTTTATCTAAAGTTCATAGATGAACTGACTCACGCTTGACGATTTCTTAAATTTCTTAATTTATCGTAACACATACGTCATAATAATATAACACACGACCTGTGTGCTAAATTTCATAACGCTAGGACATTTGGAAGTAGCCTCTAAAGTTCGTAGATCGGCCGACTCACGCTTGACCTATTTCTAAAATTTCTTAATTTTTTGTTAATCTACATTTAACACATGACCTGTGTGCCAAATTTCATAACGCTATGACATTAAAGTTTGTATGGCCTGTAGTTAGGCCGACTCACGCTTGACCGATTTCTAAAATTTCTTATTTTTTTAAATCTACATATAATACATGACCTGTGTGCCAAATTTCATAACGCTAGGACAATTGAAAGTGGCCTCTGAAGTTCGTAGATGAACCGACTCACGCTTGACCATTTTCTACAATTTCTTAATTTTTCGTTAATATACATATAACACACGACCTGTGTGCCAAACTTCATAACGCTAGGACAATTGGAAGTGGCCTAGAGGTTTTGATTACCGGTCAGTGAGTGAGTGAGTGAATGAGTGAGTCAGTGCCAAAATAAGCTATTTTTACAAGGACATATCTCAGGATCTACTGAAGCTATATCTATGAAATTGGGTATACTGCTTAAGTACTCGTAAATAATTACGTAGGTATAATTTTATCTTTGCACTCGCAATAGACACTGAGTTACAGGGGGGTCAAAAGTACGTCGAAACGGTTCGTGTAAATAGTGCACGGCATGCGCGCGGCCTGCTGGAACTAGGCTTGCGCACTTCCGTGCGCTTTGATCGGAGCATTCGCTTAGCTACTACGGGGTTTCATGTTATTTATGTGCATAGACTGCACCCGTTACCATTCCTATTGGTTTTTCTGAAGTCGGGTAAAAACTTAAAAGACTTTGTATGAGTACTGGACCGTTTTTAATTAAATTTGTCACTTTTTAACGCGGAAAAATTCATATGGCATTCTATCATATCCTAGGGCATAAAATGAGAATAAATTCCTTAGTTATACTATTTTATGTAAAAGAATATGCCCCGGGTGAGGATCGAACTCACGACCTTAAGATTATGAGACTTACGCGCTGCCTACTGCGCCACCGAGGCCCTTGATAACTTATTTAAATAAGATAACATATACCTGAACCTGGTGCAGCATCAGACTACCCCGTCATCCATCCCCCTCCATTATCCCTGTCTCTGTCCTTGCCCTTGCCACCATCACCCTCTACAGCTTTGTCACACTGGGCCTTTTTTTGTTCATCAAGGGCATGCGTTATAGCGCAGTCAACAGGGAACGTGAGGCATGCCCGTGACGCGCGTTGAAATCGTAGCGCTCGCTATGACACTTTTCTTTCAATTCGGGTGGACTTTGACGCATTCAATTATTAAATATGCCAAACGAAAGTTGAATAAAAAGAAAATGAAATTGCATAATGTGGACATAGCTTAATATGACCCGTCCCTTTTCCTGTCCCTGTCCATGTTTCTGCCCGTGTCAGTGAGTCCGTCGCCTATATTTTTGTCCCTATGTCATTAGACCAGCTCTTGATGGACGACCTGACTTCTCTTTTATACGCATCAAGCCTACAAGCGCGTCTAGAAACAGCAATAAAAGCCGCAAAGCAATTCCAGTTAGTTTTGGCTCTGGAGTGCTAAACTTTGCGCTCCTTCCTGATAACGGATTCGGTTCAATTTAGCTGTCGTAGTTTTAAATCTTTCTTATCAACTTATTTTACGTTCTTTGTAGTCGAGATGAGAGCGATTTATGGGTAAAGCTCTTTGTTGCCTGATTTATAATATCGGTTAAGTTAAATCACCTTTTGGATACGTCACGGGTTAAGGTATACTTTAGAATTACGTTACAATATATATATATATATATATATATATATATATATATATATATATATATATACCTTTTTTAACATTTTGAGGGTGGTATATATTATAACGTAATTCTATATATATATATATATATATATATATATATATATATATATATATATATATATATATATATATATATATATATATAATTACGTTATAATATATACCACCCTCAAAATGTTAAAAAAGGTTCTTGGTAAAATAATGTTTAAGACTATTAAACTTAAATACGTTATTGTTTAAAAAAACTTGCACTCGGGAGTGCCGACAAGAAGGGAAACTAAGCAGATTAGCTAGGCTGACTTTTAATAAAATTAGTCTTTCGGATGGGTGACAAAAATGCCACCCATCCCAAAATTGAGCTATAAGACGTGTCTAGACACTTTGCCGATTTTCCGCGGTGGAGTTCGGCTTAATTCCGCCTGCAATGTATTTTACATTACCGATACACCATGCAGTAATTCCGTCGCGTTATATTGTACGCGTTTGACATTGCTGGCATAGTCATGCGGAATTCCTGCCGCGAAACTTCGGCATAATGTGTTCAGATACTAAGAAGCAACACCACTAAAACGTTTTTACTTAACTAGATTCTTGAACGAAGTAGGTATTAATTAAGATCTTATCTTCGTTCATGCTTATTTAAATTACGTAAACGAGGGTAAAATTAATATTTTATCAAAAGCAACGCGTCATGACAGCTTCATTTAGCGATAAAGTTATCAAAAAATTGTTTTCTCGGATGATACGACCAAGATTAGGCCTGCGTGCAGTGCGGCTTACATATTTTAATACTCAGAATTATTTATTCTTGGATTAAACTAATATAATAATATTATGAATAATGATTACTGCAGAAAATCTAGCGAAATGTATTTTTTGTCGAAAAGATATTAATAGCTCCCACACCGGTTTCGGTGACGGTGGCCGGTTTCATTGAAACCTGGCCAGCTACGCAGGAGTAATTTTATAGAGCTCAAGTGTGTGCGTGGTACACAAGAGCACTCTCTATTCATTTACTCTCATAACCCAGTGAGACGGCAGACCGACGCGACCGGCGAGAGATCAGGCGCAGAACCGACTTTTACATGCCCATCCGACGCATATATCATCTTACTTGTCAGACAATCAGATGATCAGCCTGCATGGTCTTAAACAAACTTGGAAATAACATGTTTCCAACGCGGGAATCGATCCCACGACCTCCGAGTCAAGAGCCGCGCTCAAATCCACTAGACCACGGAGGCGTTACACGTTAAAGAATCATGGCCAAATTTGTATAGGAGCTGGACTCGACTTTTTTGATGTCCCAAAATAAACTATAGTTAGATTTGGTTGTTCTTATGCTCTAAACATAATTCCGTTTGAGAATTATGTCTAAATAGCCATGGTTTTTTACAATAATTAATAACGTTAACAATAAATAAATAAATAAATAAATAAATCTTTATTTCAGACTAATTTTGTCCATAGATTTGTTAGTGACAGTTAGTAACAATTAGCTTATATAAGTATACTAGCTGACCCGACAGACGTTGTCCTGTCTTAACGATGATTATGTAATTCGAATTGGTATAATTAAGAAAACAATAGATTAAAATTAGTATCTTCATGCCAAATTTCATCAAAATAGTTTAAGCGAAAATCATAAAAGTTTATTGTGCAGGAACCGTACATTTTCCGGGACAAAAAGTATCCCTTGTCCTTTCCCGAGACTCAAAGTGTCTCCATACCGAATTTCATAAAAAAGACTGAATAGTTTAGGCGAAAATCATAAAAGTTTATTGTGCGGGAACCGTACATTTTCCGGGACCAAAAGTATCCCTTATCCTTTCCCGAGACTCAAAGTATCTCCATACCAAATTTCATAAAAATAGACTGAATAGTTTAGGTGAAAATCATAAAAGTTTATTGTGTGGGAACCGTACATTTTCCGGAACCAAAAGTATTCCTTGTCCTTTCCCGAGACTCAAAGTATCTCCATACCAAAATTCATCAAAATCGATTGAATAGTTTACGCGCAAATCATAAAAGTATATTGTGTAGTAACCGTACATTTTTCCGGGACATAATGTATCCTTTTTCCTTTTCTTGGTTCTAAGCTACCTCTCCAACAATTTTCAGCCAAATCGGTTTATCCGTTCTTGACATAAAAGTTTATTGCGCGGGAACCGTACATTTTCCGGGACCAAAAGTATCCCTTGTCCTTTCCCGAGACTCAAAGTATCTCCATACCAAATTTCATAAAAATCGATTGAATATTTTACGCGCAAATCATAAATGTATATTGTGCAGTAACCGTACATTTTTCCGGGACAAAATGTATCCTATGTCCTTTTCCTGGTTCTAAGCTACCTGTCCACCAATTTTCAGCCAAATCGGTTTATCCGTTCTTGAGTTATAAGTAGTGTAACTAACACCACTTTCTTTTATATATATAGATTAGTAGTGTTAGTATAGTAATCAGTATAATCATATTTTATTTATGACATCAAGCCTATCCCTATCTCCATCCAGTGTTTTTGAATGGGACAGTCTAATTTAGAGGCAATGACCTTCAGAATGCTGTTTTCACTGCTACGAAGTCTATGCAATAACGAGGCTACTTTTTTGCGCATCAGTGCGTGAAAGCCGTCAACGCGAGACTCGGCAAACATTTTTGACGCACTGCAGCGCCATGGTAGCCCCATCAGCATTCTGAAGACATTGTTGTATTGGACGCGCAGGACGCTGTAGGTTCGGCGCAGATATGTCAGCCACAGGCCACCCGAATAAAACGACTGACAGAACGCTTTAAACAGAGTGGTTTTGACGTCCGTAGTACAGCGAGAGAACCTGCGAGCTATCATATTGCCCCTCACCGCCAGCGCCCTGCGTTCCCTTTCAATGTCCTCATCGTCTCTGAGGTCACTCGTGACAATATGACCCAGGTACTTAAACCTGCTGACCAGCTCCAGGGGAGTGCCACTGAGGCATATTGGAGGCGCATGGCGAACTATCTGCTTTTGCGTTAGGAATATTAAAATGTTGCTCTTTTTAGTGTTATAAGTAAGACCGTGTGCCTCCGCATATGCCTCACACACATTTAACAGCTTCCTCAAACCTGCCACCGAAGGACTAAGAAGCACCATGTCGTCTGCGTAACTTATGCTATTAACACTCATACCGTCAATGAAGCAGCCGACATGCATGCTACTCAGCCTCTGGATCAGCTCATTTATGTACAAATTAAACAGCAAAGGCGAGGTACGTCCACCCTGTCTCAAGCCGCAGTTCAGTCTGTAGATATCAGACAGAGCACCAGCCCAGCGCACCTGATTTTTCTGGTTTAGGTACCAGTACCTGAGAAGTGAGATGTACTCCTCCGGAACACCCTCTCTCCTCAACTTGTCCCATAGAATATCGTATACGACCAGGTCGAACGCCCGGGACAAGTCAAGGAAACAGGCATATACCGACGTCCTTCTCATCGTATAATATTTGACAGTGTGTTTGAGAGTTAAAATAGCACTCTCTGTTGACACACCTTCTCTAAATCCAAACTGTGCATCGTGGATTGAAACAAAATTAGTCAGGGTACCTAGCAACACACTGTCAAATATTTTAGCAGCCGTGGTGGCAAGTGAGATGGGCCGATAGTTACTCGTGTCAGACGCATCCCCAGTTTTATTTTTGACAACAGGCACCACTATTGTTGCCATAAGCGCCTCAGGTAGATAAGAATGACTTAGGCACAGGCTGAAGAACAGCGAGAGTACTCGGGGAAGGTGTACGCCCGCATACCTAAAATGTTCAATGGAAAGACTGTCGTGGCCCGGCGACTTGCCACAATGCATTTTGCTAATAATTTCAGTTATATATTTAGCCGGTATTTTATGATTAAATTTAGCCACGGCAGCCTTGCCATATCTGCTAGATTGGTGTGACGAAGCCAATGGCGAGACCACGGTAAACTTATCTTTAAATATATTAGCAATCCCCTGGTGATCAGAGACGCCGTTTACAGTCTTCGGAAGGCTAGGCCTGCCGTTCAATTGGTTGGTCTTATTCCAAAAGCTTTTAAAATTTTTCTTAGAATGGTCTGAAGCCAAAATATCCATTTTAAATTGGTCTTGCCTATTTTGGCACCATTTTAACTTAGATTTAAAATGTTTTCTAGCATTCGACATTTTGTTATACAAATGACCTTGTGACGGTCGTCCAGCCAAGATCCAATTTTGAAATGCAAGCCTAGCCTCACGATGAGGCTCAGCCACATACTCATTCCATCCCATAATATGACCACCTTTTCTTTTACATTTCTTTCGAAATGTTTTTATAGCTGATTGTGATAATGTGTTAATAATATCATTGTACATACCATCTAAAACTAACATATGTTTCTTATCATTGCAAAAATTATCACAGCATACGGAAAACTCCAATGGAAAATCTATTAATCTAAGTTTAGAGTTACAGAGACTTTGATACTCTTTTATTTGTGAAGAGGACCTTTCACCCCATATCACACGATTACATTTATTTTGATTTAATTCTGTACAAATCGAAACTTTACATTTTATTTTTTGTATATTACAAGTAACAATCAACGGATAGTGGTCAGACCAATAAACGTCATAATATACTGCTACATGAATGACAGTATTTTGGGCCGATCGAGTGACAACACAATGGTCCAGCCACCTATTGCATCCATAAATATCGCTAGTGTAGGTATATGTATCCTTGGGACACATGTCGGTATCAACACAAGACCATAAGTGTTCACAACAAAAGTCACTCAACTCTTTATAAAACAGTTCGCTAGGATGTGCATTAAAGTCTCCTAATATATAGAAAGTCTCAATACCAAGACTTTCCTCCGATTCTATGATCGAACGAATGGCCGCCAAACACGAACAAAATTCCGGTAAGTTTTCGAGAGAGTTAGTTGGCATATAAACACTGAACACGACAAATTGCCTAGATTCTACAGTGACTTTTATCGCACATATACGCACATAATCACAGGCAATCACAGACACGGAATCGAACACATTTTTACGCCACAATAACGCCACACCGCCATATGGTCTCCCGGTGAGCAGCCCCTCTCCAGTGTTAACAGCTGATGTACCAGTACTTCCGAAATCTCTGTTTATTGTGTTTAACAAAGGTAGATCATGAGGCAATAACCAGGTTTCTTGTAAAGCTATTATGTCTGCCAAGCCACACAGATCTTTAATTCCCTCGATTGATCTTTTAAATGATTTGCAATTGAAACTAATTAGTTTAGTGTTATTATCCATTATTGATTTGTGTTGGTGTTTGCCTCGACTTAAAATTTATAAAACGCCGAAAAGTTACTCCAGCGGGCCACAAGTGATCTTCAAGATACGTGCTTAATTTATGTTTATTTACAAAAATTTTGAAAGCATTATAACTTTTCGGATTTTTCATTTTAATTTGAACAACTGTAACTGACTCACCTGTTTTGCGATGCACGTACTCGGCTATATCCTGCTCCGATACCTCACTATGCACATTTGATATAAACACGGGCACTTTTATATCCGCGGCCTTAAAATTATTGTTTGAATTTTGATCTGTACATGCATTACCTACTTTACTTACAATTTTTCTCTTTTGATTTTTGTAACGCACAGTTTTCCATTCGTTTTCACTGTTATTATTTTTTTCACTTAAATTGTTCCGTTTTAAACCTGCTTTCGTTACTTCCACATAGCTTTTATTCAAAGTCGAGTCATGCGCAAGCGCAACAGCTGATTGTTCCTTCCGCGCCGGTTGCTTTATCTCGTTTTCACATCGCACGGTTTCAATAATAACAGGTGATGCTATCTCGCTTGCACTAGTTTGAATAGGCAAATAGCTCGATACCTCAGTATTTACGAAGTTCGTTTTTTCACACTCATCATGGCAGATTTCAGATAATGCTTGTGGCCCGCTGTTGAACAAATAGGCTCCACCACGCTTTTTATTTATGTTAAAATGTTCTTCTAGCCTTGTGTACTCCATTAATCTGTCCTCAAAATCATTTTTATGCACGTAGTTACGCTTGATATCGTCCAAAGATTTTTCAAAAAGCAACAATCTTTTTAGCATGCTCGTTACATCAATGTGGTCAAATGTAACCGGTGGTAACTTTTCAAGATCTTTCGCCACGAATACAGGCAATAATTCTGGATCTGTTGCCTTAAGAAGTGATATAATATCATCTAAATTTCTTTGAGACTTGCCCACTCGCTTCCGTGTAGTCATTTTTTTACTCAAAGATTCGAAGAGTAACGACTTTGCCACTTCAATTTCACTGTCACTAAACGCACTTTCGCATATTCGTGTTAAGCTTTCCTCGTCCATTACGTCGATTTTGTTCTGTATAAAGGACAGAACTTCCGATATCACTAGATTACAACTAGAACATTTCAGTAATTGCGAATTCGACATTTTTGCAATGCGCGGTCTGACGCACACGCACCCCGTGACGCGGCTGGGCGCAGACTCACAATTATTACTATAATTGTGAGTTACAATTGACTCACAATTATTTTGAGGTTACACTTAAGAACTACCCTTTTCCCGACTGCGGTGTAGCCTACAGTGCATATTCGGCGATCTCGTTTCTAATTATTTCAATTTTAAGGGTTCCGTAGTCAACAACCCTTATTGTTTCGGTCTGTCCGTCCGTCTATCCGTCTGTCTGTCTATCCGCGGTTTTACTCAGAGACTATAAGACCTACAAAGCTGTAATTTGGTATGAATACATATATTAATGATGCCGACAAAATGGTACATGAAATCTTAAAAAAAATCTTTTTTATGGTACCTTCCCTACACATCAAGCGGGGATGAAAAAATTTTTTCGCGCCCACACGATCGTGTGGGGTGTCGTTGAATATTTTTTTAAAAATATTGCGAGTATTCATATATCATTTTCCGATTTAGATATCCGTTTGTGAAATATTAAGTTTTAAAGTGGAAAAAATCGTTAGAGTCCAGTGCCCCCCCCCCCCCCCCTTCTACCAGCTAAACGGTTGGTTCTGGAAATGTGAAAAAATTCACGGGAGTAGGAAATATGTTGAATTTAAAAGGAAAACTATCACGGCTAAGAAGACTTCATAAGTTATTGAGTATTAGTCGATCAACTAAAAAAAATGTATTCAGCGAAGTATAAATGGAACGTTTCGTTCGAATTCCTTTGAAAGTAACTGAGATGATGTTGTTAGTAGTGTAAAACACGCTATAAATGTACGTTAATTGACCATAATAAAATTGACAAAAACTAGCGGTACTACGGAACCCTATATTGCGCGTGGCCGGACATGCACTTGGCCGGTTTTTTCCTAGAGTATTACCCAAAACATAGACCTTACCTTTTTACCGACTGCGATGTAGCCTACAAGTGTATATTCGGCGATCTCGTTTCTAATTATTTCAATTTTAAGTAGAGTATTACCCAAAAAATAGAACGAATGCGAATGATCGCCGGCTGTCAGAACATAACGAAACTAAAATATATTGATCTTTTTTGTGGCTATATTTTATAGACACATTTCTAATGATTTTCAATGCCTTAAAATATTAGGGATTTTTTGCTACTAATGGCATATCGGGACGCCACCGCCCACCTGGTACGATTTGGCCATTGTTCTTTACATATTATTTTAATTGTCACAAAAACTGTTTTTACTGTGTGTCCGTCTGTCTTATTCCTCTTTAAGCCCAAACCGATAAGAGTTTATTGAAATTTGGTTTGGAGATACTTTGAGTATTGGGAAATGCCACAGAATACTTTTTATACTGGAAGAATGTACGGTTCCGCGATAAACAAAATTATGGCGCAACGGAGTTGCGGGCATCATCTAGTACCTACCTACTTCTGGACGCTTCACACCACGTCAGTCTGGCCCCGTGCTAAGTACCTGAAGGACTTATGTTACAGGTACCAGACAAGTGACAACGGAAATATTATATTTAATACTTGTATGCTAGAAACATATATTTAATGGAATCAGGCGTTACTTTGCGGAAATCCATAGCTTAAAATTTAGTTTGTTATTATTTTTAGCAATATTCCGCGAAATAAACTTCCACGAAAATAAACGAACAACGTCCGTCAAGACAAGACTTGACGGACGTTGTTCGTAGAGTCCTCATCCTGAGGATGCTCCGGTGTTGGAGCGAAACGCGCGTCGAGGTTTTCAACCTGCATGGTGGTGGAAGTTTATTTCGCGGAATATTGCTAAAAATAATAACAAACTAAATTTTAAAATAGAAACATATATTTAAGATTTTTATTATAATATGATACACATATATTTTAATACACCTCCAGACCCGGAAACATTGAAAACTTTTTGTTCCGTCGGCGGGATTCGAACCCGCGACCCCCGGCTTGAGCTGCTACACACTCAACCAATTGAGCCACAGAGGTCGCCATAATATTATTTATTAAGATTTATGAGAATTACTCAAATCTACAGAAACATTTGTCAGAACACGAGTACACGGAAGTCAAAACATATTTGGTCTAGATTTTAATATGGTCCCACATATTTTACAAAATATTACGAGTGTGGGTGTCTCGTACAAAATTCCTGAGCTAAATTCCTAAGAGAGGCCACGACGTTCAGGTGGCCAGGAATTCTTTGGATATAACCGTTATGTGGACCCGTAACTGTCTTGGCATTTTGATAAAGACCTTGTTGAAGATAAGTATAGATAGGCGAACACGTCGCCTGAGTGCTAGATTGTCCTATTGACCATTGACCAAATTTTTCACTAGACAGGTTTTTATGTTTATTTTTGTGATGCATGCGTAAGGTGACCAATTACTTAAGGGCGTTCCGTCCGGAGATTCCGTAATTGACCGTATTTAAAACCTTATAAACTCATAATCTGAAAGCTACAAAGTTATGATAAAAATACAGAAATAATCTTCAGTATATCAACATTCCTTTTGTCGTTTTAAATTTTCTATTTTTGTTTCTTATACTAATGATATCAGATAACCACCAACAAAATTACGAATGTGGACGTAGAACAAAACTGCATTGCTCTTAGCACAAATTGCAAATTAATCGGTCACTGCTTCTTTGTTCCAGCTACCACTTTATTCTTTGTTCCAGGTACTGGATGTTTAAAAATAATTATGTCATTTCAAATTTAAAAAATTTATTAAAGTACATTCTTATTTTAGCCACAAAATGTGCATGAAATGCATGAAATGTGCAAGAAAGAGTGTTTTGAACGACTAAGTCTTAATTATAAGTCGCTTCCCGAATAGCTTTTAAGATAAGTAATATATCAAAATAAATAAAAAATATAAAAAAATAAAAAATGTAAAGAGTAAACTCTATATTATTTCTTCTTGTAACAATTACTAGCCTCATTGATATTTTCAAAATTTTATCGTGTTCGGCAGAGTGAGATTCCCCTAACACAGGTAAACTTTACTTTAAATTGTTATTATATGTATTTTAAGTTTATGAAGAAAGATTTTGTATTTTAAGTATGATGTATTTCGTGTGAGTGTTTGTGAATACGAATACGAGTGTAAGTACGTGGTGATGGTGTTGTAAGTAGAGTGTACTAATTATTGTGAGTATCACTGTTACAGTATGTGTAGTATATTTAAAAAAGTGTTTTGAACGACTAAGTCTTATATTATAAGTCGCGTCCCGAATAGCTTTTAACATAAGTAATATATTCAACTGCTGCTGCAGCTGCTTTGGAAGGATACTGTCGTTACTCAAAATGAGTGAATTTTTCAGTAGAGCACTTTAAAGTTTTTTCAAATCTTCAAATGGTGATATTTTTTTTTATTTACTGCGCTAATGTTAAAAACAACGCGATAAAAACTGAATTAAAAGGCGGAAAATATATTGCAGTTTATGTTAAATACATTTTTTAAGAGAGTATTACTTGTTTAGTACTGAAATATTGAAAATTACTACTTGGTCTCTGATTTATAATTCGTTATAAGTCAGAGACCAAGTAGTAATTTTAACCAAGTAGTAACATTGACGAAATTATGAAGATTACTGGCTCATTACAAAAAAATGTAGCAAAAAATAAGGTTATTTTTAATAACAGTGGTGTATTTCGAAATAATACAAAATATTAAAAATATTTTTTTAGTGATACTGATACATTTTGAGATGCTAAGATGTAGCACTATTCATTTTAAATCAGTAATAATTTTTGTAAAAGAACGACCGAATTGGTATTGTAACACTACAATACCAATTCAGTCGTTCTTTTACAAAAATTATTACTGTATGTAATATGTTTTATGGAAAAATATAATATTAACTGGTTTTACAGCAAGTAATGAACAAACTCAAATTAGAAAAAAATATAGAATAATCTACCAAGTAGAGCGAAAATAGGTAAAAAATGTATTTTTCCCCCATATACATTTTATTTTGATGTTAATAATTATTTAGGTACACATAATTATTGTAACTGAAGTGAAAATTTGTGTGAAATAAGTGCGTAGTTGGCTACTAGTTACCATTACTAATATCGAACAAAAAAGGCCAAAAACACGTTTGTTGTATGGGAGATTCTTTAAATATTATTTTATTTTTAGAATTTGTTGTTATAACGGTAACAGAAATACACAATCTGTAAAAAATCTGAAGTCTAGATAATATAGAGCTTTTTGGAATACAGCCTGGAGACACAGACGGACGAACATTTATCGAAGTCTTAGTAATGGGTCCCGTTTTTTTACTTTTGGGTACGGAACCCTAAAAATGCGAAAGTTTAACTCTTTAAAACTAGCTCGGGCATATTTAGTAATTGTTGTATCATAGAATCTTAAAAAAACCTAAAATAAAATAGAAAAATTCAAAACACGCTTATAATTTAACAATACAGCCTTTATCAACTAAAACTTAGAAAAAAATTATGAACTCTAAACACAAAACAGAGAATTCCTAGTTTCTATTTTCAAGAGTCTCTTAAAAAAGTTATTCCACTTAAAAAAGTGGAATAACTTTTTTAAAAGACTGTTTTTGGTAATATTAATAATCAGCAAGGGTCATATTATACTTTATAGGCCGGGTACCCAGTCTTCTACGCACTTTGTATTATCTGTGTGTATTGATCAGGTGTACAGATCGCACCAGATTTGAGGCTTATTTAGAGTTGACGCTCTATAACAGACACAGAGTAAACACTGTCACACTCATTTCAAAGCAACTACTGTCGCCCTTAACACTCGCAAAATTAGAAGAGTTTCAGGTGCGTAGCCAGCCTTTTAAGAGGGAATACTAAACTTAATAGGACAAGAAAATGTCGACTTTTAGGACAAGGCATAGTCGCTTGCAGATCATAAACAGATATAAGTGTACGATTATTGCCCTAGTATATTTTTTTCCTTCATCTTTTTGATCCTTTGCTAATTATTGTTTTTGCTTAAGATGAAGTTCATAATCATGTTTCACAATTTGTTCGTCGTCTTTAGTATAATTTAAGTACTTCTTCGTATTGGTCGCACGCGCACGCCACGCGCACGCCACGCGCACGCCACGCGCACGCCACGCGCACCACGCGTGTGGTGCGCGTGGCTTGGAGTGCGCGTGGCGTGCGCGTGCACGCCACGCGCACTCCAAGCGCACGCCACGCGCACCACACGCGCACGCCACGCGCACTCCACGCGCAAGACACGCGCAAGACACGCGCACGCCACGCGCACCACACGCGCACGCCACGCGCACCACATGCGCACGCCACGCGCACTCCACGCGCACGCCACGCGCATTCCACGCGCACGCCACGCGCACCACACGCGCACGCCACGCGCACTCCACGCGCACGCCACGTGCACTCCACGCGCACGCCACGCGCAAGACACGCGCACGCCACGTGCACTCCACGCGCACGCCACGCGCACTCCACGCGCACGCCACGCGCACCACACGCGCGCGCCACGCGCTTTCCACGCGCACGCCACGCGCACCACACGCGCACGCCACGCGCACTCCACGCGCACGCCACGCGCACGCCACGCGCACGCCACGCGCACGCCACGCGCACGCCACGCGCACTCCAAGCGCACGCCACGCGCACCACACGCGCACGCCACGCGCACTCCACGCGCAAGACACGCGCAAGACACGCGCACGCCACGCGCACCACACGCGCACGCCACGCGCACTCCACGCGCACGCCACGCGCATTCCACGCGCACGCCACGCGCACCACACGCGCACGCCACGCGCACTCCACGCGCACGCCACGTGCACTCCACGCGCACGCCACGCGCAAGACACGCGCACGCCACGTGCACTCCACGCGCACGCCACGCGCACGCCACGCGCACGCCACGCGCACTCCACGCGCACGCCACGCGCACCACACGCGCACGCCACGCGCTTTCCACGCGCACGCCACGCGCACCACACGCGCACGCCACGCGCACTCCACTCGCACATTACGTTATAATTACACATTGAGTAATTATAAAAGTTAAGTAACTTTTTTAATTTAATTGTTACTTAACTTTAATTATTACTTATTTATTTATTTATTTATGTGATGTACGGTCAACAGTTTGTCGACAGTACATCACGTTTCGCACTGTCAGCGTATACGCCGCCACGCGGTATTATAATATACTTTAACTAACCAGTTCGCGTTAAGCCGCCAATCGGTTCGCGTGCTCTCTTTACCATTTAACCATTAAACCATTTTAGCATAAGTTAAGGATTCAATAAACCTATTGAACCTAACTTGTCTTTTACTCTGTACGGGACCAAACCACCGTACATTGTGGTCCTTCGAGTTATTATTGAAACAGTGACCAAAAGTTTTTACCAATCGAAGGAACCCTAACCATTGTGGTCCTTAGAGTTATTATTGAACCAGTGACCAAAAGTTTTTAAATTGTGGTTTACATTGTGGTTTTTCTCTAACCATTCCAACGTGAGAGCAACGTGGTCTTTCGTTCCTTAACGTAAGGAGAGACCGGCGCGGCGCTAGTGAAACCAAACACGTGTCGGTTGCGTTGTAACCAGTTTAACCAATAAAGTCGCGTGTGTTGTGTTAACCAATTGACCAGAACCGAACCAGTGTACCAATTTTGACCAAAGTGCTTGTGTGGAGTGTAACCAGTTCACCAGACCAGCGACGCTACCAGCGACTACCACCGGGGACGACTTCTGAGGACAACCAGAAGAACCATGCTACCAAAAAGTCAAATATTGGGTCAAGGTATACCATGGTTTCGAAGATGCTGAGAGAACTCCTGACTCCTTATAGATACACGTTTGGGAGTTTCGGCGTTGTTTTAAGAACAGAAAGCATATGCTACTATGCTAATAACTATTGGTGGGTTGAATCTTATGAATTTAGTAGGAACATTAATGGAGAATTTGGAAAGTAGTTGAGGGCAGTCTAATGCATTTGACATCGTCTTTAATAGTAAAAAACAATCAGATATCATGCGTCGTGTTTTTAATGGTAGGATATGAAATTTCTTACAAAGGCTTAGATAATTGTCCGAGTGGTATGCAATTTTTTGATGATAGCACAAAAATTTGATAAAACGCTTTTGAATCGCCTCTATACGGTCTACATGTTTATGATAGTAAGGGTTCCACACCTGCGAGGCATACTCGAGATGACTTCTGACATGTGTGCAATACAAAATTTTCAAGGTTTTCGCTTCAGTAAAACATTTCGACATACGCAT
Source organism: Polyommatus icarus (assembly GCA_937595015.1). Taxonomy (NCBI): domain Eukaryota; kingdom Metazoa; phylum Arthropoda; class Insecta; order Lepidoptera; family Lycaenidae; genus Polyommatus; species Polyommatus icarus. The sequence continues at coordinate 8,870,352 of OW569340.1, forward strand.
CACAAACCCCAAGGCCTTGGAAGCTTTATTAATAATCGCCTCGATCTGAGTATCAAAAATTAGTTTGCAAGTGTGATGTACACCTAAATCACGCCACGCGCACGCCACGCGCACTCCACGCGCACTCCACGCGCACGCCACGCGCACGCCACGCGCACCACGCGTGTGGTGCGCGTGGCTTGGAGTGCGCGTGGCGTGCGCGTGCACGCCACGCGCACTCCAAGCGCACGCCACGCGCACCACACGCGCACGCCACGCGCACTCCACGCGCAAGACACGCGCAAGACACGCGCAAGACACGCGCACGCCACGCGCACTCCACGCGCACGCCACGCGCATTCCACGCGCACGCCACGCGCACCACACGCGCACGCCACGCGCACTCCACGCGCACGCCACGTGCACTCCACGCGCACGCCACGCGCAAGACACGCGCACGCCACGTGCACTCCACGCGCACGCCACGCGCACGCCACGCGCACTCCACGCGCACGCCACGCGCACCCCACGCGCACGCCACGCGCTCTCCACGCGCACGCCACGCGCACCACACGCGCACGCCACGCGCACTCCACGCGCACTCCACGCGCACTCCACGCGCACGCCACGCGCACTCCACGCGCACTCCACGCGCACGCCACGCGCACGCCACGCGCACTCCACGCGCACGCCACGCGCACGCCACGCGCACTCCACGCGCACGCCACGCGCACGCCACGCGCACCACACGCGCACGCCACGCGCACTCCAAGCGCACGCCACGCGCACCACACGCGCACGCCACGCGCACTCCACGCGCAAGACACGCGCAAGACACGCGCACGCCACGCGCACCACACGCGCACGCCACGCGCACTCCACGCGCACGCCACGCGCATTCCACGCGCACGCCACGCGCACCACACGCGCACGCCACGCGCACTCCACGCGCACGCCACGTGCACTCCACGCGCACGCCACGCGCAAGACACGCGCACGCCACGTGCACGCCACGCGCACGCCACGCGCACGCCACGCGCACTCCACGCGCACGCCACGCGCACGACACGCGCACGCCACGCGCTCTCCACGCGCACGCCACGCGCACCACACGCGCACGCCACGCGCACTCCACTCGCACATTACGTTATAATTACACATTGAGTAATTATAAAAGTTAAGTAACTTTTTTAATTTAATTGTTACTTAACTTTAATTATTACTTATTTATTTATTTATTTATGTGATGTACGGTCAACAGTTTGTCGACAGTACATCACGTTTCGCACTGTCAGCGTATACGCCGCCACGCGGTATTATAATATACTTTAACTAACCAGTTCGCGTTAAGCCGCCAATCGGTTCGCGTGCTCTCTTTACCATTTAACCATTAAACCATTTTAGCATAAGTTAAGGATTCAATAAACCTATTGAACCTAACTTGTCTTTTACTCTGTACGGGACCAAACCACCGTACATTGTGGTCCTTCGAGTTATTATTGAAACAGTGACCAAAAGTTTTTACCAATCGAAGGAACCCTAACCATTGTGGTCCTTAGAGTTATTATTGAACCAGTGACCAAAAGTTTTTAAATTGTGGTTTACATTGTGGTTTTTCTCTAACCATTCCAACGTGAGAGCAACGTGGTCTTTCGTTCCTTAACGTAAGGAGAGACCGGCGCGGCGCTAGTGAAACCAAACACGTGTCGGTTGCGTTGTAACCAGTTTAACCAATAAAGTCGCGTGTGTTGTGTTAACCAATTGACCAGAACCGAACCAGTGTACCAATTTTGACCAAAGTGCTTGTGTGGAGTGTAACCAGTTCACCAGACCAGCGACGCTACCAGCGACTACCACCGGGGACGACTTCTGAGGACAACCAGAAGAACCATGCTACCAAAAAGTCAAATATTGGGTCAAGGTATACCATGGTTTCGAAGATGCTGAGAGAACTCCTGACTCCTTATAGATACACGTTTGGGAGTTTCGGCGTTGTTTTAAGAACAGAAAGCATATGCTACTATGCTAATAACTATTGGTGGGTTGAATCTTATGAATTTAGTAGGAACATTAATGGAGAATTTGGAAAGTAGTTGAGGGCAGTCTAATGCATTTGACATCGTCTTTAATAGTAAAAAACAATCAGATATCATGCGTCGTGTTTTTAATGGTAGGATATGAAATTTCTTACAAAGGCTTAGATAATTGTCCGAGTGGTATGCAATTTTTTGATGATAGCACAAAAATTTGATAAAACGCTTTTGAATCGCCTCTATACGGTCTACATGTTTATTTTATTTATTTTTATTTTATTGTATTCGGAAAACTTACAGCATATAATTACATTGGTAATGAGACAAATTAAATAACAATATGCCAATAACAAGTTTTCGCAGGTGAAAAACAAATTGAAGCTAAAATTAACATTTCAAACAAAGTCCTGACGAGACACATATATGTCTTAATACATGAAGTAAGGTAACCTAAAAATTTTAAAATGTAAATTATTATTTAAGCAAACTAAGTACCGAATTTATTAAATTTTATATAACAAGAAATGGTTGAGAGTTTAAAAATTGTTACATAATAAAGCAAACAGAACTCAATATAGTAAATAATTATACATAATAATTATAATTATACACACAGCAGATGGTACAGTCCTTTAGTATTTAATTTTTACGATAAAAAAAAAAAAAAAAAATAATAATAATAATAATAATAATAATACCTAAACATAATTCAATATATAAATTTTTCAGTCATAAGCCTTCTAATTTTGTTTGATTTTAGGGAGAACATGTCTTCGAGTGGATGGGCAATTAAAAATCTGTTAAAGTGTGAACTAGACCTTAGTATAAAAGAATTTTTACGGTAGTATGTATTGTAAGGTGGAATATAAAGGGGCATAAAATGACGAGCATTTCTACGGGGAATATTTATATTAAATCTTTTAAGTAAATCAGGGGAATCTATTTTATTATTTAGCACTTTACATAAATAAGTTAGGTCAGCTATATGTCTCCGGTGGTACAAGGGGAGAAAATGAAATTTTTTGCACCTGGCATCATAATTATTTAGAAAATGGTTGCATTTAAACTGAATAAATCTGAGAAAACGTTTTTGTATGGACTCAATTCTATCAATATATACGTTGTAAGCAGGGTTCCATAACTCTGAACAATACTCTAAGATACTACGAACATACGCACAATATAGGATTTTTACTACCTTGACAGATTGAAAATTTTTACACGACCTTATGACAAATCCCAGGGCTTTTGAGGCTTTATTAATAATATAGTCGATGTGCTCATCAAATATCAATTTTGAGTCTACAATAACTCCAAGATCCTTTATGGATTTCTTGATTACAAGGACCTTGTTCTGAAGTTCATAATTATATTTAATTAAATTTAGTTTACGACTAAAGTTGACGACAAAGCATTTGGATACATTAAGATCTAACTTATTAAGTACACAGTAGTCACTAAATCTATTTAAGTCCTCTTGTAAAAGGTGACAGTCATTAAGCGAAGCTATATTTTTCAATATTTTTGTGTCATCGGCGTACAAAAAGAAATAAGAATGACGAAAGCAGGAAGAAATATCATTGACGAATATAGCGAAAAGTAAAGGTCCTAGCAGGGAGCCTTGAGGAACACCAGAAGGTACGAATATCCACCTAGAAATGAACCCGTTAATAGCAACGGCTTGGGACCTATTACAAATATACGATGAGAACCATCGAAGAAGGTTTCCATGTATACCCGCATACGCTAATTTTTTAAGCAGGATACAATGATCAATACGATCAAAGGCTTTGCTAAAGTCGGTGAATATCAAATCCACCTGAACACCCGAGTCCATGCCCGAGCTGACATGGTCGTAAGTTAGAAGAAGATTAGATGTTGTTGATCGCCCCTTTAGAAACCCATGCTGCTCTTGTATAAACCAGCCTTTAAGAGCCGAAAAAACTTGGTTATGCACAATACTTTCAAAGAGTTTAGCGAAAATACACAGTTTTGATATCGGCCTGTAGTTCTGTATATTTCCCTTGTCTCCTCCCTTATGAACAGGTGTTATAAACGCTGTCTTCCAAATACTTGGCACATATCCTTCCTTTAATGATCTCGAAAAAAGTATGGCAAGGGGAATAACCAAACTAGAGGCGCACTCAACAATTAGTAGAGGTGGAATGTCATCCGGCCCAGCACCTTTATGTAAGTTAACTGACTTTAGCAGCTTACATAAATCGTCATGATCTATCCTTACGTCCCCTATGGAGCTGTGATGCAAAGTGTGCTCTTCAGTATGTGAACCACTAGGCGTGGTATGAGAATCCAGAAAGTTTGCATGAAAGTAGGTTGCAAACAAGTTGCAAATTTTCTCGCCATCATTTGCAACTTGCCCTTCGTAGCGCATCGTAGAAGGAAACATAGACGGGGTTTTGCGGTTGCCCTTAATAAAATTCCAGAAGAGTTTGGGATTACTAACAATAGAGTTTTCAATATTACATATATAGGAATCATAGCACGCGCGTTCCAACGATTTTGCTCTGCTCCTAAGTAGAGAGTATGTAATGTAGTCACTGTGATTCCCATAGAGTTTAAATTTACGGTGGTATTTGTGTTTCTCTCTTAAGACTTTCTTAAGAGCTGAGTCATACCACGGTGGGTAACTGTTCGGAGAGATAATTTTATGTGGTATATGGGTGTTCCGAAGGTCATAAATAACATCATAAAAATACTTTACGGCTTCATCCAAACTCTTAACACTGAGGCATTCATACCAGTCCACTTTATTTAAGGAAGAGCAGATTAGATCAAACTTACCGCGACTGTAAAAATATTTTACACGGGATTTTGATTCCAGATTACTTTCCACACTCTGTGTAAGCTCAATACATAAAGACCGGTGGTGCGGCAAGTCATCTGGGACCAATGGGTCCTCGCAAGCAGTAACAGTCAGTTCACAATTATTAGAGAAAACTAAATCCAAGAGTCGGTTGTTGAGATTGCGAACCTGGCTGCGCTGTGCGAGATTGCACTGGGTCAGGGTATCAAGGAAATTAATGTGGCTCCTAGTGAGAGATCTACCTGGAATAATATGGTGCCCCCCTTGATCATCCCAGTCTATAAACGGGAGGTTGAAATCTCCTGTAATTATAAAGGTATCATTTGGAAAAGTATTAATTATATTAAAAAGGTTATTAGAAAAAGTTTCAAGCTGAACATTACAACTATTTCCTTCATTTTGATTGTAAGGGTTCCACACCTGCGAGGCATACTCGAGATGACTTCTGACATGTGTGCAATACAAAATTTTCAAGGTTTTCGCTTCAGTAAAACATTTCGACATACGCATCACAAACCCCAAGGCCTTGGAAGCTTTATTAATAATCGCCTCGATCTGAGTATCAAAAATTAGTTTGCAAGTGTGATGTACACCTAAATCACGCCACGCGCACGCCACGCGCACTCCACGCGCACTCCACGCGCACGCCACGCGCACGCCACGCGCACCACACGCGCACGCCACGCGCACTCCACGCGCAAGACACGCGCAAGACACGCGCACGCCACGCGCACCACACGCGCACGCCACGCGCACCACATGCGCACGCCACGCGCACTCCACGCGCACGCCACGCGCATTCCACGCGCACGCCACGCGCACCACACGCGCACGCCACGCGCACTCCACGCGCACGCCACGTGCACTCCACGCGCACGCCACGCGCAAGACACGCGCACGCCACGTGCACTCCACGCGCACGCCACGTGCACTCCACGCGCACGCCACGCGCAAGACACGCGCACGCCACGTGCACTCCACGCGCACGCCACGCGCACGCCACGCGCACTCCACGCGCACGCCACGCGCACCACACGCGCACGCCACGCGCACTCCACGCGCACGCCACGTGCACTCCACGCGCACGCCACGCGCAAGACACGCGCACGCCACGTGCACTCCACGCGCACGCCACGCGCACGCCACGCGCACTCCACGCGCACGCCACGCGCACCACACGCGCACGCCACGCGCTTTCCACGCGCACGCCACGCGCACCACACGCGCACGCCACGCGCACTCCACTCGCACATTACGTTATAATTACACATTGAGTAATTATAAAAGTTAAGTAACTTTTTTAATTTAATTGTTACTTAACTTTAATTATTACTTATTTATTTATTTATTTATGTGATGTACGGTCAACAGTTTGTCGACAGTACATCACGTTTCGCACTGTCAGCGTATACGCCGCCACGCGGTATTATAATATACTTTAACTAACCAGTTCGCGTTAAGCCGCCAATCGGTTCGCGTGCTCTCTTTACCATTTAACCATTAAACCATTTTAGCATAAGTTAAGGATTCAATAAACCTATTGAACCTAACTTGTCTTTTACTCTGTACGGGACCAAACCACCGTACATTGTGGTCCTTCGAGTTATTATTGAAACAGTGACCAAAAGTTTTTACCAATCGAAGGAACCCTAACCATTGTGGTCCTTAGAGTTATTATTGAACCAGTGACCAAAAGTTTTTAAATTGTGGTTTACATTGTGGTTTTTCTCTAACCATTCCAACGTGAGAGCAACGTGGTCTTTCGTTCCTTAACGTAAGGAGAGACCGGCGCGGCGCTAGTGAAACCAAACACGTGTCGGTTGCGTTGTAACCAGTTTAACCAATAAAGTCGCGTGTGTTGTGTTAACCAATTGACCAGAACCGAACCAGTGTACCAATTTTGACCAAAGTGCTTGTGTGGAGTGTAACCAGTTCACCAGACCAGCGACGCTACCAGCGACTACCACCGGGGACGACTTCTGAGGACAACCAGAAGAACCATGCTACCAAAAAGTCAAATATTGGGTCAAGGTATACCATGGTTTCGAAGATGCTGAGAGAACTCCTGACTCCTTATAGATACACGTTTGGGAGTTTCGGCGTTGTTTTAAGAACAGAAAGCATATGCTACTATGCTAATAACTATTGGTGGGTTGAATCTTATGAATTTAGTAGGAACATTAATGGAGAATTTGGAAAGTAGTTGAGGGCAGTCTAATGCATTTGACATCGTCTTTAATAGTAAAAAACAATCAGATATCATGCGTCGTGTTTTTAATGGTAGGATATGAAATTTCTTACAAAGGCTTAGATAATTGTCCGAGTGGTATGCAATTTTTTGATGATAGCACAAAAATTTGATAAAACGCTTTTGAATCGCCTCTATACGGTCTACATGTTTATGATAGTAAGGGTTCCACACCTGCGAGGCATACTCGAGATGACTTCTGACATGTGTGCAATACAAAATTTTCAAGGTTTTCGCTTCAGTAAAACATTTCGACATACGCATCACAAACCCCAAGGCCTTGGAAGCTTTATTAATAATCGCCTCGATCTGAGTATCAAAAATTAGTTTGCAAGTGTGATGTACACCTAAATCACGCCACGCGCACGCCACGCGCACTCCACGCGCACTCCACGCGCACGCCACGCGCACGCCACGCGCACCACGCGTGTGGTGCGCGTGGCTTGGAGTGCGCGTGGCGTGCGCGTGCACGCCACGCGCACTCCAAGCGCACGCCACGCGCACCACACGCGCACGCCACGCGCACTCCACGCGCAAGACACGCGCAAGACACGCGCACGCCACGCGCACTCCACGCGCACGCCACGCGCATTCCACGCGCACGCCACGCGCACCACACGCGCACGCCACGCGCACTCCACGCGCACGCCACGTGCACTCCACGCGCACGCCACGCGCAAGACACGCGCACGCCACGTGCACTCCACGCGCACGCCACGCGCACGCCACGCGCACTCCACGCGCACGCCACGCGCACCACACGCGCACGCCACGCGCTTTCCACGCGCACGCCACGCGCACCACACGCGCACGCCACGCGCACTCCACGCGCACTCCACGCGCACTCCACGCGCACACCACGCGCACGCCACGCGCACTCCACGCGCACGCCACGCGCACGCCACGCGCACCACACGCGCACGCCACGCGCACTCCAAGCGCACGCCACGCGCACCACACGCGCACGCCACGCGCACTCCACGCGCAAGACACGCGCAAGACACGCGCACGCCACGCGCACCACACGCGCACGCCACGCGCACTCCACGCGCACGCCACGCGCATTCCACGCGCACGCCACGCGCACCACACGCGCACGCCACGCGCACTCCACGCGCACGCCACGTGCACTCCACGCGCACGCCACGCGCAAGACACGCGCACGCCACGTGCACTCCACGCGCACGCCACGCGCACGCCACGCGCACTCCACGCGCACGCCACGCGCACCACACGCGCACGCCACGCGCTTTCCACGCGCACGCCACGCGCACCACACGCGCACGCCACGCGCACTCCACTCGCACATTACGTTATAATTACACATTGAGTAATTATAAAAGTTAAGTTGTACCCTGGCCGGCACAGGGACAATAAAAAGGGAGAGATAAATAAAAAAAAATTAACAAATAACAAATTTATTTAAATAATTATTTAGTCAGCGGGGAGCGGGGAACGCGGGTACGAAACTTAGCCTCGGTCTATTTCTCAGTCTTTAGCTCTCGGGTTTAGGGACACGACACTTATCTGGGGACAGGCAGCGACTTGTGGGACTCCAGCTCCTCAAGTCTCCGTGATCCCCGCAACAGGTGCAGCGTCGATGGCCAGGTGTTGGTGGCAGTCTTCGGGATCCCGTATGTGGCGGCAAGTTCAGGGTGTGGCTCTGAGAGGTGCGTCAATCAGACGGCATGGGCAGCTCGTGGTCGACTCCAGACAACCACGGAGCAGAGAGATTTCTCCAAGCGTAGCACGAGGAGTTGCTCCGAACGTCAAATAGAAGTTGCGCAGAGCGTAGGAGAGTTGCTCCGGTCGTAAACACCCCTGGAATATTCGAAAAGAGACTTAGAGGAGGGTTCACGCTGTTGACCCCCAAGCACGTGTTCTTCACCCGAAGACTTCACGTGGTTGCAGAGTCCATCACAAACATTAAAAACACTAATTAAAAAAGAATTTAGATAATATCAACATACAGTTAAAAAAAACAAAAGGTTATTGAACTCGTGACACTGACATTTAAAAGTAGGTCAGGGCCAATTTTGTGATAACAACAAAGAAAACCATGAAAATAATTTGACCACGGTGAAAGAATTAATATTAAAAAGTTAATATAAATAAAGATCTACTTTACAAGATAACAAGTTAAAACAGGAAGCCTTCAAACACGTGGTCTATTACAAAGAGAAATTTTACAATTTAGACAAATACATAATGTTGTGATTTTCGCCACAATAAAAGCCAAATACAGAATTAAACTGAATTTACAATAAAAGGTATTAAAAGACAAGAAACTTGGGAAATCCTACAAACACAACACTAAATACGCACTCACCAATAACGGGGTCAATGACTCCTACATTTTGATAATGGAGTAAGAGATCGATGAAGCAAATCCGCGGCTTAAATAGGCCGGCGGTTTTATTTTTTTTTAACTGTCACGTTGACAGTCGACGGAGCTAAGGCGTATATCCGGAGGGCTCGTGCAAAAAGGTACTTCATTAATATTTATCAAATAAAATATTGAAAACTATATAAAGTTACTTTATAATATTTAAATAGACAAATAGAATTGAAATCAATTAAAATAAAGTTATTTTAAAAAAAGTATTTAAACCAAACAAACAGCAAGTGCCGGTCTAGTTCCGTACTATTATTAATAGATGGCGCGCTATGTATCGATTTGTCAAATTGATTTCAAGAACAGCTGATGAATAAGAAAAGGAGAAGGAGATATTAATAATTTATAAGTAGCTACGCTACAAAGTAACTTTTTTAATTTAATTGTTACTTAACTTTAATTATTACTTATTTATTTATTTATTTATGTGATGTACGGTCAACAGTTTGTCGACAGTACATCACGTTTCGCACTGTCAGCGTATACGCCGCCACGCGGTATTATAATATACTTTAACTAACCAGTTCGCGTTAAGCCGCCAATCGGTTCGCGTGCTCTCTTTGTCACATATAATAAATAGTGTAATAAAAAGTATTTAAAAGTAAAAAAAGTATTGTGACATACTAGAGGAGAATTTACTCCTAATAGAGAGATAAATGAAATATTTAAAAACTCAGTAACAAATTTATTGTTATAAAAATATTTTACCACATAATTAATAATTTAATTAGGTTAACTTATGAGTAATTTAAAAGAGAGCAGAGACTAATCAAAGTAGATTTAAAAGAGAATTAATCATCAGGGGGGTAGTTCTAGTGGGTTTGTGCTACGCTAGTTTCAGCCGTCTGTGTACTCGGAGGGTATGGGGAACGTCTAGGACCACATGGCACTTAGCTTGGAGACTGGAGGATAGCTAGCCAGTGTGAAGAGCTCCAGCCCCTGCGCGTCGTCCGGAGGTGGTCGCTGGTGCTCGGACGTCCCATGTGTGTACGGCAGCCGGTGTTCGCAGGGTGTTCAGGTGGTAGGGCAGCCCGGGGCGGTGGCCATCCGCAACCCAAGGCTGGTTTAAGCGGGTTATCAAGCTTAAGGGTTCATCCTCAACCCGAGTATGGGTCTAACCCGAGTATGGGTTTAACCCCAGTGTGGGTCCCCTGTAAAAACCATTCCGGAGTTTCAGACACGTGGAATGGACAGACAACCACGTGGTCCAGATATTTTGGAAAAGAAACCACGGGTTGCATGTCCATTACAATTATAAAAGAAAGTTAAAGGAACAATTAATAATTTTAAAGAAGTGGGTACTTTAAGATTACCTAACTTTACGTAAAACAGGGCAAATTAACAATTTAGAACATGTTATATGCTAGATTATGTTAAATTACAAGAGAAATAAGAGATTATAATGAAATATAACTTGCCAAAAGGGCTTAAATTATGAAACAAAGGTTTGCCGGACAAATAGTCAGCTAAGTATTTTAGAATAACAGAACAACATTAAATATATCATAGAAACCTTGTAATTTTCAACACAATTAAGAAGCTATAAGAAAACTAAAAAAACACACAAATTAAACTCACCAATATTGGGGAACAAGTAGATGTTCAACAAACTACATTTTAGTTTTTGAAATCTAGAAAAAGGCCGATGACATTTCAGACTCGTCTTTTATACCCGAGTTTTTTTTTTTAAAGTCAAAAGTCAAAAGTCAAAACTAAGAAGACGTAAAGAGCGCGAATTTCAAAAATTAAATTTGATTACAAGAATCATTAAAATATAAATGTATTAATATTTAAAATATTTAAATATATAATTTAAATTGTTTTAATGTTAAAAACAGAGAGTGATTTCTTAAAAATTGATTATTAAGGAAACTCTAATTCAAAATTAAGTCAATAGATGGCGCTAATAGTAGTTTATTACTTCTAATAAATTTACTACGTTACATTTCCCCCGCTGCTACCCAAGGATTTTGAGTGCTTACACGAAAAATCCTGACTATGCGAGCATAAGGACTACTAAGATTCAAGAGAGAGAGGCCTGGGAAAATAAAACTTAAAAATTTGCCAAAAAGGTTGGAAGATACAGATGCCAGCATTAAGTTAACACGCGCCGCAGATAAAATTGACTACCCTTGCATACTATGCACACATCATATCACATACATACTTCTCCTTTTAAATTTTGCATCTGGTCACAATACAGATTGACCCAAAGACGCTTACCTATCACACATTAAGCATTGCCGTCCGTAATAGAGGTACAGCAACGCAAGTCAACTATACATCATTATTATAAAATAATGTACAGCAAAACCTACAACGCGGAAACTACCAGTCTTCCAAAACAAAATAGCACACTGCCCGACAAGAACCGGAAGCCAAGCTTGACCGTCCTCAGGCATCATGCCTACCATTACTCACTCAGTGGGAGCAAGGTAAAAGAGCAACAGGACTAAAACAGAGAGCCCCATTTAAAAGAACAGGACTAAAAGAGAGCCCCATTTAAAAGAACAGGACTAAAAGAGAGCCCCATTTAAAAGAACAGGACTAAAAGAGAGCCCCATTTAAAGGAACAGGACTAAAAGAGAGCCCTATTTAAAAGAACAGGACTATAAAAGAGTCCCATTTAAAAATTTAAAAAGAAAATTTTATTTTTCCAGGCAAAAAAAAATTAAAGTGTTTTAAAGAAGAATTGTAATTAAGAAAAATGAAAACTAAAAAATTTCCAAAGAAAAGAAAAAAAAATCTAGCGCCATAATATTAAAAAGTATTAAGTCAATAAGTTAAACTAGTTCAAACTAAGTTGATCAAAGATTAAAATTTAAAAAGTTAAGTTTAAGTTAACTATAATTTAAGTTTGGCCCAATATTGGTGAAAATATGTGTTGAAAATACAAAGTCATAAAAATAGTTGTATACAATTACAAGTTACACAAATACAAAAATAGAAATTGTATAAAGTGACTATAATATTAAACACTTTACACAAAAACAAGTAAAATTAAGATACTACAGTTAGTACCTGACCATTCTAATAAAATGAGACTTAATTAACATTAAAAATGTCAATTCAATTCAAAAGTTAAGTTAAATTTATAGTTAAGTTAAAAGACAAAAAGACTGAACGGTCAGACACTAAGGAACATCACAACAAACACAAACACTGAACACACAAACCCGAGGAGAGAGATACACAGAACAGCCAAAACTAGGTAAAACCACGTGTATGGGCGCCAATGTCACATATAAAAAATAGTGTAATAAAAAGTATTTAAAAGTAAAAAAAGTATTGTGACATACTAGAGGAGAATTTACTCCTAATAGAGAGATAAATGAAATATTTAAAAACTCAGTAACAAATTTATTGTTATAAAAATATTTTACCACATAATTAATAATTTAATTAGGTTAACTTATGAGTAATTTAAAAGAGAGCAGAGACTAATCAAAGTAGATTTAAAAGAGAATTAATCATCAGGGGGGTAGTTCTAGTGGGTTTGTGCTACGCTAGTTTCAGCCGTCTGTGTACTCGGAGGGTATGGGGAACGTCTAGGACCACATGGCACTTAGCTTGGAGACTGGAGGATAGCTAGCCAGTGTGAAGAGCTCCAGCCCCTGCGCGTCGTCCGGAGGTGGTCGCTGGTGCTCGGACGTCCCATGTGTGTACGGCAGCCGGTGTTCGCAGGGTGTTCAGGTGGTAGGGCAGCCCGGGGCGGTGGCCATCCGCAACCCAAGGCTGGTTTAAGCGGGTTATCAAGCTTAAGGGTTCATCCTCAACCCGAGTATGGGTCTAACCCGAGTATGGGTTTAACCCCAGTGTGGGTCCCCTGTAAAAACCATTCCGGAGTTTCAGACACGTGGAATGGACAGACAACCACGTGGTCCAGATATTTTGGAAAAGAAACCACGGGTTGCATGTCCATTACAATTATAAAAGAAAGTTAAAGGAACAATTAATAATTTTAAAGAAGTGGGTACTTTAAGATTACCTAACTTTACGTAAAACAGGGCAAATTAACAATTTAGAACATGTTATATGCTAGATTATGTTAAATTACAAGAGAAATAAGAGATTATAATGAAATATAACTTGCCAAAAGGGCTTAAATTATGAAACAAAGGTTTGCCGGACAAATAGTCAGCTAAGTATTTTAGAATAACAGAACAACATTAAATATATCATAGAAACCTTGTAATTTTCAACACAATTAAGAAGCTATAAGAAAACTAAAAAAACACACAAATTAAACTCACCAATATTGGGGAACAAGTAGATGTTCAACAAACTACATTTTAGTTTTTGAAATCTAGAAAAAGGCCGATGACATTTCAGACTCGTCTTTTATACCCGAGTTTTTTTTTTTAAAGTCAAAAGTCAAAAGTCAAAACTAAGAAGACGTAAAGAGCGCGAATTTCAAAAATTAAATTTGATTACAAGAATCATTAAAATATAAATGTATTAATATTTAAAATATTTAAATATATAATTTAAATTGTTTTAATGTTAAAAACAGAGAGTGATTTCTTAAAAATTGATTATTAAGGAAACTCTAATTCAAAATTAAGTCAATAGATGGCGCTAATAGTAGTTTATTACTTCTAATAAATTTACTACGTTACATCTTTACCATTTAACCATTAAACCATTTTAGCATAAGTTAAGGATTCAATAAACCTATTGAACCTAACTTGTCTTTTACTCTGTACGGGACCAAACCACCGTACATTGTGGTCCTTCGAGTTATTATTGAAACAGTGACCAAAAGTTTTTACCAATCGAAGGAACCCTAACCATTGTGGTCCTTAGAGTTATTATTGAACCAGTGACCAAAAGTTTTTAAATTGTGGTTTACATTGTGGTTTTTCTCTAACCATTCCAACGTGAGAGCAACGTGGTCTTTCGTTCCTTAACGTAAGGAGAGACCGGCGCGGCGCTAGTGAAACCAAACACGTGTCGGTTGCGTTGTAACCAGTTTAACCAATAAAGTCGCGTGTGTTGTGTTAACCAATTGACCAGAACCGAACCAGTGTACCAATTTTGACCAAAGTGCTTGTGTGGAGTGTAACCAGTTCACCAGACCAGCTACGCTACCAGCGACTACCACCGGGGACGACTTCTGAGGACAACCAGAAGAACCATGCTACCAAAAAGTCAAATATTGGGTCAAGGTATACCATGGTTTCGAAGATGCTGAGAGAACTCCTGACTCCTTATAGATACACGTTTGGGAGTTTCGGCGTTGTTTTAAGAACAGAAAGCATATGCTACTATGCTAATAACTATTGGTGGGTTGAATCTTATGAATTTAGTAGGAACATTAATGGAGAATTTGGAAAGTAGTTGAGGGCAGTCTAATGCATTTGACATCGTCTTTAATAGTAAAAAACAATCAGATATCATGCGTCGTGTTTTTAATGGTAGGATATGAAATTTCTTACAAAGGCTTAGATAATTGTCCGAGTGGTATGCAATTTTTTGATGATAGCACAAAAATTTGATAAAACGCTTTTGAATCGCCTCTATACGGTCTACATGTTTATTTTATTTATTTTTATTTTATTGTATTCGGAAAACTTACAGCATATAATTACATTGGTAATGAGACAAATTAAATAACAATATGCCAATAACAAGTTTTCGCAGGTGAAAAACAAATTGAAGCTAAAATTAACATTTCAAACAAAGTCCTGACGAGACACATATATGTCTTAATACATGAAGTAAGGTAACCTAAAAATTTTAAAATGTAAATTATTATTTAAGCAAACTAAGTACCGAATTTATTAAATTTTATATAACAAGAAATGGTTGAGAGTTTAAAAATTGTTACATAATAAAGCAAACAGAACTCAATATAGTAAATAATTATACATAATAATTATAATTATACACACAGCAGATGGTACAGTCCTTTAGTATTTAATTTTTACGATAAAAAAAAAAAAAAAAAAAAAATAATAATAATAATAATAATACCTAAACATAATTCAATATATAAATTTTTCAGTCATAAGCCTTCTAATTTTGTTTGATTTTAGGGAGAACATGTCTTCGAGTGGATGGGCAATTAAAAATCTGTTAAAGTGTGAACTAGACCTTAGTATAAAAGAATTTTTACGGTAGTATGTATTGTAAGGTGGAATATAAAGGGGCATAAAATGACGAGCATTTCTACGGGGAATATTTATATTAAATCTTTTAAGTAAATCAGGGGAATCTATTTTATTATTTAGCACTTTACATAAATAAGTTAGGTCAGCTATATGTCTCCGGTGGTACAAGGGGAGAAAATGAAATTTTTTGCACCTGGCATCATAATTATTTAGAAAATGGTTGCATTTAAACTGAATAAATCTGAGAAAACGTTTTTGTATGGACTCAATTCTATCAATATATACGTTGTAAGCAGGGTTCCATAACTCTGAACAATACTCTAAGATACTACGAACATACGCACAATATAGGATTTTTACTACCTTGACAGATTGAAAATTTTTACACGACCTTATGACAAATCCCAGGGCTTTTGAGGCTTTATTAATAATATAGTCGATGTGCTCATCAAATATCAATTTTGAGTCTACAATAACTCCAAGATCCTTTATGGATTTCTTGATTACAAGGACCTTGTTCTGAAGTTCATAATTATATTTAATTAAATTTAGTTTACGACTAAAGTTGACGACAAAGCATTTGGATACATTAAGATCTAACTTATTAAGTACACAGTAGTCACTAAATCTATTTAAGTCCTCTTGTAAAAGGTGACAGTCATTAAGCGAAGCTATATTTTTCAATATTTTTGTGTCATCGGCGTACAAAAAGAAATAAGAATGACGAAAGCAGGAAGAAATATCATTGACGAATATAGCGAAAAGTAAAGGTCCTAGCAGGGAGCCTTGAGGAACACCAGAAGGTACGAATATCCACCTAGAAATGAACCCGTTAATAGCAACGGCTTGGGACCTATTACAAATATACGATGAGAACCATCGAAGAAGGTTTCCATGTATACCCGCATACGCTAATTTTTTAAGCAGGATACAATGATCAATACGATCAAAGGCTTTGCTAAAGTCGGTGAATATCAAATCCACCTGAACACCCGAGTCCATGCCCGAGCTGACATGGTCGTAAGTTAGAAGAAGATTAGATGTTGTTGATCGCCCCTTTAGAAACCCATGCTGCTCTTGTATAAACCAGCCTTTAAGAGCCGAAAAAACTTGGTTATGCACAATACTTTCAAAGAGTTTAGCGAAAATACACAGTTTTGATATCGGCCTGTAGTTCTGTATATTTCCCTTGTCTCCTCCCTTATGAACAGGTGTTATAAACGCTGTCTTCCAAATACTTGGCACATATCCTTCCTTTAATGATCTCGAAAAAAGTATGGCAAGGGGAATAACCAAACTAGAGGCGCACTCAACAATTAGTAGAGGTGGAATGTCATCCGGCCCAGCACCTTTATGTAAGTTAACTGACTTTAGCAGCTTACATAAATCGTCATGATCTATCCTTACGTCCCCTATGGAGCTGTGATGCAAAGTGTGCTCTTCAGTATGTGAACCACTAGGCGTGGTATGAGAATCCAGAAAGTTTGCATGAAAGTAGGTTGCAAACAAGTTGCAAATTTTCTCGCCATCATTTGCAACTTGCCCTTCGTAGCGCATCGTAGAAGGAAACATAGACGGGGTTTTGCGGTTGCCCTTAATAAAATTCCAGAAGAGTTTGGGATTACTAACAATAGAGTTTTCAATATTACATATATAGGAATCATAGCACGCGCGTTCCAACGATTTTGCTCTGCTCCTAAGTAGAGAGTATGTAATGTAGTCACTGTGATTCCCATAGAGTTTAAATTTACGGTGGTATTTGTGTTTCTCTCTTAAGACTTTCTTAAGAGCTGAGTCATACCACGGTGGGTAACTGTTCGGAGAGATAATTTTATGTGGTATATGGGTGTTCCGAAGGTCATAAATAACATCATAAAAATACTTTACGGCTTCATCCAAACTCTTAACACTGAGGCATTCATACCAGTCCACTTTATTTAAGGAAGAGCAGATTAGATCAAACTTACCGCGACTGTAAAAATATTTTACACGGGATTTTGATTCCAGATTACTTTCCACACTCTGTGTAAGCTCAATACATAAAGACCGGTGGTGCGGCAAGTCATCTGGGACCAATGGGTCCTCGCAAGCAGTAACAGTCAGTTCACAATTATTAGAGAAAACTAAATCCAAGAGTCGGTTGTTGAGATTGCGAACCTGGCTGCGCTGTGCGAGATTGCACTGGGTCAGGGTATCAAGGAAATTAATGTGGCTCCTAGTGAGAGATCTACCTGGAATAATATGGTGCCCCCCTTGATCATCCCAGTCTATAAACGGGAGGTTGAAATCTCCTGTAATTATAAAGGTATCATTTGGAAAAGTATTAATTATATTAAAAAGGTTATTAGAAAAAGTTTCAAGCTGAACATTACAACTATTTCCTTCATTTTGATTGTAAGGGTTCCACACCTGCGAGGCATACTCGAGATGACTTCTGACATGTGTGCAATACAAAATTTTCAAGGTTTTCGCTTCAGTAAAACATTTCGACATACGCATCACAAACCCCAAGGCCTTGGAAGCTTTATTAATAATCGCCTCGATCTGAGTATCAAAAATTAGTTTGCAAGTGTGATGTACACCTAAATCACGCCACGCGCACGCCACGCGCACTCCACGCGCACTCCACGCGCACGCCACGCGCACGCCACGCGCACCACGCGTGTGGTGCGCGTGGCTTGGAGTGCGCGTGGCGTGCGCGTGCACGCCACGCGCACTCCAAGCGCACGCCACGCGCACCACACGCGCACGCCACGCGCACTCCACGCGCAAGACACGCGCAAGACACGCGCACGCCACGCGCACCACACGCGCACGCCACGCGCACCACATGCGCACGCCACGCGCACTCCACGCGCACGCCACGCGCATTCCACGCGCACGCCACGCGCACCACACGCGCACGCCACGCGCACTCCACGCGCACGCCACGTGCACTCTACGCGCACGCCACGCGCAAGACACGCGCACGCCACGTGCACTCCACGCGCACGCCACGTGCACTCCACGCGCACGCCACGCGCAAGACACGCGCACGCCACGTGCACTCCACGCGCACGCCACGCGCACGCCACGCGCACTCCACGCGCACGCCACGCGCACCACACGCGCACGCCACGCGCTTTCCACGCGCACGCCACGCGCACCACACGCGCACGCCACGCGCACTCCACGCGCACTCCACGCGCACGCCACGCGCACGCCACGCGCACTCCACGCGCACGCCACGCGCACGCCACGCGCACCACACGCGCACGCCACGCGCACTCCAAGCGCACGCCACGCGCACCACACGCGCACGCCACGCGCACTCCACGCGCAAGACACGCGCAAGACACGCGCACGCCACGCGCACCACACGCGCACGCCACGCGCACTCCACGCGCACGCCACGCGCATTCCACGCGCACGCCACGCGCACCACACGCGCACGCCACGCGCACTCCACGCGCACGCCACGTGCACTCCACGCGCACGCCACGCGCAAGACACGCGCACGCCACGTGCACTCCACGCGCACGCCACGCGCACGCCTCGCGCACGCCACGCGCACCACACGCGCACGCCACGCGCTTTCCACGCGCACGCCACGCGCACCACACGCGCACGCCACGCGCACTCCACTCGCACATTACGTTATAATTACACATTGAGTAATTATAAAAGTTAAGTAACTTTTTTAATTTAATTGTTACTTAACTTTAATTATTACTTATTTATTTATTTATTTATGTGATGTACGGTCAACAGTTTGTCGACAGTACATCACGTTTCGCACTGTCAGCGTATACGCCGCCACGCGGTATTATAATATACTTTAACTAACCAGTTCGCGTTAAGCCGCCAATCGGTTCGCGTGCTCTCTTTACCATTTAACCATTAAACCATTTTAGCATAAGTTAAGGATTCAATAAACCTATTGAACCTAACTTGTCTTTTACTCTGTACGGGACCAAACCACCGTACATTGTGGTCCTTCGAGTTATTATTGAAACAGTGACCAAAAGTTTTTACCAATCGAAGGAACCCTAACCATTGTGGTCCTTAGAGTTATTATTGAACCAGTGACCAAAAGTTTTTAAATTGTGGTTTACATTGTGGTTTTTCTCTAACCATTCCAACGTGAGAGCAACGTGGTCTTTCGTTCCTTAACGTAAGGAGAGACCGGCGCGGCGCTAGTGAAACCAAACACGTGTCGGTTGCGTTGTAACCAGTTTAACCAATAAAGTCGCGTGTGTTGTGTTAACCAATTGAACCGAACCAGTGTACCAATTTTGACCAAAGTGCTTGTGTGGAGTGTAACCAGTTCACCAGACCAGCGACGCTACCAGCGACTACCACCGGGGACGACTTCTGAGGACAACCAGAAGAACCATGCTACCAAAAAGTCAAATATTGGGTCAAGGTATACCATGGTTTCGAAGATGCTGAGAGAACTCCTGACTCCTTATAGATACACGTTTGGGAGTTTCGGCGTTGTTTTAAGAACAGAAAGCATATGCTACTATGCTAATAACTATTGGTGGGTTGAATCTTATGAATTTAGTAGGAACATTAATGGAGAATTTGGAAAGTAGTTGAGGGCAGTCTAATGCATTTGACATCGTCTTTAATAGTAAAAAACAATCAGATATCATGCGTCGTGTTTTTAATGGTAGGATATGAAATTTCTTACAAAGGCTTAGATAATTGTCCGAGTGGTATGCAATTTTTTGATGATAGCACAAAAATTTGATAAAACGCTTTTGAATCGCCTCTATACGGTCTACATGTTTATGATAGTAAGGGTTCCACACCTGCGAGGCATACTCGAGATGACTTCTGACATGTGTGCAATACAAAATTTTCAAGGTTTTCGCTTCAGTAAAACATTTCGACATACGCATCACAAACCCCAAGGCCTTGGAAGCTTTATTAATAATCGCCTCGATCTGAGTATCAAAAATTAGTTTGCAAGTGTGATGTACACCTAAATCACGCCACGCGCACGCCACGCGCACTCCACGCGCACTCCACGCGCACGCCACGCGCACGCCACGCGCACCACGCGTGTGGTGCGCGTGGCTTGGAGTGCGCGTGGCGTGCGCGTGCACGCCACGCGCACTCCAAGCGCACGCCACGCGCACCACACGCGCACGCCACGCGCACTCCACGCGCAAGACACGCGCAAGACACGCGCACGCCACGCGCACCACACGCGCACGCCACGCGCACCACATGCGCACGCCACGCGCACTCCACGCGCACGCCACGCGCATTCCACGCGCACGCCACGCGCACCACACGCGCACGCCACGCGCACTCCACGCGCACGCCACGTGCACTCCACGCGCACGCCACGCGCAAGACACGCGCACGCCACGCGCACTCCACGCGCACGCCACGCGCACGCCACGCGCACTCCACGCGCACGCCACGCGCACCACACGCGCACGCCACGCGCTTTCCACGCGCACGCCACGCGCACCACACGCGCACGCCACGCGCACTCCACGCGCACTCCACGCGCACTCCACGCGCACACCACGCGCACGCCACGCGCACTCCACGCGCACGCCACGCGCACGCCACGCGCACCACACGCGCACGCCACGCGCACTCCAAGCGCACGCCACGCGCACCACACGCGCACGCCACGCGCACACCACGCGCAAGACACGCGCAAGACACGCGCACGCCACGCGCACCACACGCGCACGCCACGCGCACTCCACGCGCACGCCACGCGCATTCCACGCGCACGCCACGCGCACCACACGCGCACGCCACGCGCACTCCACGCGCACGCCACGTGCACTCCACGCGCACGCCACGCGCAAGACACGCGCACGCCACGCGCACTCCACGCGCACGCCACGCGCACGCCACGCGCACTCCACGCGCACGCCACGCGCACCACACGCGCACGCCACGCGCTTTCCACGCGCACGCCACGCGCACCACACGCGCACGCCACGCGCACTCCACTCGCACATTACGTTATAATTACACATTGAGTAATTATAAAAGTTAAGTAACTTTTTTAATTTAATTGTTACTTAACTTTAATTATTACTTATTTATTTATTTATTTATGTGATGTACGGTCAACAGTTTGTCGACAGTACATCACGTTTCGCACTGTCAGCGTATACGCCGCCACGCGGTATTATAATATACTTTAACTAACCAGTTCGCGTTAAGCCGCCAATCGGTTCGCGTGCTCTCTTTACCATTTAACCATTAAACCATTTTAGCATAAGTTAAGGATTCAATAAACCTATTGAACCTAACTTGTCTTTTACTCTGTACGGGACCAAACCACCGTACATTGTGGTCCTTCGAGTTATTATTGAAACAGTGACCAAAAGTTTTTACCAATCGAAGGAACCCTAACCATTGTGGTCCTTAGAGTTATTATTGAACCAGTGACCAAAAGTTTTTAAATTGTGGTTTACATTGTGGTTTTTCTCTAACCATTCCAACGTGAGAGCAACGTGGTCTTTCGTTCCTTAACGTAAGGAGAGACCGGCGCGGCGCTAGTGAAACCAAACACGTGTCGGTTGCGTTGTAACCAGTTTAACCAATAAAGTCGCGTGTGTTGTGTTAACCAATTGACCAGAACCGAACCAGTGTACCAATTTTGACCAAAGTGCTTGTGTGGAGTGTAACCAGTTCACCAGACCAGCGACGCTACCAGCGACTACCACCGGGGACGACTTCTGAGGACAACCAGGTCACCACGTGCCAGTCTTCAAGTAAGATCTTTGGCGTGCGCAAGACACGCGCACGCCACGTTCACTCCACGCGCACGCCACGCGCACCACACGCGCACACGCCACGCGCACTCCACGCGCACGCCACGCGCATTCCACGCGCACGCCACGTGAACTCCACGCGCACGCCACGCGCACGCCACGCGCACGCCACGCGCACCACACGCGCACGCCACGCGCACTCCACGCGCACGCCACGCGCATTCCACGCGCACGCCACGTGCACTCCACGCGCACGCCACGCGCAAGACACGCGGATCAGAAAGCCAATTACAAGTTTTCACCTCTAAGTAACAGAATAATTGAATACAAGATATTGTGAACGGTCTTACTAGTTAGATACAGATATATGTTTTTAAGTAGGATAACAAAATAACTGGTAATAACGCGCACCACACGCGCACGCCACGCGCACTCCACGCGCACGCCACGCGCAAGACACGCGCACGCCACGTGCACTCCACGCGCACGCCACGCGCACTCCACGCGCACGCCACGCGCACTCCACGCGCACGCCACGCGCATTCCACGCGCACGCCACGTGTACTCCACGCGCACGCCACGCGCACCACACGCGCACGCCACGCGCATTCCACGCGCACGCCACTCGCACTCCACGCGCACGCCACGCGCACTCCACGCGCACGCCACGCGCTTTCCACGCGCACGCCACGCGCACCACACGCGCACGCCACGCGCACTCCACTCGCACATTACGTTATAATTTCACATTGAGTAATTATAAAAGTTAAGTAACTTTTTTAATTTAATTGTTACTTAACTTTAATTATTACTTATTTATTTATTTATTTATGTGATGTACGGTCAACAGTTTGTCGACAGTACATCACGTTTCGCACTGTCAGCGTATACGCCGCCACGCGGTATTATAATATACTTTAACTAACCAGTTCGCGTTAAGCCGCCAATCGGTTCGCGTGCTCTCTTTACCATTTAACCATTAAACCATTTTAGCATAAGTTAAGGATTCAATAAACCTATTGAACCTAACTTGTCTTTTACTCTGTACGGGACCAAACCACCGTACATTGTGGTCCTTCGAGTTATTATTGAAACAGTGACCAAAAGTTTTTACCAATCGAAGGAACCCTAACCATTGTGGTCCTTAGAGTTATTATTGAACCAGTGACCAAAAGTTTTTAAATTGTGGTTTACATTGTGGTTTTTCTCTAACCATTCCAACGTGAGAGCAACGTGGTCTTTCGTTCCTTAACGTAAGGAGAGACCGGCGCGGCGCTAGTGAAACCAAACACGTGTCGGTTGCGTTGTAACCAGTTTAACCAATAAAGTCGCGTGTGTTGTGTTAACCAATTGACCAGAACCGAACCAGTGTACCAATTTTGACCAAAGTGCTTGTGTGGAGTGTAACCAGTTCACCAGACCAGCGACGCTACCAGCGACTACCACCGGGGACGACTTCTGAGGACAACCAGGTCACCACGTGCCAGTCTTCAAGTAAGATCTTTGGCGTGCGCAAGACACGCGCACGCCACGTTCACTCCACGCGCACGCCACGCGCACCACACGCGCACACGCCACGCGCACTCCACGCGCACGCCACGCGCATTCCACGCGCACGCCACGTGAACTCCACGCGCACGCCACGCGCACGCCACGCGCACGCCACGCGCACCACACGCGCACGCCACGCGCACTCCACGCGCACGCCACGCGCACTCCACGCGCACGCCACGCGCATTCCACGCGCACGCCACGTGCACTCCACGCGCACGCCACGCGCAAGACACGCGGATCAGAAAGCCAATTACAAGTTTTCACCTCTAAGTAACAGAATAATTGAATACAAGATATTGTGAACGGTCTTACTAGTTAGATACAGATATATGTTTTTAAGTAGGATAACAAAATAACTGGTAATAACGCGCACCACACGCGCACGCCACGCGCACTCCACGCGCACGCCACGCGCAAGACACGCGCACGCCACGTGCACTCCACGCGCACGCCACGCGCACTCCACGCGCACGCCACGCGCACTCCACGCGCACGCCACGCGCATTCCACGCGCACGCCACGTGTACTCCACGCGCACGCCACGCGCACCACACGCGCACGCCACGCGCATTCCACGCGCACGCCACTCGCACTCCACGCGCACGCCACGCGCACTCCACGCGCACGCCACGCGCTTTCCACGCGCACGCCACGCGCACCACACGCGCACGCCACGCGCACTCCACTCGCACATTACGTTATAATTTCACATTGAGTAATTATAAAAGTTAAGTAACTTTTTTAATTTAATTGTTACTTAACTTTAATTATTACTTATTTATTTATTTATTTATGTGATGTACGGTCAACAGTTTGTCGACAGTACATCACGTTTCGCAATGTCAGCGTATACGCCGCCACGCGGTATTATAATATACTTTAACTAACCAGTTCGCGTTAAGCCGCCAATCGGTTCGCGTGCTCTCTTTACCATTTAACCATTAAACCATTTTAGCATAAGTTAAGGATTCAATAAACCTATTGAACCTAACTTGTCTTTTACTCTGTACGGGACCAAACCACCGTACATTGTGGTCCTTCGAGTTATTATTGAAACAGTGACCAAAAGTTTTTACCAATCGAAGGAACCCTAACCATTGTGGTCCTTAGAGTTATTATTGAACCAGTGACCAAAAGTTTTTAAATTGTGGTTTACATTGTGGTTTTTCTCTAACCATTCCAACGTGAGAGCAACGTGGTCTTTCGTTCCTTAACGTAAGGAGAGACCGGCGCGGCGCTAGTGAAACCAAACACGTGTCGGTTGCGTTGTAACCAGTTTAACCAATAAAGTCGCGTGTGTTGTGTTAACCAATTGACCAGAACCGAACCAGTGTACCAATTTTGACCAAAGTGCTTGTGTGGAGTGTAACCAGTTCACCAGACCAGCGACGCTACCAGCGACTACCACCGGGGACGACTTCTGAGGACAACCAGGTCACCACGTGCCAGTCTTCAAGTAAGATCTTTCCTTTTTACCGCTTTTTACCACTCTCTTGACCATTATTATGCCCGCAACCATGGAGGCTCTATTAACCACCCAGAACCAGATCATATCTGCGATTAACACGCTGTGTGTTAATTTCAAGAAGGATGGGCCTGAACGTAAGACGCCCGTCTATATCGAAAAACGTCTTAATACTTTGGACTCGTACTGGAATGAATTCCAGACTAACCATACCAGGCTCAGCGCCGAGTTCGAAGATCTTAACCACCGCTACTTTACTGAAAACCATTACCAGCGGACAAATGATTTTTACGAGGAAGTTAGGAACATGATCTCTAATTACGTAACCAGCGAACCAGGCAAACAATTACTGAGACCAGCAACACCATTATCGCAGGGCTTAGATAGGCGCGATTTTTCTTCTCCCGCCCAGGAGGGTACCTCTTTTAGTTTCCCTGCGCCGAAGCTGTCGAACCAAGGTAACTCTAGTAGGGTGGAAGAAATGCTTCGTAAGCAGAAGAGCAACTTCAAGGCGCTTTCTCGTACCATAGAGGCTGTCGACCTTGAAAGCTGCTCCGAACGTTGGGAGTTTGAAGACATTTTGAGGACTATCCAATCCAGATGGTCGGTCATCGATTCTCTTCACTGGGACATCGACAGCGAAGGGGTGCTAGACAACGAGGAGTACGAGACAGCCTTCGCTGAGATGGAGAGGAAGTACAACACCATGAAGAAGGCAGTGAACAGACAGATGTGGTCGTCATCATACCGGGAACGTTCAACACCACAAATTGACATACCCACCTTCAGCGGAAATTACCAGGATTGGATATGTTTTAAGGATTTATTCTCCGAAACCATACACAATAATAAGTTGTTACCAAATGCCCAAAAAATGCAGTTTTTAAAAAGTAAGCTCCGCGGAGAGGCTGAAAAATTAGTTCACCATTTACGCATTAATTCCGAGAATTATCAAGTATGCTGGGACATTTTAAACCAACGCTACCATAACACCAGATTAATATTTAATTCCCACATACAATTATTATTAACCATGCCTACTATTCAGCAACAATCTGCAGCGGTCATCAAGAAGTTACATGACACCACCAACGAGTGTCTTAACTCTATAAAAGCAATGGGTATCGATATTTCCAATTGGGACCCATTGATTGTCTATATTTTGTGCCAAAAACTAGATACCGAAACGCATCATGATTACATAGAGTCGCTTAAGAACCCAAAAGAATTGCCTACTTTGTCAGAATTTTTAAAATTTTTAGAAATGAAATTTACATCTTTAGAAAGCTCTCGTCGTAAACAGGATTTTAATAAACCGAGTTCATCTCAAAACCAATTCCAAAAACCATGGGCTGAAAAGCATTCGAATAACCATTTGCATAATTTTATGAACAGAAACTGTAAACCAAGGCCAGCTGTAATAAACCATGTTAATACGAAACCAATGCATATTGCAACACAAAGGAAATGCATGCTCTGTAAAAACTGTTGCCATGAATTGTTTAAATGCAAACAATTTCTGGAATCGTCGCCGCTGAATAGACTTAAAATTATTGAAACAAACAAGTTATGTAAAAACTGCTTAACTAACCATTATGACAAGGAATGTACTTCGGAAAAAACATGCCGTTTTTGTAACCAACATCATAACACTCTATTGCACAATGCCCTCGTTACTTTTGCTCCCTCAACTTCTAGCAACACCAACATCGAGCTGCCTGCCCGAAAATCTAAAATATGCGTTACCAATGCACCGCAAGAAACCATGCCCAAATTATTAGCAACAGCTAAAATTAATATTAGGTCTGTTGATGGCTGTCACCATACCATGCGAGCCCTCATAGACCCGTGTGCAGAGACGTCTCTTATTACAGAGAACGCTGCTCAGCTTTTAGGCCTACCAAGGATTAAGCGCCACTGTCTTGTTGTCGGAGTTGGCGCGAAGGCCAATAACAGTAGGGGAGTCGTACAGATAGACGTATCTTCTCTTTACAATAATTTTACATTTAAAACCGAAGCCTATGTCATGAAGCATGTCGTCGGAAATTTACCAAACGAATCTTTTGAAAAACCATCTTGGCCATGCCTGGATAAATTACCACTCGCCGATCCAGATTTTTATAGAAGTAAGCCAGTAGATTTAATTTTATGCGTAGATGTGTACGAGTTAATTATTTTACCAGGTTTAATTCGTAATGGCACATCACTACCAATCGCGCAAAATACCAAGCTCGGATGGATTTTGAGTGGGACCATAAAACCAACACAAAAATATTGCAACGTCGTCATGGTCGACTTGCAAGATATTCAGCGCTTCTGGGAGATCGAGGATATCTCAGATAACTCTATTAATATTTCTGATGAAGATAACCATTGCCTTCATCATTACCAGCAGCATACGACGCGTCAACCAAATGGACGTTACGTCGTACGTTTACCACTCAAACCAGAAATTACTGAAAAATTGGGTGACTCGAAAACCAAAGCTGTAGCTCAATTTCGTCAGTTAGAAAAAAGATTTTCTAAAAATAAAATTATCGAACAGAACTACAAACAATTTATCCATGAATATATTAATTTAAACCATATGAAGAGGTGTGATAGTAAACCGATACTTCAATGCTATTTGCCGCACCATTGTGTAATCCGAACGGATTCCATGACCACGGCCACGCGAGTTGTTTTTACTTACTATCGAATATATCGAAAATATTCGATCCGCTTGGATGGCTTTCACCAGTTACCACCAAGTTAAAATTGCTCTTCCAAGAAGTCTGGCTCCTAAACCTTAATTGGGACGACGAGTTGCCAGCTGATATCAACACGAGATGGAAAACCATAGAAGCTGACATAACAAAAATTAACTACATAACCATACCAAGGTGGCTACAGTCCTCGAAGAACGACACCATCGAGTTGCATGGGTTTTGTGATTCATCACAAAATGCCTACGCTTGTGTTGTATACTGTAGAGTCAGCAATATCACCAACAACCAGTCTTCTGTAGTACTAGTAGCAGCGAAGTCTCGTCTCGTACCTGTAAAGAAAAATGTGTCATTACCAAGATTAGAATTATGTGCAGCTGTTCTACTTACCAAGGTCATGAAGATCACCTGTAATTGTTTATCAGATTACAACATAAAAATCTACGGTTGGTCCGACTCGACAGCAGTGTTAGGTTGGCTCAACGGCGACCCAAGCAAGTGGAAACCATTCGTCGCAAATAGGGTGAAGCGGGTGACGGACATCATTCCACCGAGCAGCTGGCATTATGTGTCAACCAAGGACAACCCAGCTGACTCAGCAACAAGAGGAATCACCACGGAACAGCTGATTAACCATTCCATCTGGTTCACGGGACCCCACTGGCTACAATCTTTTGAGGAGTCGAAATTAACCAATTCATCTTATACCACGAACGAAGAGCTGAAAAAACCATTATTAAATATAAATGTTACAACTATTAAATATGAAAACGAAGTTATAGAAAATATAATTAGCAGATACAGCGATTTTACGCGAGCTTCAAGAGTGCTTGCGTGGGTATTACGCTTTACACCTAAGTCTAAAAATAAACAACGATACTTAACTATATTAGAAATAAGAAAAGCTAAATACTTAATTATAAAATATGTACAGCAACTAGAATTCATAGAAGATATAGAATATATTAAAAACCATAACCAACCTAACCCTAAGAGTAATTTATTAAAATTAAAACCATTTATTGATGACCAAGGACTTTTGAGGGTTGGGGGGCGATTGACCAACGCCAAAATAGAAGATAGGATGAAGCATCCGTGTATTTTACCACATGACCATGTACTTACCAATATGATAATTGACCAGGCACATAAAATGACCTTCCACGGGGGTGCGCGATTGACCCTCGCGTGGTTGCGTCAAGAATATTGGATTTTAGGAGGAAATAGTGCTGTAAAGAAGCAGCTTCGAAGATGTGTGCTGTGCAGAAGGCACGTCCCCCTGAAACATGACCAGTTAATGGGAGATTTACCACCAGCCCGAGTCAACAGGACCCGCCCTTTCTACCATACAGGGGCTGATTTCACTGGTTTTGTTGACGTCAAGTCTGCGAAGGGTAGAGGAGTGAGATGTACCAAAGGATACATCGCCGTCTTTGTGTGTATGGTGACCAAAGCCGTACACTTGGAGTTGGTCTCCGATCTCACCGCCTCAGCATTTTTAGCAGCCCTAAGAAGACTTTCGGCCAGGAGAGGATCGCCCGGTCACATTTACAGTGACAACGGGACAAATTTTATAAAGGCAAATAGAGTCCTGCAAGAAGAGATCGTTAATTTAAAATCAATATTAAATGACCAGTTTTATGCTGAAATAGCAGACATGTCGATAGAATGGCATTTCAACGCACCATCTTGGCCTAGTGCAGGCGGTCTGTGGGAGGCGGCAGTGAAGAGTTTGAAATACCATTTGAAGCGAGTCATAGGAGAACAAAAACTCACGAACGAGGAGTTCTCCACTCTCCTAGCTCAACTGGAAGGCTGCCTCAACTCAAGACCTCTGTGCCCGCTGAGCGAAGACGTAGAAGATCTAGATTTCCTCACTCCATCCCATTTTCTAGCAAGTGGACCAACATTAACCATTGTTGAGTCTGAATACGATCTGCGAACCAGATGGCAGTTAGTACAGAAGATTTACCAAGACGTGTGGAAGAGATGGAGAACGGAGTATCTCACACAGTTGAACACTAGATCTAAGTGGCTACGATCACAATCTAATTTAAATATAGGAGATATCGTTATTATACACGACGCTAACCTGCCAACGGGTAAGTGGGCTCTCGGTCGAATCGTGCAGCTACATCCGGGGCAAGACGGGCTAACTAGAGTAGTCTCTGTAAAAACCAAAAATGGCGTTATGAAACGACCAATAGTTAAGTTATCCCTTTTACCGATTAACCATAATTACAGTGAAGACGAAGACAATAACCAAATTGCTGACCATAATGCTGCTGAGAATAACCAGTCGAATGACAATTTACCGAAACGAAAAAGGAGAGCTAGAAAAGGCATTTGTCATTTTTTACCATGGCACTTATGTTGTTTACGTTTTTAATTTCACCAGCCTCGTGTGCATACAACGTAATAAACTTTAACGATAGTCAAAGTTTATATTTTGACAAAATATCTACCATGCGGTTAGTACAAGACGAATGGAAGCTGGTAGTATATTATAATTTAGGACCATATTGGCAGGGCAGTAAATTATTATCAAAGTATGTAAATCACATGGAACATCTATGTCAACAATCACCCGTAAGAAACCATTGTGAATCCATTTTAATACAATTACGGCACAGCTATACAGAGTTTATGCATTACAATAGCATTCTGTCGACGCAGCAGTTCCCACACGGGCACGCGCGGCGCAAACGCGGCCTTATCAATGTCGTGGGTAATGTTGCACACGCGCTGTTCGGTGTACTCGATGACCAATTCGCTGAACAGTTCGCTGAACAGAACGCTGTTAAGGACATCGATTTAATTAGAGAAAACCAAAACCATCTGGCTGCTCTATGGAAAAACCAGACTTCCGTAGTAGAGGCAGAATATAATGTACTGAAAAGGATGCAAGGCTCTATTGAAAAACAGCATAAGATATTTACTCATTACATTAACCAGTTAGAGAATACTACCAACGATGTAAAAAGTCGACTGAAAGACGTGGAAGCGACCAATGAGTTTTTGTTATGCTCCATGGCAGCCAACAGCTTGGAGTCAAATTTAAAGAATATGCAGGATGTTCTACTAGATACAGTTTCGGAGGTGTACTTTGGGAAGTTCAACATACATCTTTTGAAACCGGACCAGCTTTTAGAGGAGTTAAATATTATTTCAGGAAAACTTTCCAATGAATTAAAATTACCAATCGAAAATCCTCACACGGAATTTACGAAAATTTACCATTTACTTAAGGTTAGAGCTAAGATGATGAAAGATTATTTTATTTTTGAAATTAGAATACCATTAGTGAGTAGAGATAGTTACCAAGTGTATAGAATTTATAGTGTATAGAGATGACTTCTGACATGTGTGCAATACAAAATTTTCAAGGTTTTCGCTTCAGTAAAACATTTCGACATACGCATCACAAACCCCAAGGCCTTGGAAGCTTTATTAATAATCGCCTCGATCTGAGTATCAAAAATTAGTTTGCAATCGTGATGTACACCTAAATCACGCCACGCGCACGCCACGCGTACTCCACGCGCACGCTTCGCGCACTCCACGCGCACGCCACGCGCACCACACGCGCACGCCACGCGCACTCCACGCGCACGCCACGCGCACCACACGCGCACGCCACGCGCACTCCACGCGCAAGACACGCGCACGCCACGCGCACCACACGCGCACGCCACGCACACTCCACGCGCACTCCACGCGCACTCCACGCGCACTCCACGCGCACGCCACGCGCACCACACGCGCACGCCACGCGCACTCCACGCGCACGCCACGCGCAAGACACGCGCACGCCACGTGCACCACACGCGCACGCCACGCGCACGCCACGCGCACGCCACGCGCAAGACACGCGCACGCCATGCGCACTCCACGCGCACGCCACGCGCATTCCACGCGCACGCCACGCGCACCACACGCGCACGCCACGCGCACTCCACGCGCACGCCACGCGCACTCCACGCGCACGCCACGCGCACCACACGAGCACGCCACGCACACCACACGCGCACGTAAAAAACAATCAGATATCATGCGTCGTGTTTTTAATGGTAGGATATGAAATTTCTTACAAAGGCTTAGATAATTGTCCGAGTGGTATGCAATTTTTTGATGATAGCACAAAAATTTGATAAAACGCTTTTGAATCGCCTCTATACGGTCTACATGTTTATGATAGTAAGGGTTCCACACCTGCGAGGCATACTCGAGATGACTTCTGACATGTGTGCAATACAAAATTTTCAAGGTTTTCGCTTCAGTAAAACATTTCGACATACGCATCACAAACCCCAAGGCCTTGGAAGCTTTATTAATAATCGCCTCGATCTGAGTTACGAGTGACAGTTGACACGATTCACGTCAGCTCCGCGGAAAAAATTTGCAAAAAAATATAAATAAAAACTTTTTAACAATAAGTGCATTAAAAAACAATATATCTAGTGACAATACACTTATGTATTGTCACATATATGAGGTGGAAACGTTATCTTCGTGAAAAATTAAGTGCATCTGTGTTTTTTACTAATGAACACCAACCAAAATAAACTTGACAAAATAACAAAACTATAATTAATTAGTAGAATCAAATTTGTGTTAGTGCCTAAAAAAAGTGTCTTCAATGAAAATATTAACATTCCAGTGCCAAAAGTGAATAACAAACATTTTTTAATAAAAGTAAAAAGAACAAAGAACTATCCTAATTTAAGTCTACCCTAAAGACTAAATTATTGTTAACGAATAAATTAAGCAGAAACAGACTGAAAAATTTGCACAACTACGTAACACACTGATTGGCGTAATGCACCAGTAGTTTATTTTAACGTATGAAACCAGGTTCGATCCCAGCTATCCAGCAAGTGACAAAAAACTTTTTCAAAGAAAATACTATTTAAACGAATTATTGATGCATAATATGTCGCAAAAAGGAAAGGAAGATTTATACTGTATTCACACTAATAATTCTGTTTAGTATTTGACATAAAAACATATTAGTACTCCTATTAGCCAACAGAGGGCGCTACAGCAAGATTACAATCGTCAATTACAATAGAAGTTCAATACATATTAGTAAAATGGATAGTCCGAATTGTGTGACGATCAGATCAAAAAAATTGTTCCATTCTAAATCATTTGAATCACTTAATCAAAATAATAATGAGTACCTCAGTTTGTCAAGTTGTTCATCTAACTCTGAGCTATTACACAAAAGTCTTGATCTATCTACGTTAGAACCTGAGAACATGACACGTATGCAAAACAAAGTAGAAAATCTAACGTCTTTATTAGAGAGCACACAGAATGAATTAGATAATACTATTATTGAGAATAACAGCCTCAAGAAAGAAATAATACGCTTAAACCAACAAGTAGAGTCACTAAAATTACTATGCGTTAGTCCGTGCTCTTCAAAACCAAGTAGAAATAGCAGCATTCGGTCTTCTAAAAAGAATAAAGCAGCGGAAAATTTGTCAAGAGAGCCTACTAATAAAATAATAACACCTTTCAAGATCAGCGTTAAAGCAAAAGAATATAATCATAAAGAGGTCCAGACAGAGACATATTCAAACTCTCCATTGCAACAAGTAAAGTCTAAAAATACTATTTACATATTTGGAGGACATCAATGCAGAGGTTTAGCAAATACTCTGAGGAAAACAAGACAAACCAATAATTATGAAAAGCTTGAAATTGTATCGTTTTTGAAAATTGGAGCGTCTACGGAAGAAATTATAAAGACTGTAAATTTATATAACATTACAAGTAACGATAAAATAGTGTTATGTGTAGGTGAACATGATCATAATCCAACGAAAATTATGTCAGAGCTATGTTGTTTCCTTAAGACTTTGAAAGTAAATGTTCCAATATTTATTCTTAGTGTTATACATAACATACACCTTAATGAATGGAAATTGAATAATATGATTCAGATGACATGTAATAGTTTTAAGAATTGCGAATTTGTAAATATCTCCAACTTATATAAAATTAACAATTTGAATATATGTAAATTAATTAGTTCTTCTATTGATAATCAGTATTATGAGTCTAATTTCTTACATTTTAAGTCAAAAAGAACAAAATACAGCATGCAAAATAAAATAAAATTAAACGTTCTTTCAAAATATCCGTAAAAATTTACAATTAAATAGTAGGAGCTCTTATACTTACAAAAATAACATTTCAGATAAAAATTTAAATATACCTCAAAATAATAAAATTACTACAAACCCTGACAATTAATTACAGAAAAAAATTACAGACTACTTCAAGACTACTACTAGTTTTTTTCGAGACAAATCAAAAACAACAAATTAAATTGTTACACCAAAATATAGCTAGTTTTCACAGCAAAAGATGTTTACTGGAGACTGCTCTTGCACAACTCCATGATTCTAATAATCAACCTGACATTGTCTGTCTAAGTGAAACTTTTATTAAAAAGGGATCTGAATGTAACTTGCATCTAAATAATTTCAAACTAGCAGCACATTATAGTAGAGAAAATAAACAAAAAAGGGGCGGTGTATGTATACTTGTTAGGAAAGGCTGGTCATTTGAATGTAACAATCTTCATTTAGATATGTCTATCGATCATGTGTTTGAGTGTTGTGGAATTGAAATATTAGGACTTAATACTGTTGTACTGTGTTTATATAGAACTCCAAATTCAAACAGTGTTGTATTCTTCCAAAAATTAGATCTGCTACTTCACAAACTAACCAAAAATAAATACAAACGTATTATAATAGCTGGGGACTTTAATATAAACTTATTAAAACATACTAGAGAAGCGAATTTCTTACGTGATATATCTAAAAATTATAATATGACTATACACTTTAGTTACCCTACTAGACATTTAACCTGTATAGATAATATCATAAGCAACTTACCAGATGTAACAGCTGAACTATTACATTTAGGTCTTTCAGACCACAATACGGCACAACAAATATCATTCTCAATAGATATAAAAAAACGCTCTATAACTGAATTTCATTACACATTCAAACGAGACTATTGTAACAAGAATATTGAAAAATTTAAAAAATATTTAGCTAGTCTCACATTTTCGGAATGTCTGAGTAAAAATAATTACAATGACGCTTTTAATAACTTTTATGATCTCTTTTTATTATTATACTTACTTTGCTTTCCTGTCATTCGCTTTAAAACATCTATCAATAAGAAAACCGGACCCAGTTGGATTACTAAAGGCCTTAAAATTAGCAGCAAAACGAAACGAAAGTTACAAGTAACATATTATAAGAATAAATCTGAAATAGCAAAAAATAGATATAAAAAATATTCAAAAATATTAAGAACATGTTTTAGGCACGCCGAAAAAA
The DNA here is from genome assembly GCA_937595015.1 of Polyommatus icarus. Lineage (NCBI taxonomy): Eukaryota > Metazoa > Arthropoda > Insecta > Lepidoptera > Lycaenidae > Polyommatus > Polyommatus icarus. Next base: position 8,905,778 of record OW569340.1, read on the forward strand.
ATTACCACAGCAAGTATATTGAAAATTCGAAAAATAAATGCAAAGCCTCATGGAACATTATCAAAAAATGTTCTAATCAGTGCATAGACAAAACATTTATTAAAGAAATTAATATTAACAAGAATATAATATATACTCCGCAAGAAATAGCAAATGCTTTTAATAATTATTTTATTGATACATCAAATGTGGACATAAATTCTAATTCTATTAATAACCAAAAATTTGACATGCCTAATCATAATAATAAAAGTATTTTCTTATATCCATGTACATGTAAAGAAACTCTTCAGATAATTGACTCTCTAAAAAATACAAATGCCGTAGGTCATGATGAAATATCTACAAAAATAATAAAAAAGTGTAAACACGTGTTGGCCCCAATCCTAACGTATCTAATAAATCAATCATTTTGTGAAGGAACTTTTCCAGATAAATTAAAATTGTCAGTTATCAAGCCTCTGCACAAAAAGGGTGACAAAAAACAACTCAATAATTATAGACCTATTACGCTTGTTCCTATATTTTTAAAAATATTTGAAAAAGCTATGCATAGAAGGATCACTAGCTTTATAAAAAAATATGATATCATAAAAAACGAACAGTTTGGTTTTCAAAAAAATAAATCAACGCTACAATCTTGTTACAATCTAACGAACCAGATCATAAATGCCATGGATAACCGAGAATATGCAACTGTAGTATTTATTGATATGACCAAGGCGTTCGAATTTGTATCACATAAAATACTTCTCAACAAACTAGAACGACTAGGAATCAGAGGGCCTGCCTTAGCTTGGATAAAATCGTTTATCTCTGATAGAGCACAATATACTGAAATAGAATATATAAATATATACAAAGAATTAAATAATTGTAAATCGAGACGTATGTTTAATCGTTATGGAGTGCCTCAAGGCTCAGTATTAGGTCCATTATTATTTCTTTTTTATATAAATGACATTCCCTATTTGACTAAACTTTATAAATTGACATTATTCGCAGATGACATTTCTATTTTATTTACACACAAGAAAATTGACATAACGAAAATTGAATCTGACATTAACAAAACACTAAAGACCATCATTGATTGGCTGACATTTAATAATTTACAAATAAATATTAGTAAAACGAAATACATACAATTCATAAATTACAATAAAAAACCACTAAAACTACAACTATTTTACGAAAATCAACAAATTGCGGAGGTTCATGATAACTTATTTTTAGGAATTCAGATAGACAGACATTGTAATTGGCAGGCTCACATCGATAGAGTATGCAATAAAATTAATAGATTTGTATTTGTTCTAAGTAGTCTTACGAGAACAGTAAACGAACATGCAGCGCTAACGGCTTATCACGGCTATGTGTCAACTGTTCTTAGTTATGGACTTATTATTTGGGGAAACTCCTCACATATAGACAAGGCATTTATAGCTCAAAAGAAATGCCTCAGAGCAATAGCTAAAAAACCGCCGTATGAATCCTGTAAGCCTGTGTTTAAAAAATTTAACATTCTGCCTTTACCGTGCATGTACATTCTAGAGGTGTTTAAATTTGTCATCAAAAATAAGAATTCTTTTACACAATTATTAGATAAATACCCCACTAAATATTTTCGTAATCAACACAGACTAATTATAGACAAGAAACCCAAAACAACTATTTTTCTTAAAAATAGCCACTCCATGTGTGTTAAAATTTACAATAAGGTCCCGGCACATTTAAAAAGTTTACCGTACAATAGATCTGTAAGAGAACTAAAAAAAATGCTGATGAATAAGTGTTATTACAGTGTAAAAGAATTCTTAGAGTCGTAAACTTACCTGTGAATTTTTATTTTATTTTATTTTAAAGGAAAACTTACAGCTAGTACAAAGGTATAGTTAAATAGTAGTAGTACAAATACCAATTAAAAGTTTTCGCGACTAGGTATTTGTCTAAATTGTACATAAATTTGGTTGACGTCGAATTGACGCACTGTGATGACAATATATATATATTATATAATATAAATAAAAAAAAGAAAGAAAAGAGAACAATAAAAACAATAGCTTGTCCTTGGACTATTGGTAATGTGTTAATTATTATCATAAACTAAGTTAGCTTGTATCAATAGTATTAAAGAAATGGTCTGTTAACACTTTTCTGAGACTTCTAATATTAGTATTAAATAGATCTATGCCGGTACTTTGAGACGCTGTATTGTACGCTTTGCTAGCTCGCACGATATACGCATTTTGCCGGTAGGTGGTAGAGGCATATGGAACGTGTAGGAGTTGACGTCTTCGGAGCGAGCCGGTGGGTATTTTGAGCTCAAATTTACTGACTAGTTCCGGGCAATCAATTGAACCATTGAATATTTTGAAGAGCAACGACAAGTCAGCAATGTTTCTTCGTTCGGCGAGAGGTAAGATGTGAAATTTTTTGCATCTTTCGATATAGTTAGGTAGGTGGGTATTTGACTTAAACTGTATAAATTTTAAAAACTTTTTCTGAATATTCTCGATTCTATCAATGTAGGTAGCGTAGTTGGGGTTCCATACGGGCGAGCAGTATTCCAAATGACTGCGAACGAATGCACAATAAAGTATTTTAATTGTTTTTGTGCGCGTAAAATCAGAGGAGAGTCTAAATATAAATCCTAAAGCTTTACGAGCTTTTTTAATTATATGGTCAATGTGCGAGTCGAATAGAAGTTTGGAATCAAAAATGACTCCTAGATCCCTGATAGCACTTACTCTCGCTATGGTAGTATCACGTAATTTGTAGGGATATACTATAATATTAGATTTGCGGGTGAAGGAACATACGTAACATTTTGACACATTTAAATCTAATTTGTTGATGACACAATAGCGGTAAAAATTATCAAGATCTTTTTGAATTTTTTCGGCATCATCTATGTTTCTCACTAGACATAGTATCTTCATATCGTCGGCGAATAGAAACAATTTACAGAAAGAGAAGGCGGAAGACACATCGTTTATGAAAATGTTAAACAATAAGGGTCCCAAGAGAGATCCCTGAGGTATTCCCGAAGGAATATAAGAGCATCTAGATGAGTAACCATTGAGTACTTGAGTACGTCTGGCATCTGTTGTGTACGTAGGAGGTGAACCATCTGTACAGATCCCCCCTTATGCCGATAGCTGACAGCTTGTGGAGTAGGACAGTGTGATCGAGGCGGTCGAAACACTTGCTGTAATCGGTGTATATGACGTCCACCTGTGCAGGCTGCGACATACAGCTTGACAGGTAGTCGGCGCAGATCGTCAGATTCGTTGTAGTCGACCGGCCAGATAGAAAGCCGTGTTGGTGATCACTGAGACTGTGTTTTAATGCGCTATACACTTGCCTATAAATAATTTTTTCTATAAATAATTTTTTCAAATATCTTACTGAATATGCATAGCTTCGAGATGGGCCTATAGTTCTCGATCACGTCTTTGGGACCTTTTTTGTGGACCGGGGTAATAAATGCCGCCTTCCACACTGGAGGGACGATGCCATCCTTGAGCGAGCGTCTGAACAATATAGTAAGCGGCAACGTCAGGCTGTCGGCGCAGTGGCGTACTAGGAGGGGCGGTATTTTATCGGGGCCTGCGGTTTTGTTTAAGTCAACCGACTTAAGGAGTTGGTTGACCTCTCGCTCCCGAACTTCGACGGAGTGTATGTCCGCGCGTGATTCGATAGACGACGGAGCTGGAACCGAGTCTACGTTCGAGGTGGTGGCTGAGAGGAAGTTCGACTGGAAGTAATCGCTAAACATGTTGCAGATGTCCTCCCCATCAGTCGCCTTTGTATTCTGGAATTTAAACGACGACGGATACGAGTTGTTTTGTTTTTTAAGTTTAACGTACGACCAGAACGCTCTGGGTGACTTTAATATATCGTTTTCGATTTTGGACATATAGTCAAGGTACATGTCGCACTCGATCTCCTTAGCACGCCGTCGGAGTAAAACAAAGGACTCGTAGTCGGAGCGGTTGCCGTACCTCTTATATTTTGAATGATATTTATTTTTTTCCTTTAGAATTTTAATTAGTGGCCGCTTGTACCAGGGAGGATAACTACCGCACGGCTTAGCCAATTTTGTCGGTACATAAGTGCTTATTAACATGTTGAATGTGATATTATATCGTATATTATTATTTTTTTTTATTAACTTCTAATTTATTGTAATTTTTGTATATTGTTTTAGTATTTTAAATTGACATGTTATGTATAAAATTAATTTTTCATTGTTTATTATTGCATATAATATTTTAGGAGTATTAATTGAATTGCAATTTTTTTTTATAATATTATAGTATTATTTTAGGAATTTTAAATGAATTGTTAAAAAATGACTATTAAGTACTTAGATTTAAGACCATATTGCACACCATGTATTATGTGGTAGAATGAAAGCTCCAAATAATTAATCTTAAGACCTTTGTAACTTCATTGAAGCAATAAATAAATTCTGATTCTGATTCTGATTCTGAGTATCAAAAATTAGTTTGCAATCGTGATGTACACCTAAATCACGCCACGCGCACTCCACGCGCACGCCACGCGCACTCCACGCGCACGCCACGCGCACCACACGCGCACGCCACGCGCACTCCACGCGCACGCCACGCGCACCACACGCGCACACCACGCGCACTCCACGCGCAAGACACGCGCAAGACACGCGCACGCCACGCGCACCACACGCGCACGCCACGCGCACCAAACGCGCACGCCACGCGCACCACACGCGCACGCCACGCGCACCACACGCGCATGCCACGCGCACTCCACGCGCAAGCCACGGGCACTCCACGCGCACGCAACGCGCTCCACACGCGCACGCCACGCGCACTCCACGCGCACGCCACGCGCAAGACACGCGCACGCCACGCGCAACACACGCGCACGCCACGCGCACTCCACGCGCACGCCACGCGCACCTCACGCGCACGCCACGCGCACTCCACGCGCACGCCACTCGCACGCCACGCGCACGCCACGCGCACGCCACGCGCACGCCACGCGCACTCTACACGCACGCCACGCGCACTCTACACGCACGCCACGCGCTTTCCACGCGCACGCCACGCGCACCACACGCGCACGCCACGCGCACTCCACTCGCACATTACGTTATAATTACACATTGAGTAATTATAAAAGTTAAGTAACTTTTTTAATTTAATTGTTACTTAACTTTAATTATTACTTATTTATTTATTTATTTATGTGACATGGAAAACTTACAGCTAAGTGACATCAGTGGAAATTTTATATGAGGATCAGAAAGCCAATTACAAGTTTTCACCTCTAAGTAACAGAATAATTGAATACAAGATATTGTGAACGGTCTTACTAGTTAGATACAGATATATGTTTTTAAGTAGGATAACAAAATAAGTAAAACAAAAATTTTATTATTATTTATGATATTAATAGCAACATTACAGTATTATAGATAAGTCTACAATATGTTACTTGTTAGAATGAGATGATTAGATTTTAAATATTTTCTTTTGACATTAATAACATTACAAAAAGCTTATTTTTAATCGACTTCCAAAAAACGAGGAGGTTATAATATGTTCGGCTGTGGATTTTTTTTTTTATGTTCAACGATTACTCCGCCGTTTGTGAACCGATTTTCGAAATTTTTGTTTTGTTGTATTAGGTTTCACTCCAATTTGGTACCATGTTCGCAAAAGTGGTGACCTGATGATGGGATCCATGAGTAATCGAGGGAACTCCTCAAAATTTATATGGAAACATATGATGATTTTGGTTTTATGTGAAGTGTACTAAGAATATGCTACCAAAAAGTCAAATATTGGGTCAAGGTATACCATGGTTTCGAAGATGCTGAGAGAACTCCTGACTCCTTATAGATACACGTTTGGGAGTTTCGGAGTTGTTTTAAGAACAGAAAGCATATGCTACTATGCAATTAATATTCATCATCATAATCATAATCATCATCATCGTCGTCATCATCATTACCACGTCATGTTAAGGTCACCAATGTCTCGTGGCACAGAATAGATAGTAGTACTGCAAGGCATAGGTATGGATATACTAACTCGTAATAATAATTATGTATTGTTACATAACAACACCTGCGGGCCGATTCTGTATTGTACATTTGTGAGTTAATCACTGAGTTAATAACGAAACGGAGTAGTGAGCAACCGAAAAGTCTCACTTTTGTATGCAAGTGAATACAAAAAGTGGCACTTTCCGTTATACACTCCTCCGTTTCGTTACTAACTCAGTTATTAACTCACAAATGTACGATACAGAATCAGCCCGCTGTTTGTTTAATACGCGGCGGTCGGCGCTACAGAGGCGACGGTGTCGCGCGGGCGGCGCGTGGCGGCAAACGACAGATCGAATATTTTACTACTTTATATTATACAGATCGAATACTTTACTAACTACTGTTCACTTCACTGATAATATATTATTTTGTGAGTGTGAGTTGTGACTCTTAATGTAAAGAAAAGACGTCTACGTCTTACGCCTAAAACTGGTCTTATGGTTCTGTAGGGTTACCCTGGGACGTTAATCCCTCTGGCGTAATATCAATTAAGACAACCAGTGAGTGTGAGCGAGAAGAAAAAAACTATTGTAGCGAATTAGTTATATCAAATGCCGTCGAGTAAGCATTACCGCGATGCAGATGCTTAACAACGACATCTGTTGATGAATTGCGGAACTAAATTTTCTTAGAAAATATAAAGTTTACAAATCTCAACACTTAACAAATTGTAATAAAATACGTAAAATATACGCGAAGGTTTACGTACTAGTGTAACTAAAAAGAGTGAAATTATTATTATTTTTAACAAAAAATTAAAACCGACTTCCAAGGTAAAAACAATAATAACATTAATATGAACTAAAAAGTATTAAATAATTTTTACTATCTAATAGTGCCTTTTTCCGAATTCGGCTAAACCTCAACTATTTCTGTACTCAATCTTCATAATTTTGAAGTCGGTGCCAGTTCAAAAATTTTTAAATATTCTGTCAGAGGACTGAAGATTCAGCTATCTGGTACCTATATATATATATATATATATATATATATATATATATATATATATATATATATATATATATATATATATATATATATATATATATATATATATATATATATAATAATCCAATAATGCAACATATTTTTTAACAGATACAGTTACAATATGAAATTTACAATTACAATCGCGATATAATTTATCTAGAAAAACGTTATAATTTTGATTGTATAAATACTGTCGACTCTATCTTTTGTTATAACAAAGTGTTTATAAAAACTGTTTATAAACAGTAATAACTAATTTTACTACATTTAGGTGATACTTACTTTTTGTACAAAGTAGTAATCCCCAATGATACTTTGTTTATGAGAAGTGTCTGAAAGTTCTTGTTGATTTTTTGATACAATAGTGTCACATCTCTAAATAAAGCAGTGTTCTAGATTAAGGCGCACTTTAAATCTGTATTATTTTATAAAAATATCACCATATTTCAGAAAACCAACCTAGAGTTCACTTCTAAACGCAAGTTGCAACTTGCGATACAACGCTGTCTACAGAAAAATGAGGCCAAAATTGACCAAAAGGATACAGTCTTTTGGTGGCGCCACGGCCGTAAAAATTGTTATAGAAATACGACCTTTACTGAGTATACAAAACAGATCATTTTGCGTTGAATGGTGTTGAAAACTGAATTTTGTAGTATTTGGTAATAATACGCTAGTCTTCCAAAGCAGCGATATTATTTCTTCTTGTAACAATTACTAGCCTCATTTATGTTTTCTAAATTTTATCGTTTTCGACAAAGCGAGATTCCCCTAACACAGGTAATCTTTACTTAAAAGGGGGTCTCAAACACTGTTATTAAATGTATTTTAAGTTTATGAATAAAGTTTTTGTATTTTTGTAAATGCCAGTAGGTACGAGTGTAAGTGTGTGGTGATTGTGTTGTAAGTAGAGTGTACTAATTATTGTGAGTATCACTGTTACAGTATGTGTAGTATATTAAAAAAAACTTCGTCCTCTTTGCCCTGCTCTTTTCATTCTTTTTTACTGATTTATTTGCATTTTTGGATGTTTTTTTTTCATTTCTTGATTTGTGTTTTTTCTTTGTTACATTTTCCTTTTTATTTTCCGTCTTCAGTTTAGTTTTATTTGTTTAGTAGATGTGCTTTCTGTGATTGGATTGTCATTTTCTTTTATTTTTTGCTTAGGTGACGTAATCTCAACATCCTGTAGAAGAAACACGAGCTACATGAGAGATACCTTAAAAGTACTTACAGTTCAATTTCGGCACGTTCTCGACTGGTATTTCTTTTATAATATGTTCGGGACATATTAGCAGATTATAATCAGATGCTTATTTGTAAATCAAACACTATACAACAATGTTTTTACGATATTTTTGTGCACTATACGAAGCCACAATAAATCGCAAAACAAAATGGCGGACGCTTACGTCACGCCTATAGCGAGCTGTGATTGGCTATATAGCTGGAGGTGGACCAAACAAGCACGCAAAAATAAAATCGTGGAGATGGGATTATTAAGCAGGGAATTAATATTTTTTCGTTGTGAACAAAAAAACTTTTAACTAAAAAAACAGCCCTTTTGTTTGGAAAATTTAACATTATATTTAGTGTAATAAAACCAATTTTTGTCCGTTAATCATCCTGCATTCATAACTCATTTTTGGTCAAAATGGTCGGTGCAACAATCTAGCACTCAGGCGACGAACAGAAGTCCTATATATTTTTTATGAAATAAGGGGGCAAACGATCAAACGGGTCACCTGATGGAAAGCAACTATCCGTCGCCCATGGACACTCGCAACATCAGAAGATCAGCATCGTCGTTGCCGGCCTTTTAATAGGGAATACGCTCTTTTCGTAGGTTTGCAGGTCGTATAGGTCCGAAAATACTGCTGGTGACAGTGTGTTCCAGAGTTTACCAGTGCACGGCAGAAACGCACGGTGGAAGACTGCCACTCATCAAGGTGATGAGGATGGTAAATTTTTCGCGTAGATTCCCACGCGAAAAATTGCAGATGGTATGATTCCGAACAATTACTCAGAGCACTCCCCTTGATATAACCGATAGAGAATGCAAGAGTGAAGCCACATAATAATTAATAATATCCATCGATAAAATTACACGATTATTGTAACATGACGAGAAGACACGATGGTTTTAGTACATAAGCCTTCCAAAATTGGAACAGGTGTCAGGTAGCTCAATAATTATTATTATGCGAATTCTATGTGAATAATGTATAAATATAAATTTGATAAATTTAATTTTTATCGACTCCCAAAAAGAATGAAGCAATTTTTTCTGTAGCTATTTTTATATTTTTGTTTCAAAGGCTTATTGCAAAATACATCTTATGGTATCGCTGCATTTGATTTTTTTTGTGTCTAGTTTATTTATAACTGTGATGATAAATGAGTTGTAATAAACCAAACTGTCAGTCGATCTTGTTGCTAAAAGACAACTAATTGGATGTAACACGACACCACTTTGAAAATAGCTAACACTTTCCTAATTCCAATAATTCTGTCAGAAAAGCAGGTCGGTATCATAATATCAGCTGTTAGCGAGCGGATTAAGGCTGTGTTTCCACTGAAGCAGAGCGGATTGACAAATCACCATGCTTGAAATCTTTGCTGTCATTCAGCTGTCACCGCTAAGCTCCGCTCCGCTTTAGCGGAAACGTAGCCTTAGGGAGGAGTGGGCGCACAGCAAACACGTCGCGAGCACGTCGCGAACACGTCGCGAACACGTCGCGAACACGTCGCGAATACGCCGCGGCTGCGCTTCGAATATATTATTATCATGTGGCGGATTTGCTAAGTTTTTGTCGCGTGTTTGCAGCGAGAGAGCAGACCAACAAAGCATTGAATGCTGTTATTAAAATTGTGCGTGCGCGACGTATTCGCGAAGCATCGGCGGATTCATTGCATTTCTGTGACGTGTAATTGCTTATTGCTGCCGCTGACCACCCGCTAGTCTAATAATAATAAAATATCGCCCTAAGAAGAACCTAAATTTTAGGAAAATTGTTACAAAACTTTATTGTGGCGATTGAAAGAGGTCAAATTAAGGGACCAACCCGCCGAAAAATAAATTCATAGCTTCGACAAAGGTGTGGCTGCAAAACAGCTGTCAAACAAACAATAATTGTCTCTAAAGTGACAATTAAAAAAATTGTGATGGCGGAGTTAGCTGCACTCTCCAAAAAACATCCAGGAAAAGTCAATGACTAAAACTGTTTACTTCTAAAGGAAAATAGCACTGAAAGGCGTTATTTGTGAGAATTTTTATATTTCCTTAAAAATATTTCCTACGAGAGGAAATAAAATACAATAGCAACTTAATAAATCCGCTAGCATTGCGAGTAAGGGCGACTTCACAATACTACGCCACGCCCCTTCGTAAATAACTATATTTTAAGTGTTAATCCTTTGATCGCGGATCCTTGAAAATCTATTGTTATTCTATTGTTGTCGTGGTCGCCGCGCCGGTGTCCTTATGGGGGTTGATAGGTTCAAAATTATATTATGCTTAGCGCAAACCTACGCGACCACGCGACTGCGACGCGGCAGCGTCAATACAAAACTGAAAACACATACTTATTTGACAACTTGTCAAATGTGTGTTTTGTATTGACGCTGCCGCTTCGCAGTCGCGTGGTCGCGTAGGTTTGTGCTAACCATTACTCCATGGGCACCGTACCACTGCCTCGATAAAATTGCTTAAGTTTTTGCAAGAAAAAGTAATTACAAAAGTAGGTACCTACTTGCCGATTTTTTAATGCAAACAAATCCTCGTTTTATTTAAAAAACTTTTTCCTTTAAGGGGCCGGGTACCCTTGGAATTTCTCATACAAACGTAATACCAAAATCATTTTCTCATACGAAAATATTTAACATGTTTGAGTTATTTTTCAGTTTAAAATAGTAATTACCTAGGTTCCTACACAAAAATTTACTTCAAAATATTTAAACACAATTTTTTTTTTGTTTCAATTTATTTTAATAAATTTACTACTAAATATTGAAACACTAAAAATAGAGTAAAACACTAAAAAATATATAAATAAATAGTAAATTTACTACAAAATATTTAAACTCTAAATTTTTTTTTTTTTATTTAAATATTTTGTAGTAAATTTACTATTTATTTATATATTTTAGTGCTGTACTCTATTTTTTAGTGTTTCAATATTTAGTAGTAAATTTACTAAAAAAAAAATTATAAACAAAAAAAAACTTTTTTGTTTAAATATTTTGAAGTAAATTTTTGTGCAGGAACCTAGGTAATTACTATTTTAAACTGAAAAATAACTCAAACATGTAAAATATTTTCGTATGAGAAAATGATTTTGGTATTACGTTTGTACGAGAAATTCCAAGGGTACCCGACCTCTTAATAAGAAATCTTACTTATAAAATATATGTATTTTATGCTGCATATAATAATTATTAAAGATCCTTTTTTTTCTATCCTATGGCAGACAAAGTCAAGCAGCACTTGTGTAATTATTATGTGCTGAATAATAATCTTTATTATTCAAGAGGATATAGTAAAGGAGAATGGGCATTTTGCTATGGCAGTTAGGCCTGAACTTGTGTTGGACCAGTGAAGAATATACTGAGAAACAGCCCTTACAATCATAGCAACTATATTATTAAATAAAGTAAGCTGTTGGTGGAGTTATAGTGAGTTAAATGTTCTTCAGTGTCACGATGGACCTCGTTCACCCTACTTGGCTATTATTTATTTTGCACCCGACAAGTGGTAGTATGTCACTTAGTTTTATACTGCTTTCTTGCTGACCAACATTCTATGCTCAATTCACAAATTATACTTACTTATTTTTTTTTCTATAGACCTACTAGAATAATTTTTGTAAATATGTACCTAATTAATTAAAATTTATTGATAAAAATATATTTCCGCCGTCCTTGCTTGTCATGTGACTTTTGCAATAAATCGACCTTAATTATTAAAGTTTAAGCGTAATTAATTAATTACTTACTAGAAAGCACTATTTTTCTTAAGGGTAGGTACACAAAGTTTATTATTTTTTTCAATTAACAAGATCTCATAGAAATGTAGCTTTGAAATGTTTAAATTTACCTGAAATTAGATTTAAATACGCAATCTCTGGAGGTTATTAAAATTCGTTCAGATGAAAATGAACGAAACAAGACCATTATAATGTAAGTCTTCTCTATCCTAAATTAACATATAGAACGCAGTGTATTACGATTTTCAAAAGCGTATTCTGGGGCTCGCTATTCTTAGAATTTCAATAGCTGTTGAGCATTTACATACATATAATATTTGGTGACTATAACACCGAAGTGTAACGTAATCAATAGCTTTGTCCACACTGGGCAGTGAGCCTTTTTTTGTTCATCAAGGGCTGTCGTTATAGCGCAGTCAACAGCGAACGTGAGGCATGCCCGTGACGCGCGTTGAAATCGTAGCGCTCGCTATGACACTTTTCTTTCAACGCGGGTGGATTTTGACGCATTCAATTATTGAATGTGCCAAATGAAAGTTAAAAAAAAGAAGATGACGAAAATTGAAGATGAAATTGCATAATGTGGACATAGCGAGGAAGACATAATATAATATTGTTTATTTATTTATTTAAGGTCTCTTTAACATCAGGGTCATTAGCGACCACATTAGAGAATACATTACAAAAAAAACTTAAATACATATTATTTTGTACACATTAATCAGTTTAAAAAATTTCAGAGTTGCAATACATCCATTTTCATCATTCAAACATTCTTTTAGATCGTTAGGTAATTTACAATAGCTTTTTATGACATTATAGTATAAACATTCAACAAGGAGATGAAAAACAGGAAGAAAACATCCACATTTGCATTAGCTTTTTTCAGTCTTAGTAATATTGTGAATATGGATGATGTTTTTGTATGAGGAAGACATATTGTTGTAACTGTAATACATATTTTATTTGAGAGAAGTTTTCACTTTACTTTTTTAATGTTGAATCTTTTAAGGCTTATAAGTTATAATTACTAAAAGATTTAATTAGATGAGATAAAACTAGTCGTAGCTCACACAATGGGCATTGTCCAAAAAAAATTACATGTACTTTTTATATTTTTTTTCGTTAAAATAGGGTATTTTAAGAATATAAATTCAATAATTTTGAAATTCATTGGCTAGTTTTTTCTCAATAAATTTTTAAAATTTCGCTCTGACGTCATCATCGGCGGCCAATTGACCTCTGCAGAATGTTTTTTTCCCTTTGAATCTTATTTATAATGGCTGGTTCGTCAAATACAAGTTCTCATTATGTGAAAGCTGATACGAAAAGCTTACCAAAAGTTCGAAACGTAATGTTGGTCGAATTTATTGCTAATGCAACGCCATTGAAGGTCAAACTAAGGTTAAACATATTTGTTCAAAAATATAAGTAACTAATGGGTATTTTTTTCGTTTATATACAGAAAAACGATCACTGACCTTATTCCTCGAAATGTTTTTGTAATGAGCAAAATTTAAAAAAAATGGACAATCCCCATTGCTAAATAGTATTAAAGAGGAGAAAATTATTTATTAATGTATTTCAAAGACCTTATAAAAAGTTAACAAAGTATTATCAGAGAAGTGTAAATGGTGGACCTAAGCAATTTGGTCGCGTTACCTCAAACCCATCCGACCAATCACAGCTAACATTGAATTGACATAGGCTGACCAAATGGCGTAGGTCCGTCAACCGCCTTTAAATAAATTTCTTCAATGGTACAATGGTTTTAAATACAACAAACGGAAATTGGAAGCAAAAATAGAAATCATTTATTCATTAATTTTAAATATTGTCTTGTCAGTAAGAATGTTAACAATGTTTTCTCAAATCTTATTTATTTCTGTTCGTTTCAAATTAAATAAAATTTTAATTTATTTATTCAGCAAGGTAACGATTATGGTGTAAGTGGCAGCCGGTATACCTTGCTTTAAAATCCCATAAGGTCGCAACAATACGAAGCGCCTGTATTCTATACAATCATGAATAGGTTTTTTAAACTTACTATTCGTATTTTTCTAAAAATTGAAGTCGTTTCATGAATTATTTGTTAAAAACCCTTCAATACACATCACGGAAGCACGAGAAATGCATTATTATTTATATTAATATTATAAAGCGGAAGAGTTTGTTTGTTTGTTTGAACGCGCTAATCTCAGGAACTACTGATCCGATTTAAAAAAATCTTTCAGTGTTAGATAGCCCCTTTGTAGAGGAAGGCTATAGGCTATATTTTATCACGCTAAAACTAATAGAAGCTAAGAAATAGAGGAAAATGTGGAATAAAACGGAAAGGGAAAAAAAACGGAAGGGAAATATTTGAAAGGGCTTATTTGAACGCGCTAATCTCAGGAACTACTGGTCCGATTTGAAAAATTCTTTCAGTGTTAGACAGTTCATTTCTTGAGAAAGGCTATAGGCCAGTGGTCCCTAACCTTTTTTTCATGTGGGCCACAAACATGTATATTTTATATTGGTCTTGATGTCGCGGGCCGCAATAATTTTTTTTAAAATTATCATTGTTCAAAATTAACGATTTAAAAGTGGAAAAAATTTGTCGACTATCACGTAGACTTTACGTTATTTTTCCGGTGGGCGTGAATTTCAAAATGGTTTAACATCACGCGGGCCACATATAAAGCCCCGGCGGGCCGCGGGTTGGGGATAGCGGCTATAGGCTATATTTTATTACGCTACGACTAGTAGGAGTGGAAAATGTGGAAAGAACGGGAGGAAATTATTAGAAAGGACTTATTTGAACGCGCTAATCTCAGGAACTGCTGGTCCAATTAGAAAAATTCTTTCAATGTTAGATAGCCCATTTTCGAGGAAGGCTATAGGCCATATTTTATCACGCTAAGACTAATAGAAGCGAAGAAATAGAGGAAAATGTTGAAAAAACGGGCTAAATTATTTGAAAGGGCTTATTTGAACGCGCTAATCTCAGGTACTACTGGTCGGATTTGAAAAATTATTTCAGTGTTAGATAGCCCATTTGTCGACAAAGGCTATATTTTACTACGCTACAGCTAATAGAAGCGAAAAAAAAGAGGAAAATGTGGAAAAAACGTAGATCTTAAAAAACTACTGGAGCAATTTTTATGTAATTTGGCACACATCGACGGGTGAAAGCGGAAGTGGCGTTACTTGAATTTTGGCCAAAATCACTTTAAATTGATTGTTGTATAAAAAAAACTGCGTCGAATGCTCTATATCTCGTCTTTCTAAGATAAATTCTAGTAAAGATACGACCATGGATTTTTACCATCTTTTAGCACAGACCTTAAAAAAATGTCGTAACTAGACGAAAAACTGCAATTTTTTGATAAAAGATAGATACGACAATGCGTGAAAAATTAGAAAAAGATACGACACAGATTTTTAACTCTCTAGTTTGATTTGAATGAGTTACGACATTTTCGTCGCCTTTCATTCACAAACATACGACAATTTATTTCGTACAAATTTTATAGGTATGAGAAAGTTATTACATTTCTAACACATAATTTTCAAACACAAATCTCTCTCCCACCCCTGTATGATACCTTTGCCGGCGCACCATATACGCCGTTCTTAGCGCCTTTTAGTTGATTGTTAGAGTCGATTTGAGAAAAGGTGTTTGTGTGTATCAATGCACGTTTATTCTGAATGGAACTGAACACGCTTATTCTTAAATGAAGCTTAAAGACGTATAGTGAAATGTTGCACGTAAGTAAGTAAGTAAGTAAGTAAATAAGTCTTTATTCCCAAGAAATTGGTTACAATGATCTAATTATAATTATTTGTAGTTCAAAATTTCTGTCCACGTATATTTTTTTCCCCTGATCATTGCCCTGGACATCTACACACTTATTCTTGTATACATATTTTGTTGATTTTACATGCTAGTAAAGATAAAAGCCCGTAATATATTTTCTGTTAAAAATATCGACTCATATTTTAAATATATAATACGACTTTATTAGTGCATGGTATAAAATGTAAATTTGCTAATATTTTTTTTGTTGATGGTTCAATAAAAATATTGTTGAGCTGTAATTGTTGTTGTTAATAAATATTGAGCTCCTTCACGTCTATGCGTGGACACACACATAATATAAAATTGAGTACAACCTTGCCTCTAGGTCTTTCAAGAGAGAGAGATGTCTCTGTCTGTGAGAGACTCGAGACTCCCTCCGGAACCCGTACATGGTCTCTGGCCAAAGCTATTGAAGGCAATTTCTGCAAGTCATCCCTACCATCCCTACAAGTAGAAAATGGATCACTGGCCCACGATGCAAAATACAAAACCGATCTTTTGGGCAAGCTCTTTGCATCAAGCTCGACCCTAGTTGACGGGGGAAAGAAAACACCGACCATACCACGATGCAGGAGCATCATATCAGAGTTTCATCAGCGCTCAGTCCTGCCTTCCCTTGATATCCAAAAGCAGAGTTGGCCTGACGGAATCCCTCCTAATGTGTTGAAAAAGTGTGCTCTAGAGTTGGCTCCGGTCTTAACGCGTCTTTTTCGGTTCTTCTACTCTTCTGGCATTGTCCCGTCTTCTTGGAAGACAGCCTTGGTGTAAATAGGTGACCGCTCAAATCCTTCCAGCTACAGACCAATCGCTATAACCTCCGTCTTCTCGAAGATTATGGAATCCATTATCAATACCCAGCTCTTTCGATACTTGGGTGGCCAGGGACAAACAGTACGGGTTCCGAAAGAGTCGCTGGGCTGGTGACCTCTTGGCGTACCTAACTCGTCGTTGGGCTCAGGCGATTGAGTTGAAGGGAACTGGCTGTTAGTTTGGACATTGTAAAGGCCTTTGATCGGGTTTGCCAAAAAGCGCTGCTATCAAAGCTTCCATCATATGGGCTCCCCGAGAATTTATGCAAATGGGTCACAAGTTTACACACACACACACGTCACATGTTACAGACCGACGCCATTTATTATTATGCGAATACATACAGTACAGGTGCTGCCCTATATACCGGCTCCCTCGATATTTTTCTAGATATAGAGTCGAAACGAACTTGTGTCTAAAATAGAGAATTCACTGGAGAAAGTCTCTGAATGGAATTAGACGTTCCTTATTCCAATTCAACCCCGCCAATACACAAGTCTGCGCGTTCACCACTAAAAAGTCACCAATGGTCATATTCGTTCATATTCTCCTCATTTTTAGGGCGCCCCTTTAACATTCTCCCCCAGCATTGAAATACTTGGCGTAAACTTATCGAGCGAAGTCCAGTTCCGATGTCATCTAGAGGGTGAGGCCAAGTTAGCCTCGAAAAAGCTTGGTGTCCTTAACAGAGCGAGACAGTATTTCAGTCCGGACCAACGACTATAACTCTGCAAGGCGCAGGTTCGGCCTCATATGGAATACTCTTCTCATCTCTGGGCAGGGGCGCCAAATACCAACTACTCCCTTTGGATCGTATACAATAAAGGGCCGTTCGCATTGTTGACTGCCATAGTGTTTCAAACAGGCGGGACTCCTTGGAAATACGCCGAGATGTAGCTTCACTCTGCATCCTCTATCGGCTTCATGATGTATCACGGGGAGTGCCCTGAAGGATTGTTCGGAATCATACCTCCTGCAATTTTTCGCCATCGTTCCACGCGAAAAATATGCCATCTTCATCACCTTGATGAGTGGCAGTCTTCCACTGAACACAGAACTGAACACACTGACAACTGTCACCAGCAGTATTTTCAGACCTAAACGACCTGCAAATCTTCAAAAAGATAGCGTATTAGTACCGGGTAAGGCCGGCAACGCACCAGCAGCTCTTCTCATGTTGCTAGTGTTGCTAGTGTCTATGGGCAACGGTAGTTACTTTCAATCAGGTGAGCCGTGTGCTCATTTGCCCCCATATCTTATAAAATAAAATAATAAGTTTAAATTCATGAGCATGAATAAAATATTAGGGCCTAAACCTTTACAAAGTAGAAAAAACAAGAGAAATAAATGTTTTATTACATAAATTTTCATTTTATTATAACAATTAATGTTGATTAATAAAATAAATTTCCATTCCTTTATTTTCTTATGTTATAAACAAATAACAGTAAATAGTCGTATTATTTCTTTTAATTTGTTATAGTGACATTCTTTTAAAACAAACAACTCATTTAACTTGATTTTTTTTTGTCGTAACTTGTTAAAAATCAATGAAATATCAACTTTAGAACAGATTGAACGTATGGACCTTAGAATAATATAAATACGTTCCAATTTTCAACGTTCTATCTTGATAAATATAGAAGTTATGAATTTTTTAAAAAGTTTTTTGGCTCTACTGTAAAGTTGGGTTTTTCAAGTTACGCCACTTCCGCTTTCACCCGTCGACATGAAGAAGAAACCACGTGAAAGGACCCAGGTTTCTTTTTTGTGGAAAAATGTACGACTTCCTTGACATTCCTAAGCCGCGCGGAACATCTATCATATCATAAAAGTATATTGTCCCACACAATATACTTTTATGATTTGCGCGTTAACTATTCAATTGATGTACGGGAAAAACTATAAACTAAAGTCCACGCGGACGAAGTCGCGGGCAACAGCTAGTCTATATATATAAATAAAGTTGTGTTAGTAACGCCACTTATAACTCAAGAGCGGATGAACCAATTTGGCTGAAAATTGGTGGAGAGGTAGCTTAGAACCAGGAATAGGACATAGGATACATTTTGTCCCGGAAAAATGTACGGCTACTGCACAATAAACTTTTATTATTTTTGCCTAAACTATTCAATCTATATTGATGAAATTTGGTATGGAGGTACTTTGAGTCTCGGGAAAGGACAAGGGATACTTTTTGTCCCGGAAAATGTACGGTTCCCGCACAATAAACTTTTATGATTTTAGCCTAAACTATTCTGTCTATTTCTATGAAATTTGGCATGGAGATACTTTGAGTCTCGGGAAAGGAATAGGGATACTTTTTGTCCCGGAAAATGTACGGTTCCTGCACAATAAAGCATAAACTTTCATGATTTTCGATCAAACTATTTAATTTATTTTGATGAAATTTGGTATGGACATACTAATTTTAATCTATTGTTTTCTTAATTATACCAATTCGAATTGAATAATCATTAATCATCGTTGAGACAGGACAACGTTTGTGGGGTCAGCTAGTATTTTATAAATATAAGAATGTATTGGAACTTTAGTTTGTACGTGCAAAATCGTGTACTTACTTAAAACGTTTGTTTATGATGTTTCTCTTCTAGTTCAACGATATATTTTGTAATTTTGTATTGTTTTGTATATAATTTTACGTGGCATAAATCTCAGCAATTATTTATTAAAATCATTACAATAGATCTCAATCCTTTTAAAAATGTAAGTATCGGACATATTTTTATTATCAGGCTACTTTGTAACACGGCAGTTATATTATGTTATAGAATCCGTGAAATTACCTTTTACGTGGACAAAATTTTTAACCGACTTCCAAAAAGGAGGAGGTTATAGATTTTGAACTTATGGTGTGTCGTTCTGTCAAATATCTCAAAGTAAATTCGGCAAAGTATTTAGAGAATAATAATATTATGTACTTACATTTTATTTTTGTATGAACATATTGCTAGATAATTATTATTTTGCTGCAATGTCACCAGCACAGTAAACAGGTAATGCCCTGGTCAGTCATTTCGTTTGACTGTTGGTATGTGTTGGAATTAATTTCACATTACACAGTCATTTCAACTGATTGTCAGTCATACGCAAAACTTCGCAAAGAATATACGTTTTCACTCAAGATAATTATGGACGATTGACTGACTGACACGTGATTGACGAAACGCCATTACACGTTTACTCAAAAGTCATTATTGGTGGTTGCATGACATAAAAATCAAAATATCCAGGTAACTGTCAATCAATTTCATGCACCCATCAGTCACTGCATAACACGGCAGGTTATTCATCACTCACAGTCATGAATGTGGTAAAACTGATAGCAAAACCTACCGTGTAATGGATGCCTTAAAATTCTCATAATGCAACATGTCGGATTTTGGCCGGATTATTTACTGTATGTGCTAGTAGCGCCCTCTCCTCTGACCTTTGCATTCCCAATTTTTAAGGGTCAATTTATAATAGAGCAGAGTCGAAGCGCAGTGAAGAAAATTCCCAAAAACTGTACACAGAAAATTCAACCTTAACTCTAGAATGTAACGCACACATTGCTTCTGCGAGATCAACCAGCGTTGCGAATTCGCGCAGAGGCGCACGACGCGCGCGCCTTTTGAAATTCTCAGATAGTTAATGGAATCAGGCGTTACTTTGCGGAAATCCATAGCTTAAAATTTAGTTTGTTATTATTTTTAGCAATATTCCGCGAAATAAACTTCCACCTTTAAGTAAATGAGTGAGTGCACGCATAGGCATGCGTACAGCACCTCCCTCCTCCCACACTGCCTATGCGTACACTCGCATGCAAGAACTTGCAAACACCACCACCACACAAGCAATAATGTTGGCAAATCCGTGCAAGGCCCCTCACCACCATGCAGGTTGAAAACCTCGACGCGCGTTTCGCTCCAACACCGGAGCATCCTCAGGATGTGGACTCTACGAACAACGTCCGTCAAGTCTCTTGACTTCTCAGATGTAATGTGTTATGTGTGCGTTAACACTTTGGGGTTAAGGTTGGATTTGCTATGTTCAGTTTTGATACTTAGCTTCGATGCGCTTCGACTCTGCGCTAATAATATAAATTGACGCTAAGCAGCTAGTAGATCACGTGCATGATGTCGTTGTTCACTCGTTATAAAGTTAACCAGTTTTCCAGTTACGTTTAACCGTATCTGCGGGATAACAATATTACGGTGTCCAATATCTGTGACGTCACGACTACGGTATTTTCACGTGCGAGGAATTGAGGCCGATAGATTGGCACGCAGGCTAGGCTCCACCAACTGTTTTTACTTATTTTACCTGTGATACAACCTTAGAGCTATGGACATAAGGATCAATTCTTTGGAATTCAAAGGTAAAATATATTCGACCGTTCGTTGGCTCTACCGACTTATTTTACCTGCAAATGCCTGCAATAAAACCTTGATGCCAGAGACGTAAGGATCAATTTATAAAAGTTTAACGGAAATATAACAACGAACGGTTTGTATGTTAATTATTGCGGCAAACGCCCGTGGCCAGAGGTAGATTTGGGTTTTAATCTAGAGTGTAGGGTTAGTTCTCGTTGAAACGAAACGGGACGCGACGGTGTGATGCATTTTATAATGAACAGCTCAGAATTAAATTATATTCATTACACAAGAAGTTGAGCAGTTCGTAACGCACGTAACGCTTCGCTTAAAGATATGTTTTAAAATGTTGGTATGAGCTGCTAATAATGACTTCCACGCCGATTTCGGTGCCTGTGGCCGTCTTCATAGAAAACAGTACCATCGTACGCAAGAGTTGTTTGTTCAAGTGTGCACGCAATACACAAGAGTATTTTCTCTTCCTTTACTCTCATTACCCTGTAGGATGAGTAACACTCCGACGCGTGGATCATCTTACTTTTCAGACAACCATGTGATAAGCCTGCATTGTCCTAACCTGTGGTCCTAGCTTAACTTAGAAATAACACGTTTTCAATGCGGGAATCGAAATCGAACCCACGAGCTACGAATCAATAGCAACGCTATAAGCCACTGGACTGGACTGGTTTTCCATGTCCAGATTCACGGCAGACATAAAACCCCAGTATGTAATACACCTAAACTTTGACCAAAATAGATAGACCGTCTTGAGACTGATGTGTACCCACAAAGTCACCCATTACGCCACACCCAACTACTTTTCTTCGATGACAAACACTTCATAGATAAGAAGTATTTCCCGAGAAAAAGTATTTTCCAATTCGATAAAAGTACCGTAACTAGTCCCCGGCCGACTATAAACGGTTCTGGCTTTAGATTAAAACTTCAAAAGTTTTCGTGCAATTGAGTTAGAATGGTTAGAACCGGAACAAATATTTGCTCGGTTTATTATGCATTGAACGCGTATACTGCCGTAGGTAGAAACAACAAATGAATGCGGAGGGCGAAGAATTTATGTACTCTTTCATCTTACATAATATTATAGCTACTTAAATCTTTAAACAAAACAAAAACTGTATTTTTAATATCCAATATTTTTTAATATCTTCATACAGATTGCTATTATATATTCATTACCTTCTGCGGCGGATGATAAAATAAGTATTTTTTATAATGTGTGAGGCGTGCTTTATTCGTCGATAAAGCCCACCTCACACAATATCCTATCAATTGATTGGATATTAAATATTCAGCGCCCGGAGAATCGCTAAGTTTTTATTACTACGAAGCTAAAAGGAAAGGTGATTTTGAGAGTATCTTTACCAAGAGATATATTAATCTATACTAATATTATAAATGCGAAAGTGTGTCTGTCTGTCTGTCACCTCTTCACGCCCAAACCACTGAACCGACTTTGCTGAAATTTTGTATGGAGATACTTTGAGTCCCGGAAAAGCATGCTATAATAATAATAATAATATATGCTAGAGGTATAATGTAAATATAAAATATGTGAAAGTGTGTCTGTCTGTCACCTCTTCAAGTCCAAACCGCTGAATCGATGTTTCTGAAACTTGGTTTAAAGATACTTCCCGGGAAAGGACATATAATACTTTTAATCCTGGAAAAAGGTAATAACCGAATTTTGGCACCACGGAGTTTTGGGCGTCATCTAATTTAGTTTATAATGAAATCACCAAATCGTCAACATACTTAAACAAGACTATACAAACGTACGTTATCGACGCCCACGCCTGCATAAATTAGCACAATTAGTACCACATAAACGTAAATTAGTGCTCAATTATATCGTGTAACGACTGTAGCGACTGTTAATAGCGGCATAAATCTAAACAGATACTCAAAACTTACCACATCAATTGTAACTCCGGAGTAAAGAAGCCTACTTTGTAAATGATTTGACAGTCTTATTTACAACTTTAAATGTCTTTTAACTCGACTGCGCTCAAAGAGAGTTGATGACCTCTGTGGCTCAGTTGGAGCGTCGACAGACAAGCCGTCAAGGGTTTAAATCCCCCCGATGCAATGGAAAGTTTCAAGAAACATTTTTCTGTGTCATAGTATATAAAATAAAAGTATTTTCGATGTCTTCAAGTTCGCTTAACACAACTTGATGCGAAGCGTCTATTACTTAACATTATTTTTGTTATTGACTTAAGTTTTAAGTGTGAGTACGAATTTAATTATTATTTGATCATGATGACCAAAAAATATATATTTGTTGAATAAAAAAGCATTGGAGCACAATATTTTAAAAAGGGACTTGCAATCCCGAACACATAGATACTAGAGATGTGCCGACGACCACTTTTGTAGTGGGCGACTAGTCGGCGAATAGTCGGCAAAAAGCGCCGACTAATCGGCTTTTTACTTTTTTGCTATTAATTAAATTACATTTAAGCAAAACCTTGATTATAGCTTATAATGTGTTCATATATTACATTCAAACAGTGTTACATATTTTAGAATTAAATGAAGTGTTTCAGGAATTAGTTGCTAGTAAAGAAATTATTTTTGTAAATATAATTTTAAGTATGTGTTATTAAATCGACATTCCATGTACATGAAATGTTTAATTAAAACCATCAACTGTATCATAGAAACAAAATAAAGTAACGTACGCGAAGTAAACATAACACGATTCGACACGTTTAGTAGGCGTGTGCGACTTACCTACCCGCGAAAAAGCAGTAAAAAAGCGTTACGAATACTTCCAAAACCATGATCGGCTTAGCCGACTAGTCGGCTGATTAGTCGGCTTGTTTGCAGCCGACTAATCGGCTAGTCGGCTAGTCGGCCAAAGCCATGATCGGCACATCTCTAATAGATACATTCATTATTGAAATTTAGCACATTTGTTCAGACGCTGATAATGAACATAATTTAAATATTATTTAAATACAAAGATTAGGTACAATATCTTTGTTTAAATACGAAAATTGGGCAGTTCTGCAAGTATGGAACACGTTCGGGTAAAGTTGAACCTGCTTTTTGGAATCAATTAAATCGATTTTTAACAACCAAAATCTGCTGCAGAATCCAAAATGAACAAACACCACTCTGTGAAAACAAAAACTGTATTTTTAATATCCAATATTTTTTAATATCTTCATACAGATTGCTATTATATATTCATTACCTTCTGCGGCGGATGATAAAATAAGTATTTTTTATAATGTGTGAGGCGTGCTTTATTCGTCGATAAAGCCCACCTCACACAATATCCTATCAATTGATTGGATATTAAATATTCAGCGCCCGGAGAATCGCTAAGTTTTTATTACTACGAAGCTAAAGGGAAAGGTGATTTTGTTTTGAGAGTATCTTTACCAAGAGAGATATTAATCTATACTAATATTATAAATGCGAAAGTGTGTCTGTCTGTCTGTCTGTCTGTCTGTCACCTCTTCACGCCCAAACCGCTGAAACGGCTTTGCTGAAATTTGGTATGGAGATACTTTGAGTCCCGGAAAAGGACATTCTAAGATACTTTATATCCCGGAAAAATGTACGGTTCCCGAGCGATAAACTAAATTTGGCGCAATGGAGTTGCGGGCATCATCTAGTGGAAAATAATACTGCAACGTTATCACGTTAGAGCCAGCACCACCATAGACATTAAACAAAAAGTTATGTTCTACGTTTCTGTTAAAATTGTGATAATATGACGTGTGCATACACGTCGGATTATTTACTGTATGTGCTTGGAGCGCCCTCTGCTGCGTTCTTTACGTTCCTGTTTGTCGTGTTATGTCCAATCAATGGCATCAGTTCATACGTCATTAAATAAAAAAAAGACGGGTTGCACTCCGGAAGTGCCGGCAGAAGTGAAAACTAGATTATTAACGTTGTGCATTTTTAACCCATTTTTTATGAAAATCGATTATTAAAAATCGGTTTTTTAATTAATCGAAACCCTTACAATCGATGAAAATTTTAACCCATTTTTGATGAAAATCGATTTAAAAAAGATGGATTATTTTAATTAATCGAAACCCTTACAATCAATTGGAGTTCGAGTTCGAGTTCGAATTCGAATTCGAGTTCGACACAAAACACTACTCTCCAACCGTCTTACGGTTTTTCCAAGGTTTTTCGATCAGCAAGAGAATCTGACGCGAGTTTCACAGTTTTTACCCATCCCACAAAAGTGCTCAACGCCGCTAAAGAAGTTTTCACTTCAAAAATTAACAAGACGTATTTTCAAAATTATATCTAGTAAGTAACTTCCGCACTCATATATATTTTATTACAGAAACTGTGAGGAGTTTATGTCAAAATCGTCATTAAAATAGAGTTAAGTGATCGTTAAATCTCTCTGACTAGGACTAACTTTGTTTAGGAACTTAATTTAGGCGAGTTCAGCACTCGTACCTGTCAGCTATGATCGGTATTGACTCTATCGATTGTCCGAATTGCTGTCCCAGTTACTGCAGTCATAGTTCTCGACTAATTGTCTAAGGCCCGTACTAATAAACCGATCTTATGCTAAGTACCTTCTCATATAATATGGTTCTTATGCTAAGTACCTTCTCATATAATATGGTTTTGCTCGATACTTTTACTCCAAATCGAAGGAAATGACATGTTTGACATATCAGTTTTGGCGGTCCACAACTGGTTATTGCTTGATTTGTAGCATAAAGTTAATATACCTATCGGAATAGAGAAACAAAGGCCTGAGCAAGCGAGATGTCACTATCAGTAACACTGCGTGGTAGAAAGAGAAGCGTGATTTGAGGTTGCGTAGCTTTTTTTTCATCTGTTTGACAATCTGTCTGCCCCTGGGCCGATCGTTGTCAATTTGGGCTCTCAGAAAAATTGTGATTTTAAGTTAAATAATGAATAATTTTTAGAAATACTGCTCTAGAAACATGGTTAAGTGTTTGTGGAATGATTCTGGATCCACACATCGAAAAAACCCGGACAAATATTCATTTCACAGGTGAATTATTCTACATCGACAGGACCTAGTTTTAAGTTTATTTTTGCCAATTCCCTACGAGTTATTGGTATTTTTACGTCCGTGTTCACTTCTGTATATGTTTAATTATATGGAAAACATAACTTGACTAGCCATGGTGCACAATTTAAGGATATTTTGTGTAAACAATTTTCATCTATTTTACACTAGGGCTGCATCAAGTTATCGATAAGTTGTGTCGATATGAAAATATTTTTTAGTTAAGTATACTAATTATCTAGGAATGTTGAAATGATAACATACTCATCCGTAATTTATAATTAGTTTAAGTATATTAATATACTATCATACATAATTTATCGTTTTTAAGGTTCCGCACCCAAAGGGTAAAAATTAAGTCCTAGTAGTGGGGTCCCGCAGCCCGCTCTACTACTAAGACTTCGTTGCCTGTCCGTCTGTCCATCCGTCCGTCCGTCTGTCTGTCTTCAGGCTATATAACAAGAACCACTATAATAATAGAATTCTGAAATTTCCACAAATGTAATGTCATTCTACATCCAATACGGCTGCTCATCCCAGATAGGGAAACAGTTGAAAGCACTTCTGCAAGATGGGCATTAAATAAAAGGGCTCAGTAGGCTCATTGAGAGTGAATTGAAAATTAATAGGGTCTAGTGAAGTCGTGTCGTGTCGTGTAGGTACTGATGTCACGTGACGTAACCTGTCGTGTCGAATCGTGTCATGACATGTCGTGTCGTATCGTACCGGGTTTTAGAAAATGCCCGGTTGAAACCGGTCACCCTTCATGCGCAAGTCCGACTTACACTTGGCCAATTTTTCAGATTTCCTGCTGACCTGGATACCAGAAATTCATGGCTTAAAATAATTAATCGTCCAAACTGGACTCCGAAAAAAATTCATGCATACTTAATTATGCAGCAAGCATTTAGAAGAAAAGTCACATTTTACTTCAAAATTACAATTTTATTATATTATATCTATCTATGCAGTTTTATTTTATCTCATTTTATAATGCCCGCTGTACACTCTCGCCGAGAGCTCTCGGGCGAGAATCTCGTGCGAGAGCCCCTTGCCCGAGTGCGATCATGTACATTCTCGCTTAGTTCAATCGCAGATAAGAACTCAGACAAGATGGACGAAAACGACCATTCACCATTCACCATGCATCGAAAGATATCATTGTAATCCGAAGATTTATAATCATATTTAATTTTATTTTTCATAGATGATGACTGATAATGACGTTTATTATTGTTATTTTTCTGTTCTACACTGTCCAACGGTGGGACTAGTACTGAAAGACGCGAGAGTGTACAGTAGTGCGCTCGTTTTCCTCGCGAGACTTTTTGTCTTGGGCGCAAAATACCGACAACGGACCGAGAGGGTCCGAGACAGGCGAGACGAGGCGAGCGCACCCATTTATGCCCGCTGTACACTCTCGCCGAGAGCTCTCGGGCGAGAGTCTCGTGCGAGAGCCCCTTGCCCGAGTGCGATCATGTACATTCTCGCTTAGTTCGCTCGCTTAGTTAAGAACTCAGACAAGATGGACGAAAAAGACCATTCACCATTCACCATGCATCGAAAGATATCATTGTAATCCAAAGATTAATGGCCTGTTTCACCGCTTCCTGATAAGGCTATCCACCACTTAATTTGACAGATGGAGTATGGAAAATCTGTCAAATAACCCTATCGGGCACCTTATCAGGAAGCGGTGAAACAGGCCCTTATAATCATATTTAATTTTATATCTCAGAGATAATGACTGATAATGTCGTTTATTATTGTTATTTTTCTGTTCTACACTGTCCAACGGCGAAACTAGTACTGAAAGACGCGAGAGTGTACAGTAGTGCGCTCGTTTTCCTCGCGAGACCCTTTGTCTCGGGCGCAATATACCGACAACGGGCCGAGAGGGTCCGAGACAGGCGAGACGAGGCGAGCGCACCCATTTACACTCTCGCACTCGGGCCGCCTCGCTGTGTCTCGGCGAGAGTGTACAGCCGGCTTTACACTCTCGCACTCGGGCCGCCTCGCTGTGTCTCGGCGAGAGTGTACAGCCGGCTTTACACTCTCGCACTCGGGCCGCCTCGCTGTGTCTTGGCGAGAATGTACAGCCGGCATTATGTTTACAATCTTACAATTATTATTCCATGATCGATATTTTGTCGAATTACAAGATGTTTGTACATCACTGACACGCACACGTAAACATAATTGTATACACAGATGTAACTCAAATTTTGGTTAAGCTTGACAGGTCGGGATTGTTTCTCTATTCCGATAGGTATATTACCTTTATGATTTGTAGTAAAACTATCGAGCAAAACCTTATGTCAGTACTTAGCATTACAGAAGATTATACTCAAGATCACTTTATATATGTTACGCTCAAAGACCGAAAACGCTCAGTGAGCGAAAAAATGGCTCACAACGCGTTGTGGTAATAGTGAAACGGCCACGACGTGTTCTGGTCATCACAGAAATACCACAAAGCGAAATTCGTGTCGTGGCTTATTTGCTATTCGATCACAACGCGTTGTGGTAATCGAGTAAAGCCATGACGCGTTCTGAGCATTCAAAAACAGCCACGACGCGAATTCGTGTTGTCGCCCTAATGAAAACGGCCACGACGCGTTCTGAAACCAGGCCGTGTTACGCAGGAGTAATTTTATAGCGCCCAAGTGTGTGCGCAATACACAAGAGCACTCAGGTTTCAATGAAACTAGGCCAGTTACGCAGGAGTAATTTTATAGTGCCCAAGTGTGTGCGCAATACACAAGAGCACGTTACGCAGGAGTAGTTTTATAGTCGTACACGGATCATGTAGCTGGCTAGATCATTGCATTGTTACTCAGTCGGCCAAACGGACAGTTACTAATGTTTATATTAAATATGACTGCCAGTGGTCTGACCACTTTCCCATAATTATGGTGTGTAAATTACCTATAATAAAATCAGAACAATTGTTTTATAATAAAATTAATGTAAACAAGAATGTAATATGGGGCAGAAGAAATGGCCAAGATATTTTACAGTATTCTAATGCATGTAAACAAAAGTTAAAACAGATTGATTTTCCAGCAGAATGTATACAATGTGCTCGGGATGTTTGCAATAATATTAAACATAAAAGTGTTATTGATAATTTATATGATAGCATTGTCACCGCCCTACGTGAGGCGTCCTTGGTGGGTCGAAGACAAGTAGCGTCAGGGCGAGCGGCTAAGCGGGTGCCAGGCTGGAACACACATGTTGCCGAAGCTCATAGGAATGCCAGGACTAAATTTAGAGAATGGGTATTGTCGGGAAGACCTAGGTCAGGCGCAATATATGATGCTATGTCTGTCAGTAGAAAAGTATTTAAATCTAGGCTTAAATGGTGTCAAAATCATCAGGATCAGTTAGTTATGGACAAATTAGCTGAAAAACATTCTAAGGGGGATTTTAGTGGATTTTGGAAAGAAACAAAAAAGCTGAATTCTGGTCCTGGCTTTCCTATGAGTGTCGGGGACCAGAGTGATAAAAAAGATATAGCAAATAGCTTTAAGGATCATTTTGTTATACAGTCCCCCCTGGGACGATCAAATAAATTCGACAGTAGCGATAAGCTAGCTAAAATTTTTGACTATTGTATAAAGGCCAAGGATGTAGCTTATATAGTAAAAAACATGAAAAGAGGTAAATCCCCCGGCCATGATGGCTTGAGCATTGAGCACCTGCAGCATGCGGGACCTCACATACATAGATTTCTGGCTGTGCTTTACTCGCTATGCCTGAGCCATTCATATCTGCCTTTAGACCTCATGAAGACGCTAGTTGTGCCTATAGTGAAAAACAAAGCCGGTGACCTGTCTGATAAAAGTAATTACCGGCCTATATCGCTGGCCACCGTAATAGCTAAGGTGTTCGACGGAGTGCTTAATACTCAGTTAAATAAGTACATCACTTTGCACGATAACCAGTTCGGTTTTAGACCGAAACTTTCTACAGAAAGTGATATACGTCCGCTACTACACTGACCGCGCGACCCCCGTTTACGCCTGCTTTCTCGATCTGTCCAAGGCCTTCGACATGGTATCATACGACATTCTTTGGAATAAGATAAATTAGGCCAAAGTACCTCCTATATTAATAGACATATTCAAGTTTTGGTACAGAAATCAAATAAATCATGTCAACTGGGCGGGGACGTTGTCAGAGTCCTACGGGCTGGAGTGTGGCTTGAGGCAGGGGGGGCTGACCTCGCCCACCCTTTTCAATTTGTACATTGACTCACTGATCGAGGAGCTCAGCAAACTGCACGTAGGTTGTCATATAGACGGTATATGCCTAAATAACCTAAGCCATGCCGATGACATGGTTTTGCTCAGCCCCTCGATCGGTGGGCTAAGAAAGCTACTTAGGATGTGTGAGGAGTATGCTTGCAGACACGGGCTCAAATATAATGTTAGTAAGTCACAATATATGGTCTTTCAGGCCGCCGGTGGTAGAACCCCAAAACAGGTACCCGAAATACTCCTAAACGGAATCGCTCTCAGTAGAGTCGAGGAGTTCAAGTACTTGGGGCATATAGTCGCCGTCGACCTCAGAGACTATAAAGACATTGAGCGGGAGAGGAGGGCGTTGTCCAAAAGAGCTAATATGTTGGCTCGCAGGTTTGCGAGGTGCTCAGTAGAGGTTAAATTAACACTCTTCAGAGCTTTTTGCACCTCACTCTATACCTGCGCCCTGTGGGCCAAATATTACAAAAAAAGTTACAGCGCCCTCACTGTCCAATACAATAATGCGTTCCGGGCGATGCTGGGGCTGTCCCGCTACTGCAGCGCCTCCGGGATGTTCGCCGAGGTGCGCACCGACGGCTTTCAGGCGACTATTCGCAAGAGGTGCGCGTCGCTGGTGCGCCGCGTGCGGGACAGCGATGATAGCCTCACGTAAAGACTGCCCCTACGTTCATCACTGCTGCAGTATGCATGTCCCGCGCAGTGCATAACATAATAAAATAGGCCATAGTAAAACAAATAAATAAAGTAATAATATATATTCTGTACCTACACACCTTTAGTTCATAAGTTTTTAATTTTTAATATTAATTTATTGCAAATAATGACTTTAAATTCATTTATACAACGATGTGATTACCTATGATTTTAATTAATTAATTCTATTTTATCTATTTTTTGACAAATTGTTATGATATCATTTTATTTATACATAATTTTAAATTTACAATTTTAATCAAATTTTTATTGCTAACCGCCGCACTCAGAGACGTCAATTAAGACTTAATGCTCATTTAACATGAAATGTCCCTCTCAGAGATGACAATTAAAAATCGCTAATTGCAGAGTTTGATGTTCAAGTTTGAGGTTATTCTTGAAATTTTTTCAGTTTCAATTTTTCAAAAGATAAAATTAAGATAAAAATAAAATTTATTTTAAGTGTTAATAATAAATAATAATAATATTAGATAATGCCACAGTAAACATAAAACTTCATAACTGTGATAGTACTAAAGCATTTTTGTGCAATACATGCCTAGTTACTTAGTACAGCTGTTTTTAGGGTTCCGTACCCAAAGGGTAAAAACGGGATTTTTACCTTTTCTTGCTAATAAATAGAAGTATTTTACATGAAGTGTACCTATAGTCACTTCCATACAAACTAGATATACCTACAAAGAAGTATGAACATTGTTACCAAATTATGTCTTACGGTATATTTATACATATACGGTATATATATACGGTATATTTCAAAGTATGTTTACTATATAGTTACAATATTATTATGATTTATGAATAAATCTTAATAGCAAACGGTTTTCTTATATTAAAATGGTAGTTAATAGTAGACATAAGACAGGTTATTCACACAATACAAATTGTAAAACATAGAAACTTCAAATGTTGCAATAAATACTTTTAAATACCTAGTACCTATTATAAAAACAATATAAAACATGTTTTTTTTTCTAACACCTTTTATGTTTGTTACATAACTGTAGTAGGGAGGTACGGTGAAAGATAGGAAAGAATGAAATTATTTTAGTAGTATATATTTTATTATTCATTCGATCGCGGCAAAACGAGACACAATAGCCTTTCAATTGTTATCGCGGCCCACTTGGGCCAAACTGTACGGGAGTTGAAGCGAGCTGCATCAGTTAATTTGATTTCTTGTTATTTTTTTCTATATTCATTATTCTGCCTAGCAATGCAAACTTTGTAATTTTTTACTTCTTCTTGTCTTCTTGCATTGTTAACTAAAATAAAAGTATGACGTGATAAGAATTTAAACTGGTACAAAACATTATAAGTAGGTAAGTACTTTATAGTTTATTTATTTAAAGTATATACTGAATAATATAATATAAATCCTGTTGAAATGTATTAAGTATGTTAAAATATATTATTATGTTAAATTCGCCAACCAAAAACAAAATAAAAATTACTAGATACCTACTACTACTACTTCTCGTCATAGTACGAATGATTTATAGGGGACAGAAATTAATCAGTCAATTAATTTTGTCTCTGAGAGGTATCTCTAATGAAAGCATTAAATTTCAATTTGTTAAATGATGTTTAGCGCTATTTTTTAAATGACCGACTCTGACGGCCGCAGTCACGACTCACGCCCAATAAAAAAAAATGAAACGAACACGGCTTGACTTTCCAAGACTAGAAAGCCGTGTTCGTTTCATTTTTCAACTACGCATGCGCGGCTTTTTTCGCAGTTTGGCAGCTGACTGTCTACTTCATAATAATTGAGTGTCATGTTCTAAAATATTAACAATTTCTGTCAGGTTTTAGAACATGACACTGACACTAATTTTTAACTTTGCGCATGCGTAATGTGCATTGAAAAACGAAACGAACACGACTACAGTTTGTGAAAAAAGAGTAGACACAGAACAAAAAATTTTCTAAACGTAATCACGCTCAAAAGGTGGTTTTTTCTCTTTGTATTTCCATAGAGAACGCTTATATACACATTAAATATTATTTGCCTTGCACATTAATTTTAACTCGATTGAATAAGGTTTTCGTATATTTTGTTACAATATGATTAAAAAATTGCGTAGAGTGTGTACGGTACTCTTTTTTGACAAGCTATAAATAAAATCATATAAAAAAGAAGAAGATCATGCCCCCCGTGTATTATATTTCTCTATGTCCTAGAATTGGCTTCGGCCTTCACTATCATTCATTAAATAGAGAAAACATAGAAATGGCTGTATGTGCAACGCTCCCTTTGCCTGTCCCGACCGGGACAAATTAAAAAAAAAATCTCTATGTCATACCCCTTTGACAGCAAAATCCACGATTAGCGACTCAATCGAGTTAAATGGTGCTTCTTCTGTATTTAAATTTAATCGCCATTTTGAGGTGTTAATTTATCATTAACTGACTCTGAGAGGGAATTTCATGTTTAATGAGCATTTAGTGTTGCGGTTTGTATGGGCAGCGGATAATTTTGATTTTTTAAATGATGATTTAATGAACGACTCTGAGTGCGGCCGAAAATCATATTTAAATGTATTGTATTTTCAATGTATTGTTAATGTTATGTGTATTGACTAATGATAATGTAACAAAAATTTTTTAAATGTAATGTTATGGGTCTTAGAAATCCGAAATAAATGATTTTATTTATTTATTTATAGTTCCCAAGTGTGTGCGCAATATACAAGAGCACTCTGGTTTCATTGGAACCAGAGTGCTCTTGTGTATTGCGCACACACTTGGGCACTATAAAATTACTCCTGCGTAACTGGCCTGGTTTCATTGACACCAGAGTCTCTTGTGCATTGCGCATACACTTGGGCACTATAAAATTACTCTTGCTTAACTGGCCTGGTTTCATTGAAACCAGAGTGCTCTTGTATAATATTGCACTGCGCACACACTTGGGCACTATAAAATAACTAATGCGTAACTGGCCTGGTTTCATTGAAACCAGAGTGCTCTTGTATATTGCATACACATTTGGGCACTATGAAATGACATCTGCTCAACTGGCCTGGTTTCATCAAAACCAGAGTGATTTTGTGTATTGCGCACACACTTGGGCACTATAAAATTACTCCTGCGTAACTGGCCTAGTTTCATTGAAGCCAGAGTGCTCTTGTGTATTGCTCACAGACTTGGGCGCTATAAAATTACTCCTGGGTAACGTGCTCTTGTGTAATGCGCACACACTTGGGCATTATCAAATATCTCCTGCGCAACTGGCTTGGTTTCATTGTAACCAGAGTGATCTTGTGTATTGCGCACACACTTGGGCACTATAAAATTACTCCTGCGTAACTGGCCTAGTTTCATTGAAACCAAAGTGCTCTTGTGTATTGCGCACACACTTGGGCGCTATAAAATTACTCCTGCGTAACACGGCTTGGTTTCAGAACGCGTCGTGGCCGTTTTCATTAGGGCCACAACACGAATTCGCGTCGTGGCTGTTTTTAAATGCTCAGAACGCGTCATGGCTTTACACGATTACCACAACGCGTTGTGGTCGAATAATACGTCAGCCACGACACGAATTTCGCTATGTTGTATTTCTTTGATTACCAGAACGCGTCGTGGCCTTTTTCATTAGGGCCATGACGCGAATTTCGCGTCATGGCCGTTTCACTATGACCACAACGCGTAGTGAGCCATTTTTTCGCTCACTGAGCGTTTTCGGTCTTTGAGCGTAACATAATATATACTAAACTAGTGGACCCGAAAGCATTGTCACATCTTAACATTTATTTAAATTGTCAAAAGTGTCACATATTTCTATGAAATGTATGTTAATTTTTTTTTCTACGTAATTGTATCATTTTGTTCTTAATTAAAAACTTTCCTCGTACCAAAAAAAGAATAAGCAAAATCGGTCCAGTTGTTCTCGAGACTCGAGAGGTGCTTAGTAAAACAAAATATTTTCATTATTCTTTGTTATTATTGGAACGCTATTTTAGATATGAGACGCTCATGCTCAACTGAGTACGAATGCATTAATAAACGATACTCAGCATTAAACTTTGCTATCAAACTGTTGAGACTTGAGAGTGCACCTTGACATAAGCTGACATAAGTGCTACACGCTATTGGTATCAAAATAACAATACAAGGGAGATCGCACACGTCACACTTTTTGTGTGATCGAATCTGCATGGCGCGCGCCATCAGATTGTATGTAAGCCACAGACTCGATCACACAAAAAGTGTGACGTGTGCGATCTCCCTAAGTATGATCTCAAGACACCTTCAAGACACTGAGAGCGAATTGTCGAAGACTGTTACTAAGGGCGTTCCGTCCGGAGATTCCGTAATTTACCGTATTTCAAACCTTATAAACTCATAATCTGAAAGCTACAAAGTTATAATAAAAATACAGCAATAATCTTCAGTATATCAACATTCCTTTCGCCGTTTTAAATTTTCTATTTTTGTTTATTATACTCATGATATCAGCTTCCAAAGTAATATCAATTTGTTAAAATTCGAGCATACATTCAGCATCTCCTTAGCATTTACAAATTACTTTTATTTGAAACTCATGGCGTGAGTTTCAAATAGATAGACAATATCATAAACTACATATTCGCCATTTTAAATTTTTTTAGGATACTTTTGAACTAAGATAAGTAAGGGTTTTGGCGCGATCTCGGCAACGCGGCAAATGTATGGCCAAGGTCGTTTGCTCGGGGGACGGCCTTAAGTCAGAGTATGAGAGAGATTTATTAATAAAGGCCTTAGAACACCTCATTTTAGATGGGGAAAAGCACACAGTTTGTCACAAGTATAGAACTTATACAGAATAGTATTACAGCGAAAGTGTATATGTACGTATGTCTGTCCGTATGTATGTCTGTTACCAGCTCTTTACGCGCAAACAGCTGAACTTATTTTGCTAAAATTTGGTATAAATATACTGTGAGTCCCGGGACAGAATATAAGATAGTTTTATTCAGGAAAAATCTATGGTTCTCACGCGAATCGTGATAAACTAATTTTTGCGAGTGTTAACTAGTAGTTAGTACTATCATAAAATGTAAAGCCAATGCAAATAGTTGTAATTCACTTATTGTATTGGTCGTTCGTAAATTGTAGTCAATTAAAATACTATTTTGCCGTTTGATTGAACTTAGACTAGGTTGGAGCTAGACCAGATTATTTAGACATTGTGATTGGTTAGTAACAGATATTGGGCACAAATATTTAGAGATCATTTTGCGTTACATTGCAGGCGAAATCATGCGGAAATTCCGTCGCGGAACTTCGGCATAGTGTATTTAGACATACTATATTCTTTTATTAATTTAAAATGTTTTGTCTGCAATTTTGTATGGAATACATAGATTTTTTTGAGCTCTCTTTTATTATGCTCCATCTTGAATAGCAAACTGTTGAAAATATATTGTTTTGTTATTTCCCCAATTTTATACACAGCTCAGAATCGTATTCGGAGTTTTATGCGAAAACAATGGAAACCAAACAATAATATGAATAATTCTACGTTGTTACGGTATGCTAATATACTGTTGGAGTATAATTTAGATGTGGAGCGAGCGAAATGTTTCGGAAAAAACGTTGAAAGTTTTACACGGAATAAGGATTATGAAATTGTAGCCTTTTTGCTGGCGACCCATATAATACTATATCAAACGATGTTTTGTATAATATGTTACGTTCCAAAAACCGAAATCGCTCAGTGAGCGAAAAAATAGCTCACAATGCGTTGTGGTCACAGTGACACGAATTTCGCGTTATGATCTTTTTGTGATTGCCAGAACGCGTCGTGGCCGTTTTCATTAGAGCCAGAACGCGAATTTCGCGTCGTGGCTGTTTCACTGTGACCACAACGCGTTGTGACTTGTGAGCTATTTTTTCGCTCACTGAACGATTTTGGTCTTTGAGCGTAACATAATATTATAATAATATACATCATATTTTTGGGTAGGTTTAAAAATCGGCCAAGTGCGAACGGACT
Organism: Polyommatus icarus; assembly: GCA_937595015.1. NCBI lineage: Eukaryota > Metazoa > Arthropoda > Insecta > Lepidoptera > Lycaenidae > Polyommatus > Polyommatus icarus. The sequence continues at coordinate 8,942,889 of OW569340.1, forward strand.
CGCGCTCGAAGTGCCATATTTTATTGATATTAACCGTCCATATAAACATGTTACAGATATCCATGTCAATACTTATGGCCTGTTTCACCGCTTCCGGATAAGGTACCCGATAGGGTTATTTGACAGATTTTCCATACTTCATCTGTCAAATTAAGTGGTGGATAGCCTTATCAGGAAGCGGTGAAACAGGCCCTTAATATTATAAAATATGCGAAAGTGTGTCTGTCTGTCTGTCTATCTGTCTGTCTGTCTGTTACCTCTTTACGGCCAAACCGCTGAACCGATTTTCCTGAAATTTGGTATAAATTTGGTAAATTTGGGATACTTTGAGTCCCAGGAAAGGACATAATATACTTTTTATCCCGGAAAAATGTACGATTCCCATAAACGAATTTTAGCGCAAGGGAGTTCTGCCGTCGTAAGCATAAACAACGCAATCGACATTTTTTACGAAATTGAGTTATTAGTATATTCGGAATTGTTGCAACGAGATCTACCAGGATCAATCACTCGTTTTTAAATATCTTCTATAGTTTTCATTTTATTGTTAGTCATAAACAGCGTATGTGATATTTTCCAAACGTATTACTAGTAATATACATCATAAGCAAACATGCGTTTTTTATGACTATCTTACTTACAATTTCGACGTATGAAATCAATGATATTGTATGTTACTAACGTAACTAGATTGGCAGTCTACAACAGAAACGCGTCGCCACTTTGAAGATGCCTGCAGGCATATTATCTGCCATACATAATGACATAATAACATTATGGAGTGACATTGTATTTGGGCTATCAAGTGGTTACGCATTTTTTGCATCAGTTTGTAAGACATTGCCACTCTAGTATTTTAGAAACTCATTGTATGAAATACTAAGCATAATTAACGCATGTGTGACAGTTGCGTTTTTTATATCTAGGATATGCACAATTATTGTGATGCTTATGTTTAGCAAAGATAAGGGAATTACTTACATTTAAGTTGCACATACAGTTCGACAAGGCTTTAAATGAACGTGGCGAGAAATGGAACTAACGCTGCTAAGTGCTATCATACAAAAACGTCATTTTTGATAGTTCTCCTTCACCAGCAGCGCCCATTGACATTATTGACATATTCATTTTAAGCCTTGTTGAACTGTACGTTCAATATGACTAGCAAAGAATGATAAGGATCAGATCACATGCATTTTTTTTGTAACCGAACAAAAAAGAAAACAACTTCAAATAGATGCATAGCAATCTCAATTATTTTAGTCATAAATATGACTAAACTCTTAAACTAATAAAAGTTATACTAAAATTAGTACAACTTTTATTAGTTTAAGAATTGCCATGAAAATAATTGTGATAAACTAAGTACAATTAATAAATTAAACCTTAATAAGGCATAGTACGTTTTATCGACCACCTAGGTAATTGTAGTTTTATAGTGATCTTTGTATTTTTTTTAAATTCAACAAAACTTTTTTTTGACAACCAATATTTGTATCTTTCGTATGAAGCTAAAAATTTTTTACTAAACAATTCATTTTGGGAAAAATCATTATTCTAAGTAAGTAGTAATTATATGCCCTATGCCTGTCTGGTGGTAGTATGATATGGACACTGTTTCCATTATACAAGAGATGATTTTGAAATAAAATATAATTGTAAATTATTAGGTTTATTTTTAACAAAAATAACATTCTTCTAGTGACTAGTCGATACTACGTGTGGTAATTACACGCTTACAAAACAGTAATTGTCCACGTATGGACATCGTGGCCTAATGCGACGTCCCTGGCGCATGGACCTCGCGGACCTGCGGGGGTGCCGGGGGACGGGGCGAAACGAGTTGGGAGCGGCGACGGCGGCGAGCTGCACGACGGGGCTCGCTCTCTTCCGCCCGAACCACCGGCGCACGCGCACGTCCACGCATCATTGTAAATCTACATAATATATCGGAGTTCTATCGTTTACCTCTTTTATTCAATCTACCAAGATAGGACCCGACATTTTGGTCCTTCGTCAATCAATACCAGCGATTTGGAGTGCAGCTTGGACTTTGCATAACTCCTTGGTCCAAGAAGGGAGCCACGTGGGACGGAAACAAAGGAACTTCAAGAGGAGCATTGGGACGACAGGATTGGGCTTTCAGAGTGAGATCGTTCCAATTTTTTTTTTCCTTTTCTACACATATTTTCCTTTCCTAGCCTTAAATTTGAGAAATCTTGCATTTTTTCCTACTACATAATTACTGCCATAGTAATTGTTAATTTAAGCAACTGTTAAATTTAAAATAATAGCACAAAAACGCTTACATCGCACGTACCTATTGCATCAGCCACGGGCGCCGCGCACGCGGTGTCAGCGCGACCACGTGCATCGATAGGTTATTTGCCTATCGAACTTGTTTTTCAGTGCCTTATCTATTCCATTGTTTCATTTCAATAACAAGGTTTAATATTTCCCACGGTACTTACATTCCATATTTCGCACTATTACGCATTCTACTAAAATGACCGATAAACTCATCAAAAAGCGAAGTTCAATGAAGGCTAAGCTCACTCATTTCAATAATCATTTACAGCTTTTATTGAGCAGCGATTGCTTATCCAAGCTACAGCGCAGAGACTTAGAAAGCCGCTACGATAAATTCATAAGAATTTACGATGAATTTGATATTTTACAGACCGAGATCGAGATGCATTCAGACAATCCAGATGAGGCTTATGAGGCTCGAGCCCAATTTGAAGAGCAATATCACTCACTGATTGCACAAGCGCAGACCCTACTCGCTGACAATCCTGACGAGGATATAAAGCGCGACTCTGGAGGGTTTGTAACGGGCTCGGAAGATGGAACAGGTAGGCCAAACAGTAATTTTGTTCAATTACCTAAAATTGATTTGCCTCACTTTGACGGCGGCTATCAGTCTTGGCTTGAGTTTAGAGATACCTATTTATCATTGATACACGACAACAAAAATATCGATAAAATCAATAAATTTCATTATTTACGTGCAAGTTTAAGAGGTTCAGCAGCAGAAATGGTTAAAAATATAGTGTTCAAAGCAGACAACTATGAAATAGCATGGAATTTACTTTGTGAGCGATTCAATAATAACAGGCTTCTAGTAAATTTTCATGTACAGGCTTTGTTTAACTGTGAACCAGTGCACAGGGAGTCTAGTGTTTTATTGCGTCGTTTGATTGACGTAATAAATAAAAATCTTAGGGCACTTAAAATGTTAAACGAGCACACTGAATTTTGGGACACGCTCATAATTCATATGATGTCTATAAAATTAGATCCAATTACTTCTAGAAATTGGGAAGAATACCGCAATACTCTTAGCAATTCGCCAACATTATTACAATTCTGTACATTTATCAATAATAAAGCTGACCTTTTAGAAACACTTGAAGAACAAAATAAAACCAGTGATAAATATGGCATCTACAATAATACTATTAAATCTAAAAATGTTATGTTTTCAAATAATAATAAAGGCCAATCCAAAAACATTTACAACAATAAATGTCCATTATGTAGTAAAGATCATTTGTTATATACATGCGAATTATTTAAAAGACTTTCTATCGAATCACGTATTAAAAGGGTACAAGAATTAAATGTTTGCAAAAATTGTTTACGTCCGGGTCATGACGATAAGCGTTGCAAATTAGCTCATTGCAAATATTGTAATATCAAACATAATACTCTTTTACATTTAGATAAATCAAATTCTCAATTTATAAATCCTATGCCTGGGCCTTCAGATGTCACACTTTCAGCTAATGCTACAACTTATTGTACCAAACAGCCTACTACGCGGTCTATTGTTTTACTTTCCACAGCATTGGTTCGAGTCGTCAGCTCAAATGGTGAAAAACACACTGCGCGAATGTTACTCGACAACGGGAGTACATCCAACTTCATTACTGAGAGTCTATGTGATAAGCTGAATCTACCAAGGTCTAGTGCGAGCTCCATGGTTACAGGTATTAACAACTTAATTAGTAATAGTACACAGTCTTGTTACCTAACGTTCGAGTCGATTAACGGGACTTATTCTAATCAAATTAGTTGTCTAATTTTACCTGTCATTACAAACAATTTACCTCCAATATCTATAAACGTTAAGAATTTACCTATGCCCTCAGGCGTCGAGTTAGCCGACCCATCTTTTAGTATTCCGTCTGCCATAGACATTCTAGTGGGTGCCGAGATTTTTTGGGAGGTCGTAGGTAACAATCGTATAAACTTAGGTAAAAAACAGCCTATTTTGTGTGAGTCTAAGCTTGGTTGGATAGTGTCCGGATCCGTATCCGTCTATTCACTGACAACCCATTCACACATCTGTAATTTTACCGATAGTGCGCAATTAAATTCTAATTTAACAAAATTTTGGGAGCTTGATTCTATTTTACCTAAGCATAAGCTTTCAGCAGAAGAACGCTTCTGTGAAGAGCATTTTAAAACTAATACCTATCGCAACGATGAAGGTCGATTTGTAGTTACTATTCCTCTAAAGTCAAATCCTAAGTGCTTAGGCGATTCATATGCAATAGCTAAGCGTCGTTTTTTCTCACTAGAGAAGCGCTTTAGCAAGGACGAACATTTTAAAAAACTATATTCAGATTTCATGCGCGAATATGAAAGTCTAGGACATATGACTGAATACCTAGGTGACTCTAGTGATGTTCACGTCGAATATTTTTTACCGCATCATGGTGTTCTACGTGAAAGTAGTTCAACCACTAAATTGCGCACCGTGTTTGATGCGTCGTGCAAAACTACGACTGGTATTTCTCTAAATGAAATACAGGCTGTAGGGCCTACCGTCCAAGATGATCTCTTGTCTATTTTATTACGTTTCCGACAACATAGGTACGTAGTTGCAGGAGACATCGAGAAGATGTATAGAGAAGTAGAGCTAATACCGGAGCAACGTACTCTACATCGTATTATTTTTCGCGAGGATCCGTCTATGCCTCTTAAAACGTATACTCTAAACACGGTTACGTACGGCACGGCCTCTGCCCCTTATTTAGCGACTAAGTGCTTAGTAAGCTTAGCCGATCTAGCACAAGGCTCTAGCACAGAAGCTAGAGATGCGATACGACACGATTTTTGGGTTGACGATTTTCTATCTGGTAGTAATTCTATTTCTCAAACTGTACAGTTATGTAATGAGGTCAAATCTATCTTAGCTACTGCTAAATTTAATTTAAGAAAATTTAAATCTAATAATACTGAAATTTTAGAACAAATTGCACCAAGTCATAATGATACTTTAAATAATAATCAAGTAAATCTTTGTGAATATGCAAATAATATTTCCTCTAAAACTTTAGGCATTAATTGGTCTTGTGAAACAGATATTCTTTCATACTCTATAAATATTGAAACTTCGGAAATTGTTAGTAAACGTCATATTCTTTCAGTTATAAGTCAAATATTTGATCCCTTGGGTCTGGTAACGCCATGTGTAGTTGAGGCTAAATTAATCATACAAAAACTTTGGATCGCTAAGTGTGAATGGGATGACGAGGTACCTATAAATATAAAAAATGAATGGCTTAATTTTGCTAAAACATTACATAACTTAAATCAATTAAAAATACCTCGGTGGATTTCGTGTGTTGATTCAATTAAAAATGAAATTCATACATTTTCAGATGCATCAGAGAACGCTTACGGTGCATGCGTCTACATTCGCTCTGTCGATAGCAACGGGTTCATTACGGTACGCCTGCTTATTTCTAAAAGTCGTGTAGCCCCAATAAAACCGACCACTACCCCGCGATTAGAGTTATGCGGCGCGTTACTAGGTTCAAGACTGTGTACTAAGGTAAAGGAGTCTGTAACTATACCTATACATTCATGTTATTTTTGGTGCGATTCAACTATTGTTCTCGGTTGGCTAAAAACTTCCACTAGTCAACTTAAGAAATTTGTTGCCAATCGGGTAAATGAAATTCAGGAGAACACTTCTGGTAGCACATGGAGCTACGTACCATCTAAATTAAATCCATCCGATCATCTTAGTCGTGGCCTGAGGTCTGATCTTATCCGCGATTGTAAAATATGGTGGAATGGACCTCAGTTCTTAGAGAAAGATGAGAGTTTTTGGCCTAGTTTACCTAAAATATCAAAAGAAAATTTACCAGAAACTGTTTGCAATTTATCTGTAACCAATCCCAGTGAAAATAATTCTAAAAAGAAAATTACTCAAGATCTAGTTAACCTTTCCATTTTACAAAATTTAATAGAGAAATATTCAGACATAAATAAATTACAAAGAGTAGTAGCGTACATATTAAGATTTATTTACAACTTAAAAAATAAAAATAATAAAATGAAAGGTTTTTTAACATGTGTTGAATTACAAAATTCACTTAACCTAATTTTACACGCTTCACAACTAGAAATGTTCCCGGAGGAATATTTATTATTAAAGGAAAGTAAAACTTTACCTCGTAAAAATAGATTGATTTCGCTAACGCCTTTTTTAGATGCTGACAACCTCATTCGCGTAGGCGGCAGGCTTGCTAACTCGCAATACGATTTTAATGTGAAGCATTCAGTAATTTTGTGTAGTAAGCATCATTTAACTAAAATTATATTTAGAAATGCTCACGAAAGGCTGCTTCATGGCGGACCTCAACTACTTTTATCATTTATTCGTCAGTCTTATTGGCCACTAGGTGGCAGGAATTTAGCTAAAGGTATTGTTAATAAATGTGTTCAATGTTTTAGGCAGAGGGCTACCAGCATACAGCCTATTATGGGCCAACTCCCGGCATGTAGGAGTGCTCTAGAATTTCCGTTTCTCAACTGTAGTGCCGACTATGGCGGGCCAATATCGATAGCCGACCGTAAAGGGCGAGGATGTAAATTGATCAAATCTTATTTATGTATTTTTACTTGTTTGGCCGTCAAAGCTGTACACTTAGAGCTCGTTACTGACCTGACTAAGGAAGCCTATTTAGCGGCTCTTAATCGTTTTATTTCTCGTCGGGGTAAACCGCGATCTATTATGTCCGATAACGGTACCAATTTTGTAGGTGCCGCTAATCTAATTAATAATATGTTACAGGAGTCTAACGCTATATCCACTATTTCCCAGGAGGGCATCGAGTTCTCCTTCTCTCCAGCGTACTCACCGCATTTCAATGGTGTGGCTGAAGCTGCAGTACGCTGCACTAAGTATCATTTAAAAAGGTTGCTTAAACTAACAAACTTAACATACGAGGAGATGGCAACTCTATTAACACAAATTGAAGGCATTTTAAATTCCCGTCCTATAACACCTCTATCCAATGAACCCTCAGACCTTACCGCCCTTACTCCTTCTCACTTCTTGATTGGACGGCCACTCTTGTCAGTTCCACATCCATGCGTCTCCGATGTCTCTATAACATCCCTGGAGCGCTACAAGCGGGTGGAACTCTTAAAGCAACATTTCTGGAATCGTTTCCATAACGAGTATGTTCTCCTGCTTCAACAGAAAACCAAATGGACGGCTGCATCTGGTGCTCTATCGGAGGGCGCTCTCGTTCTCGTGAAGGACAAGTCGCTGCCTCCTCTTCTATGGCTGCTGGGGCGAGTCCAGAAGGTGTACCCAGGCGGAGACGGTGTCGTGAGGGTCGCCGACGTCTTCACACGCAAGGGGACATTGAGGCGTGGATTCAATAACATTTGTCCACTACCTATTGAAGATTCTTCAACCCGGGCAGTATGTCCACGTATGGACATCGTGGCCTAATGCGACGTCCCTGGCGCATGGACCTCGCGGACCTGCGGGGGTGCCGGGGGACGGGGCGAAACGAGTTGGGAGCGGCGACGGCGGCGAGCTGCACGACGGGGCTCGCTCTCTTCCGCCCGAACCACCGGCGCACGCGCACGTCCACGCATCATTGTAAATCTACATAATATATCGGAGTTCTATCGTTTACCTCTTTTATTCAATCTACCAAGATAGGACCCGACAGTAATCTTAGGTAAGTATTCAAAATTTTTCAATTCTTGTGAAGAGTTCACCACCTCATATGACAGAGAAGGAGATCAAAGTTCAAAGTATGCAGTTTCCTAAGTAAAAATAGGGATAGTGAAAACAAATTATAAAACGCCAGAGAGCTCCTTAACAGACATAGGACATAATACGACCACTTAGTTTTTGTCTTAATTTTAATATTTTTTAAGAAACAGTTCTTAGTTATACATTGTACAGGTAAAAATTAAGACCACACCATATTTAAAAATATTTTTAATGCCAGTGCACATGGGACCTGAGTAAGGTTAAGAAATAATGTCCGGTACATTATTTCCGTTTCATGGATTGCTATGCATCTATTTAAAGTTGTTTTTTTTGTTCGGTTACAGAAAAAAATGCATGCGAGCTGATCTTATCATTCTTTGCTATTTTTTTTACGGGAAAAAGGCCCACCAGACATTCCCACCACTGCAACACCTGTGTCGCCAGGATTAACAGTGGTAACTAACCACGAAAACCCTTTGATATGATCTCAGGGATGCCCGAGGGACAAGCTAAATCTGTCTTGGGACCCGCAACGAAATTAATCAGAAGAAATGGAAGTAGGAGAAGTAGGAGATATCCAATTTCCCTCCCCAAGCAAAGCGCGAAACAGCCAAAATTGTAATGACATTGATGTCCGAACAAAGGGGGAAGCACCACGGGAAAAAAATTAAATTATACTTAATACAATATGCCTACTTCATAAAAAAAGACATCTATATATATAAAAGAAAGTCGTGTTAGTTACTTCACTTATAACTCAAGAACGGCTGAACCGATTTAGCTGAAAATTGGCAGGGAGGTAGTTTAGAGCCAGGAGAAGGACATAGGATACATTTTGTCCCGGAAAAATGTACGGTTACTGCACAATATACATTTATGATTTGCGCGTAAAATATTCAATCGATTTTTATGAATTTTGGTATGGAGATACTTTGACTCTCGGGAAAGGACATAGGATACATTTTGTCCCGGAAAAATGTACGGTTCCCGCACAATAAATTTTTATGATTTTCGCCTAAACTATTCAATCGATTTTGATGAATTTTGGTATGAAGATACTTTGAGTCTCGGGAAAGGACAAGGGATACTTTTGGTCCCGGAAAATGTACGGTTCCCGCACAATAATATTTTATTTCAAGAACGGATAAACCGATTTGGCTGAAAATTAGTGGAGATATAGCTTAGAACTAGGAAAAGGACATAGGATACATTTTATCCCGGAAAAATGTACGGTTACTGCATAATATACTTTTATGATTTGCGCGTAAACTATTCAATCGATTTTGATGAATTTTGGTATGGAGATACTTTGAGTCTCGGGAAAGGACAAGGGATACTTTTGGTCCCGGAAAATGTACGGTTCCCGCACAATAAACTTTTATGATTTTCGCCTAAACTATTCAGTCTGTTTTTATGAAATTCGGTATGGAGATACTTTGAGTCTCGGGAAAGGACAAGGGATACTTTTTTTCCCGGAAAATGTACGGTTCCAGCACAATAAACTTTTATGATTTTAGCTTAAACTATTTAATCTATTTCGATGAAATTTGTCATGAAGATACTATTTTAATCTATTGTTTTCTTAATTATACCAATTCGAATTATATAATCATCGTTAAGACAGGACAACGTCTGTCGGGCCAGCTAGTTTATATATAATGGCAAACTTGTGTTCGATTGTTTCCAATAGTATTTATGACAAAAACGTTTGAAAGTACGGAAATTCTTTGCGCTGCCTACGAGGTCATCGTAATATACGACTCCAAATCATTCTTTGCTAGACACATTGAACGTATGTACAACTTAAATGTAAGTAATTCACTTATCTTTGCTAAGCATAAGCATCACAATTGTGCATTTCCTAGACATAAACAACGCAACTGTCACACATGCGTTGGTTATGCTTAGTAAATTAACATTATTGCAATGCATGTTTTCTAGTCATAAACAATTTTCCGTCTTTAAAAATATTAAAAATAACTAAATATGTAAATATAGCATTGCATATGCAAATTTAACATTTAAAGGCACCAAACAAAATAAAAATATTTGAAATATTCCCGTTAGTTTTAAAGGGACAATAAAAAAAAAGAATAAAACTTAAGGCGCGTATTACTCGAAAGTTGGCGCCATGCAGATGCGTTGTTTATGATAAGGATGGCAGAGTTGCGGGCGTCATCTAGTTATAATATAAATGAAACAATTAAATTATTAGAAAAAAATATTTAATCACTTTTGTATTCAAGGTGGCTTGTTTATTTTTCTACACCTGTTCGTTTTGGATTTTGGAGGAAATAGGTGAGACCTGCAACGCCTGTAAACAGAAAAAATATGTTTTTTTATTTTTTTTAACAACATCATTCATGCTAGAGGATTTCAAAGTCTTGTTTTGTTAGTGTCAATTTCAGAAAATAACTTAGTAACAAAACTTCAAAATACACTTCAAACGTAGGTACACTTCAGTTGAAAATTGAAAGTGAAAAATTTTGAGGAGGATAATAATTAATATGAAAAGACATAAATAAATAAATTATAGCTCGAAAACTCAATTATACTAAGACACTCAATTACACCGAAACAAAACGCTACGACGACAAATCGTAGAGCTCCGCTTCGCTGCGTAGAGAATAGCTTTGTACACACTGGGCCTTTTTTTTGTTCATCAAGGGCATGCGTTATAGCGCAGTCAACAGCGAACGTGAGGCAAGCCCGTGACGCGCGTTGAAATCGTAGCGCTCGCTATGACACTTTTCCTTCAACGCGCGTGGATTTTGACGCATTCAATTATTGAATATGCCAAACGAAAGTTGAATAAAAAGAAGATGACGAAAATTGAAGATGAAATTGCATAATGTGGACATAGCTAATCGTAGCGAGGCAAGTGGCAACGCACACTGTCCTATTTTGTTATGCAATGCAGCTGACCACAACCATAGAAAACTACTCGTACCATCGGGAGCACGTCCACCACGGTTATAATTTTGTAACATAGTCGCGTCGCGCCTCGCCTTATATTTGAACAGGCATTGTACTAGTATAGGGTATAATATTACTATTGTTATATGGGCCTTTGATGCCCGAAATAAGTCATTTGATTTGATTTGATTACTGCAAAGTTTTCACGCTAGAGGCAGCACCAGCAGAGACAGTTAACAAAAAGTTTTGTTTCACGTTCGACAAGGTTTCCATCAATATTACGATATTATGTACAACATGTCGGATTTCGGTCGGATTGTTTACTGTACCAGTCGCGCCCTCTGCTCTTTTGTGTAATACTCAATCTGCTCAATCACTATTTTCGTCATGCGTAGTCTCGTGTCGTAAGGTCTGAACAGCGGGGCTAAAATGGTCACATTTAGCAATTCCTCTCAATCAATCCAGCAAATGAATTATCATAAAACTGTCGAACTGACGAAAGCCAAATTACTCGTAGTACGAATTACTATACTGTACTCGGCGAAACATGACGGTAGCGGTCATTGACTCCCTGACAAAAACTTTTTATTTTCTTTGTAAACCGCGATTGACAATGACAATGAATGAAGTGTCAGATCACTCAGATGTTGTCAATCGCGGCTTTGTATAGTTAAATTACAAGTTTTTGACAGGAAGTCAACGACCGCTACCGCCATGCTTCGCCGAGTACAGTATAGATATGAATTACAAGCAGAGTGACAATTTCGCGATATAAAAAAATAATAATCATAATATTATATTCATAATATGATTCTCCAAAACGACCATTTTTGCCCCGCTGGCCTTTACTTTACTTACATAAGGTAGCAGTGGAAACCGTTATAAAAGGAGCCATACACTCCATTTCGAGTAGTACGGGGAATACAATGTTGCCCGCCAGTGATCCAACCCGACCTACAATTACGTCTATAGATATTGCGAGTGCTCTGAAAAATAAAAAAGGTTGAGTTGAGTCGGTGTTAATACTACTAACAAAACCTCTTTATAGATGGGAGTTGAGGATAATACAAGATAGTTTGGAGCAAGGGTGCTTTGTGTACTATGATTTTTGTGATGTTCATAATATGGATGGCCAATCATCCTTAATTCACTATTTAAAAAAGTACACAAGTTTTTTATTAGTTATTAAAATTTTGGATTCCGTGACAATATATTATAGTTAGTATAAAAGCAATAACTTTAATTTTGAACAAAACAAAAACTAATATTATTGTATATGTAACACACTAACCTAGTACAGTTCTAAAATATAGCTTTTTCACCCTATCATCTACAGGAGGTAAAACTACAAAAGGTTTAAGGAAAGAGTAAATATAAAGCTTAAAGAAAAAGATAGATTACCTTAATGTTGTCGGAAAAACTTGGACTAAGATACTGTTTTTAAGACTTAACGTTAGTTGGAGGAAACTGCAAGTGACCGAAAAAAGTATAGCTATTTGTATTGAAGAGTTCGTCCAATATAAAGATATGGAACACACTGCACTTAATATCAAGGATATAAACATAAGAAGTCTTTGACCAATGTTGTCAACTAGAAGCAATGATATTCCAAGGAATATAAGCGATATGAATCCCATTAGTATGACGTTCAAATAAGTCTCGTTGCCGCTGATTTGCTGAAAAGAACAAAGTTTTGAACATCAAAAAGTAATTGTACATTAAAAAAATAAAACCGACTTCTAAATTATTATAAGTACTATAAATTTCCTTGGATGTCAAAAACTACCGAACCGATTTTGATAAAACTTGCAGTATTCCCTAAATAGTATATAAAAAAAGAATTTCTTAAATGGGACGTAGTTCCGGAGTTATGCAAACATAAACACTTTTGAAATTTGGGAAATTTGTTTAAATAGACTTAACATTATTCGAACTGGGCAGATCTGGAAATATTACATACATACGGGTCAAATTGATAACCTTCTTTTTTTGAACATCAAAAAGGTCTAACCAAAACTAAGAGGCGACATATTTGATTACTCCGGGTAAAATCTTGGCCAGTCATGGTTACTTGGTTTTTGTCTTTGTTATTGTAAGAGAGAGTAAGCCTCATCATATTTCCGTTAAAACCAACTAAAACACATTTAATTTTAATTATTTCTAGCATTTAAGGATGACATTTTCTTTGAAACAGTTAAAATATTTGAAAAGAGTCTTAACATAGAAATCGTTAATCGTTTTTCCATAAACCAAAAATAAATAAGTATGATTCTAAATTTAACGTAATTTAATCACTACTAATCTTATAATATGTATATAAAATTCTAATGTCACAATGTCAGTTACCGTACCTACTCCTTCGAAACTGCTTTACTGATTTTTACCAAATTTTATGCATATATTCAATAGGTATGATAATCGGCTACTGGGTACTTTTTATATTATTAAGTGCATATTTTGTTAAATAAATAATAGTAAATTATTACAACTCGAGACTGAGGACGGGATAGCGATGGACGTTGCCATGGTGCCATACTTATTTAGTCACAAGACAACGCTTGCCGGGACAGCTAATATTATTATATAAATGTAAAACTGTGTCTGTCCTTCTGTCTATCAGCTGTTTGTCTGAGTACCTTCTGTTACCTCTCGAGCTCAGACGGCTCTTCCGATTCATATAACATTTCTTACGGAGTATATTTAAAAGACGAAATAGTGCGGAAGGCAGGTTTTGTTGCGAAAAATGTACTAAATTCTAAAGTATTAAAGTCCAAAAGTAACTTACCGGCACACAAGTATCGGTTTGAGCAGTATGATTTACTAAAGTCACGTTAGCTTTTTGTTGTCTATACTCTAACATTTCGCAGAAGCCCGCTGCCTCATCATGCTCTCGATGGTAGTTCTCTATGGTTGTGGACAGCTGAGGGTACCACAATCTTAAAGACATGTATCTGAAAAAAAAAACAGTTATAATAATTAAAAGTTGATAAGTATATATAAGTATTATCTGTGCCAAATTTTATCGAAATCGATCAAGTTATTGGTGCTAAATGGATGTGGGCAAACCTTTTATCTATACAATGTTATATTACGAGTATAATAGATTAAGGCCACAACTCCGTAGGACGGGAGTGCGGAGGCGTCGCTATGCGAACCTCCTCGCCCTCGTCTAACAGGGCTCCGGGAGAGGATGGGCACCTCCCCGGCTTAGCCAGCCCCGGCGCCGAGGGGAACGCTTTAGTTTGCCTAAGCGTTCCCTTACCTTTGGTGGAAGACCGGTCCTAGGTAGACCGGCCGGTCGTGGAGGGAGTCCCGTCTTTGTTAGATCCGGGATATCCCTCCTTATACGGCTGAAGGCAAACCGCAGGTGGTTTTAGTGAGTAGGAGTCTCACATACCCCCGGGGTACCCCTGCGACATCAAAAAAAAAAGACCACAGCTCCGTTGCGATAAAATAAATAAAATAAATAAAAGTTGTTTTATTTGTGAACAGATTAAAAAATATATACTTTCAGAACATTGATACTACTGGTGCCTACCACCGGTTCGGGAACTAGCCCGGCGGCCGGCGAGAAGAACCGGCGTAAGAAACTCGCACGGGGCCCACTTTTTACCAAAACATTTTGTTTATCGCGAGAGAACTGTATATTTTTCCGGGATGAAAAATATCCTGTCCTTTCCCGGGACTCAAAGTAATTCCATACCGAATTTCAGCAAAATTGGTTAAGTATTTTGAGCGTGAATAGGTAATAGACAGATAGACAGACAGACACACTTTCGCATTTATAATATTAGTGATACATTATACTAAACATACAATGAAAAGATCAGAACTTGGACTTGTTTATGATGTAACGGTTGCAAATAGCAAGAGACTTATAATAATACCAAATGTTATTCCACAAATATTTTCCTTGTGAACTTTTCCTGAAAAGATAATGAGGAAGGGAATTTATGTCTTTGAAATCAAAGGGAAAAATAATGTAACTTTGACGAGAAACAAAATAAACAATCAATATAATAATATTGGTTTATAAATTCTCGTGTGACCTCGAGATCTGTCAGGTCGGCCTGTGATCAGTCCAATTGGGTCGATCGGCCTCCTGGTAACTATATGATTCCTTATGCCTGTTTTCCCTATAAGCCTGGCCTCCTAATGCGGTCTGTTAGGTTCATATACCTCTTAAAACTAAAACTTATTTTTTAGAAGAACTTATGGTTCACAAAAGTCCTTACGCCCTAAGGACATTGGTGAACAAACAATGTGTTTCTAACGGCCGTTCCCAATATTTGATCTATCTCTGGTTTTGCCCTACTAGAGATAGGAATAGTTATCTATTTTATGTCAATTCAACGGCTGCGATCCGTCGTATGTCAAATCAGAGATAGATTGAATATTGGGAACGGCAGTTAATGTATAGAGCCCTAGTCTGCTCTAACCTATACGTATTATCCCCTTTTATTACAATCTGTATAAAAATACTCACGTAGACAAAGAGACGAACGTTATCACGGCGAACAGCAGCAATCTACACAGTAACGGGCCATGAATGAGATGTTTCACTTCAGACAACTCTCTTACTAGTCGTCTCTTGATGCTATTGTCTATGTGCGTTTTAGTTGTAGATAATGAACGAATCTGCAAACAAATAAGGCTCGAATTATTATGCGTCCGGTCTGGCGGTTATACTGCAATTGTTTGTAAATGACATTCACAAAAACACAAGCAATAATATAATAGACCTGGAGCCAGTGACAGATTTTCATGACCAAGTCCCTCCCAAACGAAACTTCGTAAAATGAATAAGGGACTTATACTATGAATACTAGCGACCGTCATCTGCGACTCCGTTGGTGGGGTGGGCAGTGGCAGCCTCCCAAAGATGAAGAAAAAAAAATTTCAGTCATTTCCTCTCATTTGAAAATATATCAGAGTATTGTTAAAGAGTATTATTAAAATACTCTAGTAAATAATTTAAAAATCAGCTAGCTGTAAGTCAGTGGAAAAGTCGTCAGCTGATAAGTTTTAGTAGGTATAGATGCTGTTACACCTTACACCTTTAAGGTACCAGCTGACAAACTTTCCACTGAGATATAGCAAGCTGGCATTAATTTTCATTCATAGTACGTAGCATATAAACGATCACCAGGTAAATTTTTAGCTGAGAGGAAATCATTGAAAAAAAATTTTTTTTCATGTTCAAGGAGCCAGCTGACGTATAATCCACCGTGTTATGGTCAGCTGACTATGTTTTTCTTTCAAAATACTACATAAACTATACTCTTATAAATTTTCAAATAAGAGGAATTGACTGAATTTTTTTTCTTCATGGGTGGGAGGCTGCCTCTACTCAGTGCCCACCCCACCCACAGAGTCGCAGCTGACGGTCGCTATTATTCACAGTATAAGTCGCTTATGCATTTTACAAAGTTTCGCCCGGGAAGAAATAATTGACCAAAAATTTACCCGGCCCCTTGGCCATAATATTTATAAATGACAGCGCTACCGAACCTCTGCCCGCTATGTCTCGCGGTGTAGCGGTCAACGCATTCGCGCTGACGCAAATAAATCCAGGGAGACTGATATTGTTCCTTAGTTGAATGAATGAAATTCCACATTACGCAATTTCATCTTCAATTTTCGTCATCTTCTTTTTATTCAACTTTCGTTTGGCAAACTTATTCAATAATTGAATGCGTCAAAATCCACCCATGACGCGCGTTTAAAGGTGAACGCAGATTTGGCCGCACCGCACGCACCGCAGTCGCCGCATTTTGAATTCTTTATATGAAGTTATAGGCAAGCTCGCATACCTACCCGCGCCGCAGTCTTCGCAACTTCTACATTCTTTATAATATGAAGAATTCGAAATGCGGCGACTGCGGTGCGTGCGGTGCGGCCAAATCTGCGTTCACCTTAAATCATACCCGCGTTTAAAGAAGTGTCATAGCGAGCTATGACTCTTCTTTAAACGCGGGTGGATTTTGACGCATTCAATTATTGAATTTGCGAAACGAAAGTTGAATAAAAAGAAGATGACGGAAATTGAAGATGACATTGCATAATGTGGACATAGCTTTTCAATATGTACCTGCTCTAAACACCGCTACTTGGTTTATAATGCACAAGCTAAGTACATAAAATTATTTTTTACTTTTTACTCAACGTTTATGAAATAAAATGCCCGAATTTTACAACAGTATGAGAAAGTATGTGAGGAAGTCAGCCGCTATAAACTATAGTGAAGGAAGTTATCCAACTGTGCTTTTGCTTTGACGATCGCCTTATAGTTTGAAATGATCCCCAGCGCATTTTCAGTCAGAGTTTACGACATCTTAGACGGATTCAGAGTCTATAAAATGCAACGACACATCTGGCGATTAAGTATAAACCAGTTTATTCGAGTCTAGATTCTAACTAAATTAAATAAAAGTTAAAATACTAAAACATAAATAGCTAAGTTTTTTAGTAAGCATTGCATAAGCACGCATTATTTTGTTAAACAATTTGGGATAAATTCTTCATGGATTTTAACCAATAGATTTTTCATAATATTAATTACCTCTTATCTATATAAGCTTACAAACGTAACGACTAAGTTTGGTTAGTACATAGTAGGCTGATCTGATTGTCTGACAAGAAAATACGTCAAATGGGCCAAAAGTTGGTTCTTTGCCTGATCTCTCACGTCCAGTAGTATCGGTCTTCCGTTCCAGTGGAGTCTGGACTATGAGTCTAAAAGAAGAGAGAATGCCATCGTATCTACGCACACATGAGCACTATAAAATTACCACTGCAAAGCTGGTTTTAATTAATCACATGTATACTACACCTGTGATTAATTAAAACAACGAACAATATAATTATATATAAATCTCCTGTCACGATGTTTGTCCGCGATGGATTCCTAAACTACTTAACCGATTTTAATATTTCTTTTTTTAAAATTTGTGCTTTTTTCAACTTGAGAGATAGGATATCTTAGATCTTTAATTATAGTCGCAATTTTATTTTATTGCAAATTATTTGTCCGGGTCACGGGATAGCGATGGACGTTGCTATGGTGACATACTTATTTAGTCACTAATTAAATAAAATAATACGGGCGATATACTTTATAATATAATATAGCAAAGAAACGTTTGCCGGGACAGCTAGTATAAATACTTAATATAAATACTTAATTTAAATACTTAGTATAAATACTTATTCATTATTATATGAATCGAATATTCAAACTCTATACATGTAATAGCAGAATAACCAACTGATATGCACTATTATCTGGTTTAAATCTCTTCCGAACAACATTGACTAAAACAGATAAGTGAAACAAAAGATACGAAATGCCATTTACATAAAAGAGACATACTAAATAAAAGACGACCCAATTGGGTCGTATTTGAAGCTTGACAACGCGCGCGGTAGTAATATATCTGCTTTGATTTTTTTTATATAATAATATAATATCATTGCTGATATCCATGTTTAAGATGACCTCAAAGATACTTACAGGAAAGTTTTCCCCGCTCTCGCCCGTGTTGGTCGTGTAAATCGTTCGTAAGACCTCTAACGCCCGGCTCTCCTGGCCGTGAGATAACAGGAACTTGGGGCTTTCAGGCAGCTGATAATACAGAACCGCAGCGATGATACTCCATACCGAACACACGTATAGATAGATGTTCCACGCGTGGAGCTCTGAAGACAAAATAACATTATTCAGTTTACAAAACTTCCAGAATATTATTTCAGTGTCAATTTTTAAACCAATTACTAAAATGATTAGCTGTAGCTATCACACTAGGGTAACCTGTGTCGTGAGAGTAGAAATGAAAGGGTAGTTTACGAAGATACAAGTCCAATATGCGTACGGCACAAATTTATGATTTATAATATTATAAATGTATGAAATGTAAAAATTTGTATTTTTAGTTTGTGCCTCTTCATTTTTGACACGTTTTTACCATATTATTAATTCTCTCGTACAATATCTAATCTAATATATAAAATTCTCGTGTCACAATGTTAGTCCACAAACTCCTCCGAAACGGCTATACTGATTTTTACTAAATTTTATATGCATATTCAGTAGGTCTGAGAATCGGCTACTCGGTACTTATTATATTGATAAGTGCATTTGATGAATAAATAATAGTAAATTATTACAACTCGAGAAAAACGACGACCATGATAGCGATGGACGTTGCCATGGTGACATACTTATTTAGTCACTTCAGTAAAATAATACGGGCGATATACTTTATATTAATAGGTATGGCATAGAAACGTTTGCCGGGACAGCTAGACGTATACATATAAAATTTTCGTGTCACAGTGTTTGTGCGCGAACTCCTCTTACTATAATATCTTATCTTAAACTGTAGCCTAAACCGCGTAAATCTTTTTGACCAAAACTTTAGGGATTATTGTGAACGTCTTTATTTTCTTTAAGAAGAGTAATTGGTAATCGAGGTTCAAAGTTGGTAGACAAATTAAGGTAAGTTAATCCGGTGGGGTTTGAGAATTAAAAATATAAATGTTAAAACTTAGAGAAAAGCACTCTCAATAACGAGGTAAATCATTGGTCTGTATGTTCAACTTGTACTCTGTCATTTCTTGACATAATTATTTTTATGAAACCAGAGGTAAAATAAACGGATAGCCTGATAAAATTAGCGATTACACCCTTGGACACTCGCAACACTAAAAGGATCGCAAGTGTATTGCCGACCTTTGATTGACAAAATCCATTTTTTGCAAAGGCAACTTAACTATCCTTACTTTCGGAATTAAAACTATCTCGATGACCTTTCTCGTTACTCAAATATCCTTATCAAACACGCCGTGTCAGACAGACATTCACATTTATTAGTATGTATACCCACGTGTAACAATTGCGGCTATCCTAGAAGCCTCTAGACGTTTCTAGATACGTAATAAACGCCAAGACTTGGTCCAGGGAGATTCAGAATCTAATTCTGCGGAGGCGTTGAGCGGTCTCGTTAGACTCCGTTCAAATTTATATCACCTCCAAAGTACTCGTTATGTCGTGGACATAAAGGCTTTGTGAGAAGTGAAATAGATCGGAACGGTCTTTAGAACGATACTAAGGCCAGGTCGAGCCACGTGCCAGATATAATCGTGACCAGAATTGAAAGTGCCGTTTTAAAATAGTGATTTTGATGTGTTTGAGCGTATGAGTAACGAATAAAATTGACCGTTTTTCAAAGATGAGAAACGGTTCGTGTTTAGTATAAAATATGAAAAATGCAAAAAAAAAAATTAGGCTCTTATTAGTTATTAGTAGTCGTATAATTTTTTCCCCTGATCAGGGCTTGTTCGCACCGACACAATAAGAGTTTTGGATTGCTTTTATTTATTACCATCACGTCTTGTCCCGTTTTTTGTGTAAACAGACTAAGTTTTAGCAAGACCTAAAAAGTCATGAAAGTCTATCTATCTGTCAGTTATCCTCACGCAAACGGCTGAAGCTATCTTGATGAAATTGATATTACTTTGTCACTTTGATACGTTCCAGGAAAGGCCAAAGCATACTTTTTATTCCGGGAATAAGTTTTCCCGCTCGATAAATGAATTTCTGCGGCCTGTAGGATAACTAGTAAGGGATAAAAGTAAACGAGATTCGCCGTAATCAACCCCACCTCATGTATAAGTAAGTTACCGAATCCAGCCACTGCGAGATGGATGTTCCGGGGGAGCAACGCCCATGACATGAGGGCGGCCACGATTGATGACAGAGGCCTGAAGGCCGACAGCAACAGCAGGAGTCGGTCCCTCATTTCCCTCGGCAGGAATTCCGTGAACATCGGCGGGATCGCCGCGAACGACAGACTTAATCTGGAAAAGGTTTATTACACATGAGTCATAATAGACTAATTCTGAAAAAGGTTTATTACTCCTGTGTAATAATTGACTGATTCTGGAATAGGTTTAATACACTTGAGTAACAATAGACTAACACCCATAATATTCTTAATCGTTTCCTTACGATTTTCTCCACTCGACTTAACCTCAATCCAAAAAAAACGGTTGTCTGTAAAGTCGGTTTACTGACGATAGTTGAACGTGACAACGTGCCTCTTTGTCGCTCGTTCCGCGCTCTCGCTTGCACTTCAAGCCCTAAATGGAACGCCTCAGAGCGAGGTAACGCCGCATGAGTCATGTTTTTGCGTGCGTGCAGCCGGCTCCATCGAATTATAAGACCTTGTCACGTCAAAAATTGTATCATTAGCGCTTTCGTTCCCAAAAGATTTCCAAGAATCCGCGATTGAGGTGTCAGTTCAATAAAACTTCCTTGACTTGAGGGATTTCCTTATTCAAGGTCAGGAATGAACTGCCAAATTTGAGGTAGTTCAGGATGTACCTTAAGGGTCCTTGAGTGTCTTCACCGTCAGTTTCCAACCATTAATTTATAAGAAATCGTGTTTAGCATGAAAAACTTTATTAAGTTTTGGATTATGTCCATGAAAATTCACATAATTTTCCTTGGCGCAGATATTTGCCTGACGCTCAAAACTCATTAGGGCGGTATAGTGATGAGGACTTCAAGAAAAAATGTAGGTTTAGAAACTTAACAAAACAAGTAGCATTAAAATGCAACACGCTATTACTAAAGTTACAAAACAACACGAGTTTGCAAACAATTAAATCGCAACAACAGCTGATCACATAAACATATTCTTCTTCTTCTTTTTCTTTATTTCTTAATATGGCGCTAGGCTTTTTAACCATGTCATGTAAAATATGGCAAGAATATTTTTTTTGCGTGATAAATTTACAAAATTTAAAGTAGTTGTTGTGTCAACGAGTGAAGTCAGTTGTTTTAGTAAATTGGTAGACCCATTACTAAAACTTTCGATGGAGTTTTGGAGGGAACACAAAATGGCACGTTTCTTGAAGTTGTATCACTTGCCCACACTTGTGCACGACATCGATTACACATTAAAAACCGAAATAACACAATTTTAGGAAAATCAAAAGATGTTTTGTGTAGAATTAAAATGTGTGTCATTTACAATCTGA
This sequence comes from Polyommatus icarus, assembly GCA_937595015.1. Classification (NCBI taxonomy): domain Eukaryota; kingdom Metazoa; phylum Arthropoda; class Insecta; order Lepidoptera; family Lycaenidae; genus Polyommatus; species Polyommatus icarus. Next base: position 8,964,883 of record OW569340.1, read on the forward strand.
TAACATATCAGATTGTAAATGACGACGCAAAAAATACTTAGTTTGAGTAGTAAAATACGAGTAGGTAGCCTTAAAATATTTCAATTTAAATATCTGTAATATTTTAATTGAAATATTTTAAGGTTATTTTACTACTCAAACTAAGTATTTAAATAAATACTCAAAACATTTGCTAGTTGTACTGCCACACTCAGCGATATTAAATGTTTTCTTTACGTTATTTTTATAGAGATTTTATCATGATTCCACACGTTTTTGCTAAACTCTTGCTTAAATTAATGTTAAGTAATCATTAAATGTTTCTAAGTGTAGCAGTATGAATGAATATGTTTCGATTATTTATACAACGTGACATTTTAGTGGTTGTTTTCCTGCATTATATAATAATATGAGTAGTAAAATAAACTTAGATATTTATAGTTTAGTTGTAAATTTAGTTTGACGACCTCTGTGGTGAGCGCGTTGGTAGCACAAGCCGGAGGTCGCGGATTCGAATCCCGCCGACGGAACAAAAAAGTTTTCAATGTTATGATATAATAAAAATCTTAAATATGATAATATTGTATAGTATAAATAAAAGTATTAAATATATTTCCCTTGTCTGATATCTGTAACACAAGTCCTTTAGGTACTTAGCACGGGGCCAGACTGACGTGGTGTGAAGCGTATTATTATAAGGTATTAACCTAATATATACAAATCTCCTGTCACGATGTTTGTCCGCGATGGATTCCTAAACTACTTAACCGATTTTAATGTTTCTTTTTTTTAAATTTGTGCTTTTTTCCAACTTGAGAGATAGGATAGCTTAGATCTTTAATTATAGTCGCAATTTTATTTAATTGCAAATTATTTGTCTATAAAGAGCGACCATTGTTTATGCGACGCGGGTCACGGGATAGCGATGGACGTTGCCATGGTGACATACTTATTTAGTAACTAATTCAATAAAATGATACGGGCGATATACTTTATATACTTAATATCGCAAAGAAACGTTTGCCGGGACAGCTAGTATTTTATATTATATTATTAAATGTACTAAACGTCGTCTTCTAAGGCTATTTTACTACGCATACAAGTAGTGAAATAACCTTAGATAAGTAACAAGTATAAACTTACGAAACGCCTTCTCCAAATTTCATAATCATCAGCATCCAATAATTCTGGCTCGAGCCCTCGAGTATGGTGAATACGAAAATGCCGACGTTTCCCCAAACCAAAAATACTTTTCTTCCGAAGCCATCAACTAAGAATCCAGCGAAAAGAGTAAAACCAACTTGACCTAAATATACAAATGCCAATGATATTATATAAAAAAACTCAAAGTACAAATGCCATATTATCAATTTATCATATTTCAGGGCTTGAGTGGAAGAAGTGGGTAACTAACAATTTGAAAATTGTAGTTTTTTTGCATAATAATTGTAGGATTTAGGACCAGGAAAATTTTTTGAAATAAAAAAGTGGATTCTTTATAAAGCTATAATATACAGTACAATGCCGTCTTCATACCCATACAAAATATGCCCGGATCGGCAATTTGTGTGACGTTAGTATGACGACGGATTTTTTTGAGTTCCCAGCATGTTGTTCTCATAGAAAAAGTTGTTCATTTTGACGGGCTCGTCTGATAAGGATAACGGTGTTCACCCGAACAACCTGTATATTATGGCTAGAAGAAGATCGAAGTGGGTACCGGGTAAGTTACAATGTTTTAAATACAAATTTTACGGGTAAGAAATGAATAATCCCTCTAATGTTGTAAAATGTTACTTACCCAATTCATCCACGCATATCTTTATTTTATATACGTAATAATAAACTTCATGGGATCTGTAATAACTAATAAATGATGGTTAAGTCTTTTTCGTGTCCTATGCCTATTAAGAAAGTTGAAGTTCATATTTTGACCTTATAATTAATAACAATTATAAGTGTTCCTTGTTATTTCTGCTTTATTAAAATAACTTTAATAAATAACTATAATAACTTTTATAAAGTGAATATCACGAATCTTTGTCTATAAATATGTAGGTATATTATAATATAGCAGTTACGAGTAATACTGTTATAATATATAATATAACCTGTTAATACCGTTATAATATAAATCCAGTGAAATTATTTAGATTAAAAAAGCATTATATTTTTTTGCACGAGAGAATGAAACAATGTTCAAATTTCTCTGTGATTCACAATCGGATAATACTTTGTTAACGTCTCAATTTAGTAAAAAAAAACTATAAAAATAAGATTTCAAGGCTCACCTATAAACGGCATAGCATTGAGCATTCCTTTATCAAAAGAACTCATTTTCAAGTCACATTCAGCTGCTGGTAAGATGTACGAGGAGGTTGTAACAGTCAGCGTAGAAGCACACGTAGCACATAGTGTTGCTGCTAGCAGTCTCCAATGGAACTTCCCAAACTTGCATAGTGTCAGTGCATCCTCCAAAATTTGCATCGGATTTGAGATTAGATGAAGCGCAGCAGCTAAGGTTGCGTTAAAAAAATATTTATGTGTAGTTATTCATTAATTCATCTTTCATTTACTTAAGTCTATAATAATATCTAAACATAAATAATCTGTCGTAGTGTTTCAAACAGCTTAGACCCCTTGGAATTACGCCGAGATGTAGCTTGACTCTGCATCCACTATCGGTTGTATCACGGGGAGTGCTCTGAGGAATTGTTCGGAATCATGCCACATGCAACTTTTCGCCATCGTCCCACGCGAAAAATATACCATCCTCACCACCGTGCGTTTCTCGCGTAACTTTCTGCCGCGCACTGTAAAACTCTGGAACGAACTGTCACCAGCAGTATTTCCGGACCTATACGATCTGCAAACCTTCAAGAAAAGAGCGTATTCCCTCTTAAAAGGCTGGCAACGCACCTGCAGCTCTTCTGATGTTGCGAGTGTCCATGGGTGACGATAGTTGCTTTCCATCAGGTGACGCGTTTGCTCGTTTGCCCCCTTATTTTATTAAAAAAAAGTGGTGACTCAATGCAATTAATTAACTATGTGTGAAACTTTTAAATAAGCTGGTCATTAACATTTTATCAAAAAAGTGCCTGTCGTTTTATCCATAGCCAACTAGCTATTTCTTTTAATTATAATAATATTACGAGTATACTAAAATACCTAATTATTGTATATAAAAAAAACTTTGAGCAAAAAGCGTCTTATTTTTACTGTACCGTACCTTATTATTAGCCATAACATCAAAAATTTCACGATCGGATCAGATTGTTTCAAAAATGTGTGTGTGATTGAAATCATAACTGTAATCTGAAATTTTACCTTTAGTGTTACTTTTTTCTTCTGTCATTTCCATTCTTCCAATTTATTTATCTACTTCAGAAATAATTTTGGTATTCCTTTATTTATGTATGTTATTACTTTCTTATAATTATGCTATGATCGATGTATTTCTGTTAGCACTGTCACTTACGGAGTAGCCTTGTAGTTACAGCTGTTATCTACAGATAATGAAAAATGTGAATAATTTAATCAAGGTGTCACTACTCACTACCGCTTGTTTTGTTACATCATAATAATATCCCAAAAACGTAATGATATTAAAATTTACACTCTTCCGGAATACATTTTTTCTGTGTTTTGGAGTTCTTGAGAATACCTTGTTTATTTTTCTCTTCTTATTTGTTTTTATAGTAATTTGCAAAATGTACTATCAGAGAAGTTGATTCCTAGGCAGATAAGGGACCTACGTAGTTTGGTCGCGTTACGTCAAACCCAGCCAACAGATCACAATTAACATTGAAAACACAAAAGACGTTGGTCTGTCAACTGCCTACAAATCAATTGCCTCGATGGTACATTTCAAATACAAAATTGTTTTATATGTAAGAATTTATAATCTGCTATGGCCAAGGTTGGATTGTGTATTGTGAATTGTCTATCATTGGATTTCACTTCAACCTTTAATGGCGGCCTCTCGTTTACAAAGAGTCTTTTCTGCGTTCGTAAATTAATGGGAATTAATTGGTTTCTTAGAAATAAAATTATATAAAGCCGTGTTTCCACCTGCAAGACAAATGTCGCGAGATGTGTCTGATAGTCTGTCTGACAGCAACTTACAAGTGTAAACCCCGTAGCAAGTGCTGTCAACAATTTGTCAAGCGCTTCCTGCGAGTAGATGCGACAGGATGTCTAAACATGTCTGCGAGGACTCGCGACAGATCTCGCTGCTTACCAGTTTAGTTTCGTATAGTAGGTATATTGGACTCGCGACAGATCTCGCTGCTTAACGGTTTAGTATCGTATAGTAGGTATATTATCCGCGAGCTTCTCGCGCGACATTTATTGCAGCAAAAAATTGCAGGAATTAGTGTGAAATGTAAACAATATTGCAAGAAACTCACGCAAGACTTCCGCGAGTTTGCTTGCAGGTGGAAACACGGCCTAAGAGAGTAGCTGAAGTTGAGAAATAATTTGACGTAAAGTAAAACCCTAACCGCTGTAGAAAGGTTTTAGTAAAGATTAACTTACCTTTATTCCGGCATTCCGTTTATCAAACACTCCGTAAAATACTCGTAATTAAAATTAGGGTTAAGTATAATAAATTTTAAATTCCATCACAAGTAAATTATTCTCTTGAGAAGTCAAACTAACGCCAAGACAGCGTATTAAATTTTAACTTTTAATGGCTACTCTCTGCTGTACTGTTTTAGTTTGGAGATTTTAATTATACAACTGTTTTACCGATTTAAAAGCAAATATTTGTTAACATTTTCTGCGCAAAATCTAATTTCATTAAAACTTTGTAATTTTTAATTCAACTCAGAATTTCAAGGATTCTTTTTACCAAAAGTGTTGCTGGCCACTAATTGGCTAAACCATCATATTATACCAGGTTGTTAAAATAAAGTTAGGAAAACATATAATTGGACATTGTCATAATTTAACAAAATGTTAATGTTAAATACCGTTCTTGAGTTACAGCCTGGAGACAGACATACAGACGGACAGATAGACAGACATCGATGTCTCAGTAATAGGGTCCCGTTTTTACCCTTTGCGTACGGAACCCTAAGAACGAATTAATTCAACCTTTCTTTTCTCCATACGATAATAATGCTGTTATCATTTTAAATAACCAAAACTAAGACCATAAGCAACTCCCCCAAGACTTTTTTACATTGTTGATGAATGATGATGATAAAAAATGTAATTCATAAAATAAATTGTAATCTAGTTCATTTAAAATATCGATGACAGCGACCGCAAAAAAAGTAAATTGGTGTCGGTTGCCTGTCTTAATTAATTCTTTAGATCCTTTTAAAATACGTCTCCTCTTTCAATATTAAATTTCTGAGACGCTTTATTGGAAGTGAAAAAAATATTATAAGGATTTTTATTCATCAATTTTATGGACTATTGTTTCGATTGAAGATTTAGGACAAATATCTCTTTGATGGCTCCACACCTTTCTAATTATTGTTTTCCTCCAGTACATAGCCCAATCAACACTGATCTGAGTTTCAATGGAGTACTTTTTAAACTCAATGGAGGATTCTTGGAACGAATTTCCTTATCGCACGTTCGGCGTAAATCTGAAGGCTAGACAGAACGATATTGATTGACCTTGATTTGACCGCGACACTTTTTTATTAGTACCTGCATAGTAGAGGCATGGGCATGACCAGAGGGCGTTGATAGTAAGTATTCCTGTGCTTCAACTAGATGGCATTTTTTTTAAATAAACAGGAACGCGTTGTTAGCATTCCTGGGCGTCAATAGATGGCGTTTTTTAATATTTTTTTGAGTGTAATATACAGTATGTATACAGGTTTTTTGAACATAAGAAATTACTTCGTTCCATTCGGGTGTCCCATGACACCTCTCAAGTTTTTAACCATAAAATGCTTTAAAAACCAGCAGATGGCTTTATAACTTGATGAATGGTAAGCAGTTACCACCACTCAAGAATAATCGCAATAAAATCCCCATTTAGGACTCACCTCACTCAAGTCAGCGAAGCATAAACGTTGTTACTTGTTTCACATCACTGCTGAAGCATGGTACTCCCATATATTTTAAAGTTACTTCAATTTTAAACTTAAAATCTATCCATACTTCCATACTTAATAATATTATAAACGCGAAAGTGTGTCTGTTTGTCAGTTACCTCTTCACGCTCAAACCGCTGAACCGATTTTGCTGGGCATGGAGATATTTTGAGTCTAAATAACATAGGATAGTTTTTATCCCGCAAAAATGTACGGTTCCTACGCGATAAATGAATTGTGGTGCAACGGAGTTGCGGGCGTCATCTGGTTTACAATATAGAAAGAGTGCCTCTAAAGTAATCGAATTGTAACAAGGAAACGTAACTACCATCATACATATATCTACCGTTTGATTACACAAATCAATGACAAAGAAACACACATTCTTAATGCATGTTTCATTGAGATTGGTATCACTACTTGCACGGCTCATGTCATACTCATAAAGTTAATATACCTATCGGAATAGAGTAACAATCTCGAGCTGTCAAACGTAACCAAAATTGGTTTTCATCTGTGTGAAAAATATGTGTACGTATACACTTACACAAGCATGATTGAACATGGATTCTATGAGATTATATTGACAACGTGCGGCACGTGCCCACTGGACGTCAAAAAAAGAGTGCTGCTGTCATGTATCACACGTCTCTTTTTACCACGCGGTGTTACTGATAGTGGCATCTCGCTTGCTCAGGCCTTTGTTTCTCTATTCCGCTAGGTATATTAACTTTATGGTCATACTCCAATTTACTAAAAGTTATGAACATAATCTAATTTCTAAAATCTAAATGATGCAAAGTAGATGTTAACTGTAGCAATCACACATAGATGATAATATTATGGACTTCGCTTTATTTAGCCATTTTCTGAAAATTTTTTTGACATAGTTACGTTTCATTAGTTCCAGTTGTATAAATTAATTGAGTATAAGTCCTGAGTGCCTAAGATTAAAGTCCCTCTACAACCTATTTCAAAATTTAATTGTAGAAACCTAAGTGCCAGAGAATAAAGTCCCACCTCCACCTATTTCAAAATTTCATAGTAGACAAAGGACCTCTCATAAATATAACAGCTTACATTTAGCTGGTGAAACCTGTGATAAATACGTTCCAGCTTTTAATGCGCCGCTTCCCGGCTAGGTCATTTGTTACAACGCTCTATGTAGCGTCTCAAATTGCTACCATTAGTGTTATTATTAAAAAGTCATAATACATTATACTAAATTGGTCTACCGCTATTTATGTGACTTTTATAGGCGTAAAATGTTGGCAACATTGTTGCTTTTATAACGACTAGGTTTTTTTTTCTACTTTCTTGTCAATTCAACACTGCAGAGTCCTTAGCAAAGATGTTTGTTTGACAATATGCATGCCACATGAGTTATAGTAAAAGGCTCTGCTGTGGCACTGCCTGTTATGGAGGTCTATCAGGTCGAAATAGGTATTCTCACTTAAGCAAACATAGGACGACGCAAAACTAGTAAAAAATTTGTTACTCTAAGTACGTATGACAATGGCAGAGTAGACAGAATTATAGAGTATGCCGACTTAGAACTGATGTTGAAATTTTTAAATTTGACGTATTATGATGAAAATCGTCGCTAGGGTTGTTGACTTGTTACCTACGAATTTAAAACTATGACATATTCGCTGGACGTGTTCCTCTTTGGTCGTATTGTTGTTTGTGTCTTGGCACATGTGATTAAAATTGTCAGAATCCAATTTTGAAATCTTTATTTTAAATATTTAAAAATAAATTATATCAGCCAGCGCGAGGGACATTCCGTTCATAATCTTAGTGAAACCCGACGAATTTGACAGATATTGAAACCTGGCCGTTTCTTTGCAGTCGAACTACTGGTAGTTATGTCTATTGTGACAATGGTATTCAATTACTCAGTGTTTCCATCAAAAACTTCACAATTACATTTACAATATTTTGTCTTAATGATACCAAAAGCCTTTTTTGCGGGGTTTCATGCCACTAAATTATGCATAATGCATCCAGCACTTATTTGAAATTCTGCGCGCCCTTACCCAGGCTTGTGAGATTAAAAGGCAACATAATTTTTGACCTCCTTGTAAGAGTGAAGCCACATCGCCCTATTGCGTTGCGTCGTCACAACAGAAAAACGCATTGTTAACCTCATCTGTATTGGCGTCTAAGAGCAAGGTCACATAGATTTACTACTTAACGTTGTTGCAACAAAGTTCGCTTTAGCGTTACGATGAGAAAAGAGTCCCTTACTTTTGACTGTTGACTGATATTCACCCTTACACTTTTACTTAGTCGGCATATTCGGGTACGTCATTTTAAACCTCGCCGTAGCTACGTGCTCATGAATAGAGTTACATTTAAGTGGCTCAATGTATCTTTTGTTATAGTAGAGTCATTTTTAATATGGTATTTCAATGTATTTGAAAGATGCGTCGTTGCGCCGACGCACCGCAACGTAACAGAGCGAAGTGGCCTCACTCTAAGTCTGCTTGGAATTCAGGCGCGGCTCAAACTTTCGGCGCCCGCCCAGAATGAGAATAAGGCTACGTGCATACAACCTCCGCTAATGCCCTTGTAATAAACGTCATGTTCAACAAATCGTTAACTTTAACGATGTAACAGGCTTTTCGCTGTGGTCTTGCGGGATTTTGTCAGCGAAAATACATCATTTAAGAAGCTTTCCTTTTACTCATTATGACTGAATAATAGTGTTGATGCCACTGTGATCCAGGGGTTTAAAGCTTGGTTCTCAATTTGGTCGTATATTCAAAGTGACCTTATTTGCAGTATGCACACATTTGGGCGCTATTAAATAACTTACACGTAGTAAGCTTGAATTCTTATACCGGCTACTATAATAATTTTGCTAGGAAGTATACTCATAATTCATAATAATTATTAATCTAAAAAATATATTATTTTGATAAACGAAAGCGTATATATCATTATATGTCTATTGCCTCGTAAGGCCTTAAGTACTGACCTTATTCAAATGAAACTCAGTATAAAGATACTCAAGAGTCATGAAAAACAGACAAAGACAGACAGTACAGCCGGAAAATGTACGACTCACATTTTTGACGACCTCTGTGGCTCAGTTGGTGGGCTGTCGGTAGCTCAAGCCGGGGGTCGCGGGTTCGTATCCCGCCGACGGAACAAACATTTTACCAAAGTTCCTGGTTCAAGGATGTGTATTAAATATGTGTTTTATATAATAAAAATCTTAAAAATATGAATTTTTTTTTTTTTTTTTTTTTTTTTTTTTTTTTTATGCAATAAGGGGGCAAACGAGCAAACGGGTCACCTGATGGAAAGCAACTTCCGTCGCCCATGGACACTCGCAGCATCAGAAGAGCTGCAGGTGCGTTGCCGGCCTTTTAAGGGGTAATTGGGGAGGGTAGGGAAGGAAATAGGGAAGGGTAGGGAAGGGAAAAGGGTAGGGGATTGGGCCTCCGGTAAACTCACTCACTCGGCGAAACACAGCGCAAGCGCTGTTTCACGCCGGTTTTCTGTGAGGACGTGGTATTTCTCCGGTCGAGCCGGCCCATTCGTGCCGAAGCATGGCTCTCCCACGTCAAAAAATAGTTTAAAAGTATTAAATATATTTCCGTCGCGTTGTCTGGTACCCGTAACACAAGTCCTTCAGGTACTTAGCACGGGGCCAGACTGACGTGGTGTGAAGCGTCCATATATATTATTATTATTATTAAAATTATTACTCTTCATTTCACACCATACATAAAATTGTTTTGAACACAAAATGTGATTTCCTTTTCCCATTTTCGTTTTGTGAACCTGCTCCACTAACTACAGGAGGTATAATATTATGACATTTAGAAACACATCTACCGGGCACCGGCAGCTAAGGTACATGACTAGTCATTGGACAGTACTAGCGTGGTACTAGTAATTGGACAGAGTACAAAAACACAATATTTATTATGGTTGCTTTAAAAATTACCTGTTTTTCTTTAAAATCAGGCGTTCTATTACTTTAGAAATAGGCAGTTTTTGGAGCAACCTTAATAAATATATTGTGTTTTTCTGCTTTGTCCAATGACTAGTACTGTCCAATTTACTAGTCATTTACCCTATCACAGATAATGTATACAGTAACATAGACTACCCAGTGGGTTTGCATTGTCTAGAATTCTGGATGTACTATACTCTGTCCGCCCATGACGGGCGAAGTGCACTAGATATAACGGTCATTAGACGTGAAGTGGCCCACTAAATCACGAGACTCATTAGGTTGGTCCATAATTAATGATATTTTATCTACAATTTATGCTCACACGGATAAATTTTCATATTATTATTTCAGAACGAGACGATCCGGTAAACTTTGTATAACTTTTGCTCCTAATAATTATTCCTAACTAGCGGTTGCCCGCGGCTCCACCCTTACTTTTCTCTTGAAGTTTTTTCTGAATTATTTTTTCTATAAACCTCACGGAGCCCGAGACCTTTCCAACGAATGCAAAACCGTGGAAATCGGTTCGTACGTTCTGGAGTTATAGCGTCAGGAAGGAAAACCCGACTTATTTTGATATATTACATAATCATCTTAATGTGCATTCCCTGGACTTCCACGAACATTTCAAGACTAAAATAAGGCCAATTGGTTAAGCTGTTCTTGAGTTTTAGTGAGACTAGCAAAATTTCTTTTTAATTTTTATAAATTATATTATTATATTGATTTTAGAATTTCGGAACGATATATGCTGATGTTACTCTCTATTCTGATTTTTTAAGATGAATACTAGGATAAATAAATCATAATTAATACTTACTGATTATTTTTCGACTATTCGAAGACAGTCTGAGGCAAGTTACTAGTAAGTGATAAATGATAATATTTGGTGAATAAAACTACACTGCTATTAAAAAACCACTTTTATATTATCACAATATTTATACAGTTTTGATATTTTCCACATACAGTACATCAACTTCAACAATCTATGAACGAAAGCACCGTTAATTTTTTCTATAGAAGATATGGAAAGACACTAATGTTAGATTCACACGTTTGGCAAACCGCTTGGCAACAATTAACATCGTTCCTGGGCCATCGTTTGCCAAGCTTATCTGCCATGTCGTGCTATAAGATTTAGTAATGTGTAGACTACAGATATGTGCATAAGTATAAAGCTTATATTAATGTGCAGTAGTCAAATAAAGACACAACACTAAAACTAGTAGTTATATAAAACATTTTGGCTTCGTCTTACAACTTGTTAGCTACCAAGTATTAAGGTAGATGGACTAAAAATAAATAAAATTTTTGATATTCCCTTTCAAATACTTTGTAAAATATGTGTTAATTGATTTAATATTCGTTTTACCTTAACTCACAAAATATTTTCGGATTAAATGTTAAGATAAAATATTTCAATTTACAATCATTACACAACATTTTAACTCATTTTTTTGCTGAGACTAATAAATAATCAAAGGGAAGCTTCATTACTCCTGTTGTGTTACGGTGCGTTCACTGCAGCGGCATGATTGCAACTTTTAGATAAGGTATTATTGTCATAACAAGATTGGAAAAAAATAAATGTAGGTAGGTAGTTAGGTTTAGGGTTGATTCAGACCGCAACGCGACGCGTAGATGCATTTCTAAATTTATATGGATTCGCAAGACGTCTCACGCTATTCACATCTATCAAATTCATACAAATTTATGCTTAGCATAAAAACCTACGCGACCACGCGACGTCGACGCGGCAGCGTCAATACAAAAAACACATTTGACAACTTGTCAAATGTGTGTTTTGTATTGACGCTCCCGCTTCGCAGTCGCGTGGTCGCGTAGGTTTGTGCTAAGCATTATGCCGCGAGTCGCGACGTGCCTCGCCTCGCCTCGTCGCGTTGCGGTCTGAATTGACCCTAAGCCGGTTCTGATGTGGCCGTGTCTTCAGTGGGATGATACAGCAAAAACGTATTTATAACGTTTATGACTTTTTTCACTGCCGCTTTACCGCTGCAAAAACGTAATACAATGAAACAATGTTGCTTCGCCCTAAATAACATAATATATTTACGATATTTATGCCGTGCTAAAACAAAAACGAAAACCACAGAACAATTAAAATATTGCTAGTTAAAAGTTTAACTGAGCGTCCAGTAAAATCCGCTGCAAGTTAATCAATTATTAAAACTGCACGAGAAAGTTTGTTAAAATTTCAGCCGCAACCAATACAGTGAATTGAAAATTGTGTGCTTATTGTTCAACATTAAATATTATTTTTAAAGCATTATTTGTTTGTTTTTTAAATAATAATAAATCTATTTTCTGGGGCCTATGTATTTTTTATAATCACAAGCTGTCACACTTTTCGTGAAACATCTCTCGCCCGAAAGCGACCTCGAATCATGAGAATAGGTGCCCCGGATTTCATTTAATATTTGAAAAAATGTTAAGATAAGAAATTAAGTAGTTTAAAGTTCACTGGAAATTCAATATATTTTTACAAATGTATATAATTTTGAGTAACATTATTAATAGTTGATACGTGAAGATAATATGATATTTAGCAATAATTTTAAGATATGTCATTAATTACACAATTTTTACATTATTTACATATTTTGGACGGTAAACATATTTATACAGAAATAAAATTGCTACAAGTATACAATATGTTAAAATATCTATATAAAACCTACAAAGAATATAATAATTAAATTATACAAATCTAGGGAAATATAATAATATGAAATATAATTTTATTACTAATTTTATGGAACAATTATATTGTTTAACTATATTTGCCGAGGAATTTAAATAACGTTTTTGAAGTACCAATAATAATTAATATCATCCATCATGAAATTGCTGCTATATTTTATATTTTTACAATATCCTTTAACCACCATAGAATCTTCAAGAGATTTTTTTCATAAAATCCATCGAACAAAATATCGTCGAAATAACAGCTGTTATAAGACCTAACTGTTGAATTATTAATTTAAAGAAACAGAATTGAATTTATTCTGTTCCGAGAGTTTTTTAAATAAATTTTACAATTTTTGCCAGTATTGGTTCATGAAAGCTAACAGCCGTAGCGCAGAATAAAAAAATTCCATTCATATTTCCTACTCAAATCGATTACATTAAACTCTCTATGTTTATAAAATTTGAATGTCTTGCATTTCCAATTATAACATACAAATGGAATAAACTTTGTATACATCATAATTAAAATTAAAAGTTAAAACAGTTAAATCACAATATAAATACCATACAGTAGATTATCTTCATAATATTAGACCACTCAAATCGGGCGAACGTACATGACTGCGTGATTTCAGATAACTTTTAGATAACAATTCAATATTTTTTCTCTTTGTTCAGAGTCTTAGGAAGCGGCTTAGTTACTGTACTGTATGATATTTATACTGTGGTTATAGGGTATTTTAACAACAAACTGTTTGATAATATCCTTACAATCAACACATTATTTTTAGGAGCCATGGCAGGGCTTCATAAGTCCCTTTTGTTTGTCCCATCCAAGTGCAGTAAAGTCATATTTGATCTTGTTCCCTTAAAAATTCTTACGATGCCAGCCTTACCTACTCGAAGTTTTGGTCTAGGTAGGTCATCTGATCTCACCATAGGATGTGCTGTAGAGTAGGACTAGCGACGCCAGGAGCAGGCTGATGTAGGATGTGGTTGTTTTCACACCGCTTTGAAGCTCGGCCAAACTTGATCCTAGAAAGGAATTAATTTTAAAACGATATTAAACTGCATTTTTTTTTTAACTTTATTCGTTTAGGCCAGAGACGTGGAAGTGATGTTACAGTGCCCAATTTTTTGCGCAGTACATAAAGGTATTCTCTCTTCCTTTACTGTCATAGGCCCAGTGAAACGGATGACCGACACGACTAAAGAAAGATCATGCACAGGACCAACCACGGAGCAAAAACACGGGCCCGACGTTTTAATTGGGCAAACAAACGGGACCAACGTTTTAATTGGACAAACAAACGGGACCAACGTTTTAATTGGACAAACAAACGGGACCAACGTTTTAATTGGACAAACGAACGGGACCAACGTTTTAATTGGAGAAACAAATGGGACCAACGTTTTAATTGGACAAACAAACGGGACCAACGTTTTAATTGGACAAACAAACGATACCAACGTTATAATTGGGCAAACAAACGGGACCAACGTTTTAATTGGACAAACAAACGGGACCAACGTTTTAATTGGAGAAACAAATGGGACCAACGTTTTAATTAGACAAACAAACGGGACCAACGTTTCAATTGGACAAACAAACGATACCAACGTTTTAATTGGACAAACAAACGGGACCAACGTTTTAATTGGACAAACAAACGGAACCAACGTTTTAATTGGACAAAAAAAACGGGACCAACGTTTTAATTGGCCGTCAGCCCGTTACAAAAGGTGTTGAGATCAAAACTACACTTCGAATAAGTAAAACCGAGTGACGAAGTAAAATACGAAAATTTAATTTAATTCTAACACCCCTCTTTTTTGTCGGGGGTTAAATAAAATAACCAATCGCTTACGAAGTTCAAATTCAAATTTTAAAATTCCAAGCTCGGCCAAATGAGCGCTAATTCAGTTTTACCTCTTGTATAGAGTTAGGTATAACTTGAAAGTAAGATGAAGAAGGCCATGTCACCAATACGACATTCAGGACGACATCCGTGGTTGGTTTTTTGGCGGGCATGTGAAAGAGTGCTGTTGTGTTTTTATATTATTTTCCTAAATTTGTGTTAGCTGGGTTTTTAATGTGTAATATTGGTAGAATATTAACCATTAGATATTCGTATTCATGCACAAGTGTAGGAAAGTGATGTAATATCCAGAAACGTGCTATTTTGTGTTCCCTCCAAAACTTCATCGAAAGTTTCAGTAAAGCGTCTACCACTTTACTGAATCGACCGACTTGACTCCTTGACTGTATTGACTTTTACTTAGACTTTGACTAGACTTTAGACCTGACGATACATGAAAACGATGATGAAAATTATAATAGGAGGAATATGGTTTTCCCGCCATATTCCTTACCTTTTTACATTGTCTGTGGCACAACATACACATCCTTTGTGTCAAGATGCCAAAAAAGAAGAAAAAGAAAGAAAGAAAAAGACATCCGTGGTCCAGGGATTGAGTTCGTGGCTCTGGACTCGGTCAGAATGGGATGTAAAAAGTCGGTCCTAACTCCTACGCCTTATTTTTCGTCGTCTATCCCATGGATTATGAGAATAAAAGGAATAGAGAGTGCTCTTGTGTACTGCTAACTGGTTTTATTGAATCCGGCCACCGTCATTGATTATTATTGCATCACATTACCGATGATAACATTACCATTTATACCATTATACCATTATAATATTGAGGTGAAATTATCGTCATTTTTAGGTATCGTCGTCTTTCCTATAACCCCTATCAAAAGACTATTCAGCGGTTGATAATGTTAGATTTTCAATAGAGAAGACTCAATATGGAACCCTAAAAAGCGAATCACATATTTCATACAGAGCTCGCATCTCCGCGTTCCGTGAAATGACACGCCCATTGTGATTGGGCCAAGTGTCAGGGCCATTTCCGTGTGAAATGTGCCTTATATTTTTACCTTATTTTGTGTGAAAGGGATATCTGATATTCGGAGAATGTTGAAGCGTGTTTTCAATTCGTTTTCTAATCTACTTCTTTACAGAAATGTACATTTTAACCAACTTCCAAATGGAAGAGGTTTTTAAATATTTATATCCGTTAGTTTTTGAAGCAAAATTAGGAAGTTGTTACAATTCAAATAGTTGTAACACACAATTGACAATACCGAGCGTGTGAAAATCATAAAAAACATTTGAAACTGAGAAGAAAGAATAGATAAATAAATTAATAAATCGAAGACCTTATATAGTAAATGCTACAATTACAAACATTTTAATAGCATTTTGTTAACTACTTGTTTTCTAATGCTGATATCAAAATATTATAGCCTTTACAAAATGCTTTAAAAATAATTTTGCTTCAAAATAATATACAGGGTAAACTACTTAGTCCTTGGCAATAATCTAATTAGTGGAGCCTTTATGTTTAGTTAAAAAAAACTAAGAATACCCATAACATGACTTTCCGTAATTGAAAATTTCTATGCTAATCATTGGGTGTTTTACAATACGTGCCTAGATTGCTTATGTACATAATGTACAACACGATATAAACTTACCTTGTAAAACGTGGACTCTAGCAATAGCTTTCATCTGTAGAGGAGCTTCCAGGGCGCAAGTATAGTTCCCAGCATCCTCCATTTTTAGACCAGCGACCTGTGAAATGTTAGTAACAATTATTGTCTCTGTCTTAAGTGGGCGACTAACCCGAAATTGTCGATTTTATAATTCACTAGCTGTTCCGGTGAACTTCGTGTCACTTTAAAACCTTCACTGGACTTCTACTAATATTTTAAGACTAAAATCAGACCAATCCGTTCAGCCGTTTTCGAGTTTTAGCACGACTAACACATTTGAAAATCCATTTTTATATATAAGATTTTTATACTTGAAAATAAGCCCCAAATTATTTCATTTTCTAAAATTAGATACTAAATTATATTATGTCCAAGAGTTCAATCTGAGCAAAAAACAATGTCTTAAAATTTTCTCGACAGAAAAAAATCACAAAGATGCATCTAATTTTCACAAATTTTTCATTTATTGCCTTAACCGTGCATTGAACTAAGTTAATATTTCAATACATTATATAAAATTCTATTATTGAGAGATCGACCTAGCGGATTTTTAAAATATTGTATATTTATCGAGTTATTGAGAAAAAACTAATTTGGCGATGAATCCGCGTCGTCCTTTTTCACCTGGCATATGAAAGACGGGCGTGAGTGTGAAGAGAGAAGGACGATGTTTGATTTTTTGCATTACGAGTAGTCGCCCTCTTAAACAATTCAAGTTTGGTTAGCCCTGATCAGTAGATCGCTTCTGCTAGCAATACCACAATGAAGTATCGACATTGTAATTTTTATGTAAAATAAATTAGAATAGCATAAAATCTGTTCGAAATAACCTTGAATCATAAATTTTCAACAAGAACTTAAGAGTAATTTCAAACGTCCGCAAAGTTTTAAAGGTGTTCTGATTGGTCAAAACTCAAGAATTCAGTTATCATTTATCAAGGTATCTACTTGTTTATAATATTATGTTAAATTTGGTTTTTCCAGAAAAAAATAAAAACAAAGTTTTGTCTTGCTTAGTAGTATCTCCAATTTAAGCACAACCCTCGTAGCATACTAAAAGCATGCTACGAGGGTTACACTTTAACTGGTCAGTCTATAGCTTAAAAGTAGTGCCTATATTTTGGTTTGGAACACAGACGTAGATCAAGTTATTAACACTGAATACTGTATGTTGAGCGCTAACACTGAAAGAGATTGGATTAAACAGTACTTACGTACATTAAAGCCGGGTCTGCCGGTTTTATTAGGACTAATGATGCGAACATTAAGATAAATTAGCCCTAACTTTGCCAATTTCTGGCAACATTCTTAGTCGACTGTTGATAGCACTATTCTTTTTATCTTTTTATGTTAGATCAAAATAGTACTCTTCTTTTATAAAAAAAGTAACTATCTGTTTAATGAAACTATTAACTACATAGGTTGCTTACTGGTTGCTTAGAATTATTTCAAATATTATACTTCTAATAAGTTCACTCTTATTTTATACTTGTGTCATTTTATCGTCATATCAGATATTTCTCTCATTATAATAAAATAACATATCTTTACTTTTAATGAGGATAATGACGAAAGAATAAACGACAAACAAAACCAGTACCTTTTCTACAGTTTATTTTCTAACTACATCGCATATTTCATCCCGTAATTGTGTGCTTAATAAAGTGTTTATTTTCCTTTAACGAGGTATTTAGTGCATAGCACAGAGCGGAGGACCGAGGTAGACTTTACACAATAAATACATTAGGGAAATCCAGTACATCTACACGGCACGGCTCGGTACAGATAATAGGGTGTGGTGCAACATGCAGCGGATGCGGCTTAATTCAAACAAGAGTTGAAATTCTAGTATCATGATAAACACTTCAAATTGTTTTTTACAGCTGTATTTTTTAGCCTTTTTTAGTGGTTGTGATACCTAGTACATCTACGGCTCTGTACAGATAATAGGGTGTGGTGCAACATGCAGCGGATGCGGTTTAATAAAACAAGAGTTGAAATTCTAGTATCATGATAACCACTTCAAATTGTTATCTACAGCTGTGTTTTTTAGCCTTTTTTATTGTTTGTGATACCCAGTACACCTACATGGCACGGTTCCGTACAGATAGTAGGGCGTGGTGCAACATGCAGCGAATGAAGTTTAATTAAAACAAGAATTGAAATTCTAGTGCCATATTTCATATTTTCAAATTTTGACAGCTGTGATTTTAGGTATTTGTAAGAATATTATAGATATCCAGTACACCTACACGACACGGCACGGTACAGTTAGTTTAGGGTGTGGTGCAACTTGTAGCGAAGGCAGTTTATTTAAAGCAAGATTGAAATCCCAATGTTATGTTACATGATATTTCTAATAGTTTTTTACAGCTGTAGTTTTTATTTGTACAGATAATAGGGTGTATGTTATAGTGCAACATGTAGCGAAATCAGTTTATTTAAATGTAACGAAAAATACGAGAGTACAATTCTAATGTTTGTTAAATATTTTTAATAGAGCTGTGATTTTTAGCATTTTTGAGTGTTAGTGATATTAAGTACACCTACATGCCACGGCACGGCACAAATAGTAGGGTGTGGTGTACTCAGCGTATGAAGTTTAATTAAAACAAACGTCGATTTTAATGATTTTTGACAGTTAATATTATTATTTTTTTCTTTTTTACGTTTCGGTTATTTAAAAAATGACAAAAATAAATTGACAATTAAAAAAAACTATTTTTTGAAAATACAAAATAACGTAATGGAGCTTATGCAAAATTAACAGCAGTGTTTTAAAGTTGTCTACATCAAATAGATGAGGTAGTTTTCGTTGAAATTCGAATGTGCTAATTTTAACATCTCCATGCAGTCCTGTAACTAGAGCTCGATAGTAATTTAAAAACAATAGTATGCCTCTTATAGTTTCGGAGAAAAGTGGCTGTGACATACGGATGGACAGACAGACAGACAGAGAGACAGACAGACAGACAGACAGACATGACGAATCTATAAGGGTTCCGTTTTTTGCCATTTTGGCTACGCAACGATAAAAACTGACGCAATTTTTCAACACGAGAATACAACGGCAAATAAACTCGCTATAAGTCGCGCCACAATGTTGGAGCGCCTTAATTGAACCCATCAAACTGTGTCGACTGTATACATAGTGAGTAATTAAGAATTTATTGTGTCATTCGTATTTTTATGCCTTATTTTCAAGACTTTATCTTTTCAGTGATTTTCCAATATCAGTGAAATTTTGGGTGTATAAAATTTAAATACCAAAAATATGGGTGGTATATTATTATAATTCGTTACAAGGTAAAAGATAACATGAAATGGCCCAAAATATATATTTTACCTCTATAATGAGACGGTTTGAAAGGAAACATTACAGATCAATGATTATAATTGTGACAACAATAAAATAACTACTACCTATTTATCAATAGATACCACATTGGAGACGTCGTTATGCACTTAAAAATACTGAAACAACATAAAATTGAATAATGGTGATGAATACACAATTTAATGAATGTTTAAGCATCACTTACCTGCCTCTATCCTATTAAATGCGTCAGAATATTCAAACCGAAATTAAATTTGATTTAGATTATATTACAATTGCTAAAGTAAATTAATATTCATGAACTCCTCTGTTTTTCTCGGGAATATTTTAAGGCGAGTTCATAAGAAGATTCACCTTTGGAGAAGAAAATTAAAATTAATTTTTGGTCGCTAAAGTAGGCACTTATTTATAACCATAAATATTTACTCCTGAAACTTCCTTAAAAATGCTCAACAATACAACATGGTCATGTCAAGTATTATTTAAGAATAAAACCAAAACCTCTATAGTCATTTAGGAATTAATTTTCAGTATAGTAAAGTAATTATTTCTGTCGAAGCAAACCGCATACTGACCGCAGATTTTAATGAAGAAGGAAATGAGAATAACAAAGTAACAAGCGTCGCATACGATACTAATCTAATCCCAACCAGCAAACTTGTGGAACCAATAACAGCTCTGCTATTAGTGAAAGTCAAGGTAATGGAACTACGTGATGTATTACGTGTACTTGATATAATGGCGGCGTAATGGAACCGACGAGGCGTTGCTCTGAAATTACGTTCGCCGAGAGAATCGAGATGTATTTTCTATGAAATATTATACTGAAAAATAGACCGTGTGTGCTCGAAAATTGGAGCCCGTTTTGAAGAAACGACCATGTTATACTCTAGGCGACTTCGCTGTTTTAATTTACTCCTGAAGTTTACATTTTTTATTACAACTTCAAATTGTGTTGTTACTATCTGGTAGAGATAAACTACGATAACATGGCGCGCCCCTCAAAATTACTGTTTCAATGTGTCTAGTCACATCCTGTGGCTCCAACATAAGAGTTTGCATGTAATAAGTATTCAACCAATCAACCAGTACTCGTAATATTTCACTTAATGTCACTTATTACCAGGATTTGTTGGTCAACTAATCATAACTAGACAACTGGCGCATTTTCATTAGTCGATAGAGCCCGCATGCGGGGTGCGGGAGATTTCTAAAATGCATGCCACGACCAATCAAAATGCGACATTAGTTGTCATAGACTCTCCGTATGCTGTTTACCGCACGAGTTAACGACTAATGAAAATGCACCCGACCGCGCAAGACAACGCACTTCAAACGTTTTAACAACGCACTTCAAACGTTTTGAATTTTGGAGGGGCGCGCCATGTTATCGTAGTTTATCTCTACTAGCCATATTTTTTTAAATTAGGCAATGAAATATTATGGATTGCATGCAACATAACAATTATCGATGATGATATTAAAACAAACAATTCCAATAAAATTACAAAACATAAAATTAAAAGCAAAAAGCAATGAAATAAGCGTTGTCGATTAAGAAGTTTTGATAAAAGGAATTGGGTGTACAAAAGCAATTCCAAAATAATTACCTGAAGATGGCTTGTAAGAGTTAAAAGGTCCGTCTCCACGAGCACTCCTCCCCGGGTCTCGTCCAGGGGGGTGGTATTGTTCCCTCTATACCAGTGCAATTCCGGGGTCGTCTCTCCCGGGTTTAAGTGCAACACGGCACATTTAAGGGATAACGTCTCCCCGCTTTCGAGAAACGCCTCCTTGCTCATTTTTATCTCCGGCGCTAAAAGAAAATATAAATGTTTTGTTACACAAATTAAAATCTACTTCCTACCGTTTTGCCTCGAGCTTTTAGTGTAGGTAACATAAATTTTCCGCGAAGCAGCAAAAATTTGATACTTTACATTTTAATATCTCGTTTTATAGGTATTCAATATTGAATTTCGGGGCCTCGCCTGGAGGAATTTACCTGATATATAACGACTTTGATTGGGGCATTATAAAATGAAGGGAAAATTTCGGCCTCACTGCTACTAAATTAAGAAATACCTTGTTTAACACGAAACACTTAAATTTTTTCGTAATTGTCCCTGAATCGTTGCTTTATTACTCCAAATATTTCGCACTTAACATTAAAAATTACGGGCTTCATTTTCGCTAACGATTTTGATAGTTCATTTTTGCTACATGAAAATAAATTGAAAAACAAAACAGGATTCACAAAAAGTAACAGTATTTCAATCCTTCAAGGGAAATGAATGAAAGAATACAGGAACACAATTTCCTGTTGAACGCATAACCTAAAATCGGACATAACCTAAAAAAAGAACTCGGACATCCACTGTTTTATCGCCTCAATGTGCGCCCGTGCTTCGGAAATACACAGCGACTGGAACAATTTTACGATAAAAATGTCTCCTGGGATATTCTCTTGAAATTTATGATTTGTAGTTTTTGGAGCTGGGTGAAGCTATTATTTTATAGGTTAACCACCTATTCTTCATGATAAATTAATAAGTGAGTGTGGACGGTTAGTGTAATAATTGCTAACTTCAGATTAATTTAGATTCTGTTCGGTTTCTTAGACAGTTGACACAAAAATTAGAATTTTAAATAAGCTAACTAAAGAATTCAATTTTTGAAAAAGGACTAAAATTTACTAAGACTACCTACAAATAAATATCAAATTAAGTACTTACCTAACATAATACAGCAATTAATGTTAATAGGAATTTCAGGAAATAAATTAAGTGCAGTAAAGAAATAATATTGATAGTGATGTTTAATTACAAATTATATTTAATCAATATCTGTGTATATATTATGGTTTGAAATAAACGCGATAAGCAAGCAAATAACATTATAACTATAATTATTATATAATATAACGTTATATTTCTTTCAAAAGACTTCAATTTGATTAACGCGGGTACCTTTTAAATAGCACCTATACAGGAACTCCGCCAAGATGTTTTAATAAAGGAGATATTGTGTAGGCTTCCACTTCCCAGAGATCTCTTTATTAAATTCTAATAAACTTGGTGACTTTTGAATATTCCAAAACCCTCATGTTTTAAGACTTTTATAAGAAAAACAACTTTTACTAATTTTAGTGTTAGAGTGATCACTGATCAGTGATGACAAAATTGTTTAAGAAACATTGATCCCAGAAAATCTTTTGGATAACAACTTATTTTTATGATATTGCAATACTAATAGTTTAGTTGTAGATTTTCTTATAAAAAAAATGCATTACATTATTGTTGTTTGCAAATTTTAGCAATCAGTTAAAATTCTTCACAAAAATATATTCTCCAAAGACTTCTCACGCTCATGTTTAAGGACTTATGACACGTACAAGTGTATTAGGCGTCTTTTCATATTTCACATAAAATATTTATTACGTTTTATGTAAATAAGTCTATTTTATGATCGCAATGAGGTTAAATTCTTTGCCGTATGAAGTCTTCCATTCCGCATAAGTGAAATTTATTATAAGACATGTTGAAATGTCGTCACGTAATTTTATACTTGGAAATATTGTAATATTATTGGCTATGAACACGTTGTATTATTGTATTTTCTAACCCACTTCACTGTGAATATAATTGTAATGAACAATGCGTTAAGATACGTTTATTAAATGCGACTCAGAACACAGTGAAATAAGTTGTTGCCTTATTATTATTGAAAGATATTAATTGAAAATAGAATTGTTACTCTTTTAAAGTGAAAAGGTTGAAGAGTATTTGAAAGAAGGATAAATAAGTAAAACGAGAAGAAGAATTTTAAGAGTAAAAGAATTGCCCTTACCATGAACAGTCAGTTGAAATCTTCTGAGCATGGGTGGATGAGTGGACACGTGGCAGCAGTAAATCCCAGAATCCTGGACCTTCGCATCTGACAGCATCAGCTTCCAATTCTCCCCAGCTAAATCTACTCGGTATCTGCAAGGAAATCACTAATTAAAATTGTGATCTCTTTTATTATCCTCTATGATCCTATCCATGCTAATATTCATACTTCCATACTAATATTATAAATGTGAAAGTGTGTCTGTCTGTCTGTCCGTCTGTCCCTCTGTCTGTTACCTCTTCACGCTGAAATCGCTGAACCGATTTTACTGAAATTTAGGATGGAAATACTTTGAGTCGGGAGAAAGGACATAGGATACTTTTTATGCCGGAAAAATGTACCGTTCCCGCGCGATAAACGAATTTTGGCGCAAAGGAGTTGCAGGCGTCATCTAGTAGTATATTCATCTCTACTTGAAATCCGTACTATTATTATAAATTCGAAACTGAGTCTGCCTGTTACCTCTTCACGCTCAAACCGCTGAACCAATTTTACTGATATTTGGTATGCCGTATAGATATACTTTGAGTCCCGAGAGATATAGGATAGTTTTATCCCGGAAAAATGCACGGTTCTCGCACATTTTTCGATAAATGAATTTTGGTGCAAGGCGGAGTTGCGGGCGCCGTCTAGTGACTTAAATAATACATTTTTTTTATATTATATTATTATGAATTCATTCAATCTTGAGATCAACTGTATTCGAAGACAATAACGAAGGAAACAAATAAAAAGACGGTTTGTAGGCTGCTGTTCGAACTCAATTGTTGGCGGAAGTCAAGGATTTCGGTAAAGCATTCGATACGAATTGTCAATTGGGTCCGCATGTGTAAACTAATTCCGCTGATTGGCGTAGCATTCACTGAATAACAAAAGGGGTTGTTTTGAACACGGACTTTTGTATAATGGATTCCAGGTAACATGTCATTTCGCGTTGGACGTAGAATTATTATGCATTGAACGAAAGTTCATAATCAACATTGTGAAATCGTGGATTGTGATACGAAATAAATAGGTGTGAATAAGAACATGCGCGGTCCCTGGGAGGGGGAACAAAGGCGATGCAAAATCTAGGTGATTACTGTTACCTAGGTTTTACGCCTCCCCACTTAAATTTCAGACTGCGACCTAGAGGAACGAAGAAGATACCCGTCGTTTCTTCTAGCTTGAACACTTAATAATTTGAAATACTTGATTGCAATAGAATTCATACACACATTTCAAATTCAACCCCTATTGACATATCAATATGCACTAGAACAAGGTAAAAGAGTTTTATTTTGTACTTTCACAGAAGTTGATTTATAGACAGATGGTGGACGTACGTAATTTGGTAGTGTTATGTTTAATCGAGCTGACAGATCGCGACTAATATTGAACTGATATAAGCCTACCAAATGGGGCAGGTCCATCAACTGCTTATAGGTGCTCCCAGACAGAAGTTATATAACGTTATAAAACATTGTGTAACACGATAACATTTTATAACATCGTGTTACATACGCTACAACATTTCATAAAAAATAAACGTATTTTGTTATAACTTGTAAATAACTTCTGTCTGGGAGCACCATAATATTATGAGTGAATTTCTTCGATGGTACATATTTTATGCAAAATGTATCTCAATTCTCACCTGACGTCAGCCGTGTGTCGTTCCAGATCTACTGTCAGTAATTCGAAATTCTGATCTTCAGACACCCTTAGCCAGGACACCTGTAAGAAAATGACATTACAACGGCCTGTAGCATAAAGCCCGAATACCTCAGGCTTCGTTTAAAGGACGCTCCTCGTAGGCACTCCTTTAATCATGCTTTAGGGAGCTCTTAGTTCGAAATCGACTTATGGCCATTATTTTTTTATAAGGTGAACGTTATTTTTAAAATTAAGTATTCAGGTCATCTCACGTGATCCTTAGGATTAGTATTGTTTGAATAGTTTTTCTTTAGCTAATTACACTTGAAAGAAATGTTCTTATACTTATTTAACCACGTGGCCATTCATTAAAATACGTCAGTTAACATTCACCATCGTGCGTTTTCTGACAGGAGTTTAATAATATTGAACAGTGTTATTGAGCGGTTTAGGCCGTGTTTCCACCTGCAAGACAACAGTCGCGAGAAGTATCTGACAGTCTGTCTGACAGCAGCTTGCATGTGTAAACCCCGTAGCAAGCGCTGTCGCGACAATTTGTCAAGCGCTTCCTGCGAGTAGTTGCGACAGCATGTCTAAACAATATGTCTGCGAGGACTCGCGACAGATCGCGCTGCGGGTCACCGCATAATATTATATACGGTCTTATTTCGAATAGCATTTATCCGCGAGCTTCTCGCACGACATTTATTGCAGTAATAAATTGCAGGAATTTGTATGAAATGTAAAACAATATTGCAAGAATCTCACGCAAGACTTCCGCGAGTTTGCTTGCAGTTGGAAACACGGCCTAATATTTTGTGGTAAGCTAATCAAAAGCAGCAAAAGCGCCAGTAAATTGATTAAGAAACTTCAATAAAAAATCTAAGAAACCGTTTACAAATTGCTTGTGATCTGTAGCCGCAAAACCGCGCGTTTTGGCGGACGTATAAAATCAAGCCAAAAGTACATAGAATATTCGTTAAAGGATTCTGGATTAGCCAAATATTTACCGTTTTATCTCTAAGCGAAGATACTTGGCAGTCAAACAGCACGGTCGCTCTCGTGTCTGCATCTATAATAGTATCCGAACTCATGTCTCCCTCGAACGAAGGCGCTTTAAATCTGCAACAAAGTAGTTTGCTAAATGATGCACGCTTTTATAACGCGCGAACTTCATACTTTATGGATATTGAAGTGAATAACTTGGATCAGAATTCAAATACGTGGATGGAATTTTTAAAATATTAGAGATGGTTATCAAGATTATCTATAAGATTACTAGGTATTTAGAGTAAAAGACGTAATATTTAATGGACACTTATGAAAGAGGATCATGTAGATTAATGTCTAAATACACTAGGCCGAAGTTACGCGGCGTAAATTCTGCATGATTACGCCCGCAATGTATTTTAAATTACCAATGGCACACTATAATTCCGTCGCATTCCGTCTGATTTTGTATGCGTTTGACATTGCGGACGTAATCATGCGGAATTTACGCCGCGTAACTTCAACCTAGCGTGTTTAGACACTTAGAAGTTTTCCACTCGTGCGAAGCCTGGGCGAGTCACTAGTTTTCATATAAATGCGACTACAAACTAATTTAATTTGATTTATTTCTAAAATATCCCACTTAGTGAATTCCTTAATGCAGCCGTAATAAACAAGTTCCGCTGCAGTCGAACGTTCCCTGTAATTATGCCAAACATTTTACCAGGCGTCTGCTTCGTAAATTCCTTAATAACTTTAATCTAAGCGGAAAGGGGAAAACATCGCAAATAAATAGTATACTATCCATACTAATATTATAAGTCGGAAAGTGTGTCTGTCTGTCTGTCTGCCTGTCTGTCTGTCTGTTGCCTCTTCACGCCCAAACCGCTGAACCGATCTTGCTAAAATTTGTCATGGAGATACTTTGAGTCCCGAGAAAGGACATAGGATACTTTTTATCCCGAAAAATGAACAGTTCCTGCGCGATAAACGAGTTTTGGCGCAAAGGAATATCCAGGTTAAAAATATTAAAAATTTGCAAGTGTGTATATTATCTGTTATCTTTGATGACAGGTACTTTGTATCCCAAGTAGAATAAATAAAATGGATTAGTTTTTATTGCAATATTCCTGCAACAAAGCAATGTATGCATATATTATTTACTAGCGACCCGCCCCGGCGTCGCACGGGTATAAAATATATAGCCACTGAAAAAATTATGCCTATAGCCTTCCTCAATAAATGGGCTATCTAACACTGAAAGAATTTTTCAAATCGGACCTGTAGTTCCTGAGATTAGCGAGTTCAAGTTAGCCCTTTCAAATAATTTCCCCCGTTTTTTCCACATTTTCCTCTATTTCTTTGCTTCTAATAATCTTAGCGTGGCAAAATATAGCCTATAACCTTCCTCGATAAATGGGCTATCTAACACTGAAAGAATCATCAAAATCCGTTGCGTAGTTTTGAAGATTAAAGGGAACAAAGGGACATGAGGGAAGAAGGTGACTTTGTTTTATAATTAACCCCCGACAAAAAAGAGGGGTGTTATAAGTATAGATAGATATAGATAGATGAATTCATAAAGAAGACGAGCATTATGA
This sequence comes from Polyommatus icarus, assembly GCA_937595015.1. Lineage (NCBI taxonomy): Eukaryota > Metazoa > Arthropoda > Insecta > Lepidoptera > Lycaenidae > Polyommatus > Polyommatus icarus. The sequence continues at coordinate 8,992,610 of OW569340.1, forward strand.
GGTGTTAACAATAAATCGTTAATATCGTTTCTGTATAGAGAAGTAGATTATAAAATTTTAACAAGCGTCAATTTATGCCACTACTGCGTTTTTATTTAAATGCATAATTCAGCTAAATCTAAAGCTAAAATCTCACTATCCGAATGAAATTTGCCGTGTGAATTGTTATTAGTTCTTGTTTCTTTCCATATTATTATGTTCGCTATTTAAGTGCTTTCCGATACGATCTGCTACGTTATTGGAGATTGGATCTTTCTAATATAATATATCATTGGGGATAAGAATAACACAATGTAAAACTTTCCGATCTTCCATTTCAAGAAAATAACATTATCTATCTTCTACTAGAACTTACAAATATAGTTCTATGTTTAAATACGAAACTATTTCAAAGTTTTAATGATGTTTTTATTCACAACTGAGCCAAGGCATGTTTTATGCTTTTTGACGTGATAACGTCTTATAATTCGATGGAGCCGGCTGCACGTACGAAAAAACATGACTCATGCGGCGTTACCTCGCTCTGAGGCGTTCCATTTTCTTATGACGCTGTCACGTTCAACTATCGTCAGTAAACCGACTTTACAGACAACCGATTTTTTGTTTCAAATATTTTGCTTTCCTATCCCTTCTTTTCATTTTTACATTTGTAATGATTAGACTCATGTTCTCATACAAACTTTTTGCTCAGTATGTAATTCCGTTTGATTAAAATTTAATGAAGTTAGCCTTCAATAATATAATACTAATCCAATCATAATAGCAACTTGAAACTCTATTTTGGTTAATTAATCAATCCAATCAGCAATATTCCGACAAACATCATTGCTGTAATTATAATCTACATGGCGCGGTCCCTTAGCGATAAAACGTCTGTCCTCAAACTTTCCACCGTTGTGTTTACACTGTCCTTAAACTAGGACAATTATATTAACAATGTTTGTTGTAAGGTTTGACATGCCCGGAATATTTGTGTACTCCATTCGTATGCTAGCGAGCTTATTTGATTACGAAGTTTCAGTTGAATTAATATAATATATCCCCCACTGCCTCTGTTTTATCTATTATTTTTCAGTTTCATTTACTGGGCTATTTTTGAGATTCAGATAATATGAGATCATTGTGCGGGTGCTTTTTTGAATTTTTTGACCCCCGGTGAGACTTCGTGAGATTTTAATCAACCCCCCCTCCCCCTTCTCAAATCTCACGTCAGATTTTACAAAATGTGGGTTTCTACTTTCTTACGTAAACGTTTGGTTTGATAGTCAGTAGATTTTCTTTCGAACGAATTTGTAAATGATCTTAATCGTATAACCATTAAATTTTAAGCATACGTACAACCATAGAGGTATAACCTAGATGAAATGGACCAAAAAAGTATTATTTTATCGACTCGAACTCGGTTGTCTGTAAAGTCGGTTTACTGACGATAGTTGAACGTGACAACGTCATAGCCTTAAATGTAACGCCTCAGAGCGAGGTAACGCCGCATATTGCGTTATGTTTTTTTCGTGCGCACAGCCCATATCGAATTATAAGACGTTGTCACGTCAAAAAAAAAAACAACTTTACGTAGACGCGTATTAGTCCAACTCTAAATTATATCGTGCAATATTTAGTAAGACGAGCAGAAGGTACACATCTTGAAATCTCAAAATATCGGTTGAAGTTAAATCAACAATACCAGTGTATACTTTTGGCTTCGTAGACTACACTAGCTATCAAAGAGCTGATGATGATGAATCCTATATTGAGTTTTTATTAGGCACGGTCACGAATGACGCTGAAATTGTTAACATGGCCGACATGTCGTCAACTCGCTTTGCCAATTGAAACTGAACTTTCGCCTGGGCTGAAACAAAATATGTCGACAGGAAAATTGAAATTTAGCTTCGGAATAAGTGACCTAAAAATATTTATAATTAACGTGCCGGCTGAAAATATTCAACATTTTACTAATTATTTCATAGAAGCGAGAATTTTATTTGAAATTCTTCAGCTTAAATAAGCGGTAGAGCTAGGATTGAGTTAGGTTTAAATTAATGTATAGGATATTGAGAGTTCAGTTAATATAAAAAAATCTATACAGTACCAGTAACTAGTCTGGTACACTCCAAAAAATATAATAATATAACTAGATCTGAACGGTGAACTTTCCCTGGACTTTCACGAATATATTTTCAAGACTACAATAAGGTAAATCGGTTCAGCCGTTCTTGAGTTTTAGCGAGACTTAGAATACATTTTTATTTATATCGATAACTTCTGTTCACGTTGGGGGTTAAAAAGTTACAGCGTAATAATGATGCTCTAAAGTGTAACAAAGGATCTCTTTAGCACTAGAGTCTCCTAAAGTTCAGGACAAAATGATAGCACCTTTCACGTTTGCGACATTATTCGTCCATTTTACGGCAGTTTGGAAGTTACGTGTGACCTCCAATAAAACGTGATTTACGTCCATAAATATTCAATGCGCCTTCGATTAATATTTCGAACACCAAGACTACGGATAATTCTCTAGAGTCAGGTGGTATTGATGACAAGTTAACTAACCGTGTGGTAAATATAACTTGCTAGCTGATCTGGCAAATGTTTTGCTTTAATATACATTATACGTCTTCTGAAAGGGCTTATCTCGCGAAATACTGGAGCAATTTTTATGTAATTTGGCACATTTAAAAAGTAGACCACTTGAAGGATCATAGGCTATCGATTTTAATCATATTTTCAGTGGCTATATATTTTATACCCGTGCGACGCCGGGGCGGGTCGCTAGTACATTACAAGTTGAAGAGTTTGTTGCTAATTTGTTGGTTTGAACGTGCTAATCTCAAGAATCGAGAAATTATTTTAGGATTATCCATTTACTGAGTATGGTTTAAGAGTTTAACATCACCCTCCGACCAATACGAGCGAAGCATCAGAGAAAAACATGAAAAAAACTATTGGACCGCGTTTTACAATGTTTTGCACAGGTTTAGAGGTGACCACACTAATGGACAGGCTTTTTTTTAATGTACAGGAACATGTACAATTTAGTACAGAAAATGTACAGCGGAATTCTTTATTTACCCGGAACCTCTAATTCCTTTTTATGTATGTATAATAAATAATTATATTATATAACATAGATCCTTCAACTGAATTTATCTATGAATCAAATACGTTGCGTTGTTATAAAAACCAAGCAAAATAATATATTATAAGCATAGACAACGGAAAGCGGGGAGAAATTCTAGCGTTATTTTATATGAGAAAATCTAATTATCTGACTCCTTGATTAAATTGCAGATAGGAGAGGTATAATTCCAAATCTTATTTTTATAATTATTTTAAACCCCCGACAAAATATTGGTGTGTTATTATAAGTGTGACCTGTCTGTATAATATCTCTGTGTATCTGTCCGTGGCACATAGCTTTCAAACGGGAATGCTGATTTTGATCCTATTTTGCATACAAAGTTTTCATTAAACTGACATGATCGAGATTGTTCCTAGCCATCATAGCTCATGTTATATGTACTTATGTGTTATTTTTTTTTTGTTTCTGAAATCGAATAAGTATACAAAGTTACCGTACACATGCCGTATACTTACTAAACTGTACAGAATAAAAGGAACTATTTTACGAACGTCGACATTGTATTGAGATCGACCCAAAGGAGGTTTACTTATTTTTTAATTTCTACAACTTCAAAGTATCGTGAACTTGAAAGAAAATAAAATCATAAGACGCTTAGTTTATTATACAAGCTATTTTGGAATTCAATAGGAATGTTATTGTATGAAATAATTCACAAAGAAAGAACTTCGTGTAACACATTTAAGTTAAAAATATTTTTGTAAAGTTTATAAAGAAATTATTTCCGTTACCACAAAGGAAAATGTTATGAGATTCTATAGATACGAGTAATTAGTGTGTATTAATAAAACACAAAAAAATTGTTTTGCGTAGATTGTAAATTAATCCCTCTTAAATGTATTTTGTAGTAAACAGGTATGTAGGATAAATCCATACAAATAAAATGCTAAAGTATATTGGTCTTCTTTTCTGTAACCTCTTCACGCCTAAACCACTGTACCGTTTTTAATTGAATTTGGTATGGAGATACTTTGAGTTCCAGGAAAGAATATAGGACAGATTTGATTTCGGGAAAAATTATGGTTCCGGCGAGATTATTGAATTTTAGTACAACTTCGTTGCACTAAAATTCAATAATCATAGGGCATCATAGTAAGCTAGTATTTTAAAGCACATATCGTAAAATATTTTAACACTATTACAAGTACTAGTATCTACAGACCAAATTTCAGCATTATTGGTCATAGTTAGGGGAGCCCCTAGAACAATTTTTGTTTATAACTATCAAGCTATTTTTATGAGCAGCTTCATTTTGATAAGACAAACAACATATTTTTATGTGCAAAAAATGTTGAAAGTGGTAGCTAACAGAGATAGAAATGATTTCATACTTAAAATTGATGGTCCTAAAATGATTGTTCTATTTGTACTGTTACTCTTACTGGTATATTAGTTATCACTCTTAAATAATTATAACTATAATTAACCTTCCAATATACAAAAAATCTGCTGGTTAAGGTTTCATTTTAGGGTACCGTAGTCAACCAAGTTTTGTTGAATACAGAAAATATTATAAATAAGTTTGGGCAAATTATAATACTAGTATGGACACAAGTATTTATAACAGTATTAATTCATCAATACTCTCTGCATCTTCATCGATCACACTATTATCACGGACTTCTGCAGCTTCACAAACTTATATTATTCTAATGACTATGAAGTCATTATAATGTCTATGAACTTCATAGTTCATAGACATTCTATACCGAAACTTCATAACTTCGTGTTTCGCTCGGTTTTTAATGAGTTCAGCTTCTCATTTTCGCTCAGGTGACTCAGAACTTCAGCGTGCAGCGAAATTAAGAACCTTGTTTGGTTTTAACATAAGTTGGATGTTGATGTTACTATTTATAGGTTAACTTATTTTTAACTGACTACAACATGAGTTCAACTTTCATACTATATATCTTTGCTAAGCTTGAGAGTTTAGAGACTAAACAACACACATTTGGTCTATAGCAATGTTGGTAAATTTATTTTGTTCGTAACGCTGGCAATAATCTTCTTTTTTTTTTTTACTGAACAACCATCTATGCAGGCAAGATTCATGATGAGTCACGCAGAAATAGGAACATAATTGTTTTACATACAAATATTACTTGATGGCTGGTTTCAGAAGTTTTTCTTAAAAATGTATCTACGTTCAACAACGTTATTCATTGGTTATTTTCATAGCTTTAGCCCCAATTCCACCAACGTCTTAACAGCTTGTTAAAATATTGTCATGTCTTCTCTTTCATTTATACGAAAAACGAAAGAGGTAACACGTGATACTAATTCGAGCGTTAACTTTAACAGTCGTTGGTGATATTGGGTCTAAGCCGAAAAAGGGCTAGTGAAATATATTTTCAGTGAATAAACCTCAGAAATCGGGCACCATAATATTGCTATGCTTAAGATGGAGCAGGTACTCACTTATCATGAAAATGTTTGTTGCTGGTAGCGTAGGAGTCGAATATGTAGTTCAGCATGGGTGAGCCCTCCTTTCCCTTCCTGCTGGTGACCCGACGTGGCTTGCTGGTGAACACCACGGCGGTAGGCTTAGTGATCTGATATGTTGTGTCCAGGCCAGGGGGAGCTGAAACAAAACGAAGAGACGGTAATCTAATGCTGCGTTTCCATACTTGCCAAGGTTTGACCAGCGTCCACAAGCACAAGCGTGTAAAGAGAGTATCTGGCTTGGCTGGCGTGAGCTTGTGGACGCTTGTATCCGAACCGGTTTAGGGTCAATTCAGATCGCAATGCGACGAGACGAGGCGAGGCGCCGCGCGGCATAAATTTGTATGGATTTGACAGATTTCAATTGCGTGTGACGTGAATTTCGAATCTGTCAAATCAATACAAATTTAGAAATGCATCTACGCGTCGCATTGCGGTCTGAATCAACCCTAAGTGTTGGTTTTTGGACACATATTAAAGGGCCCTTGATTGTATGTACGTTATACATTGACGCATTCACAACCGTGTAAACGACTTCCAAACGCCAAGCGAGATTTGTGAACGCTTGTGCCTAGCGGCAACAGAAATACAATATAATCTGTTAAAAAAACAGCTACGTGGCTATCACGGCTATTGAATAATGTATAGTCTGGAGATATACAGACGGACCTACAGACAGTGAGGCAGACGAACAGACAGCGAAGTCTTAGTACCTAACAGAATTCCATTTTTACCCATCTCTACCTTTTATGTTGAATGATACATCAACTACCGTCAATCTCAGTGCAAAAATTTAAAGCTTTATAACATAGTTACATTACGTAATGATAGAACGTGGAAAAACTAGAGCAATTTTCCGTTGTTCTGACGAATAATAATCTGCGTCAGCTGCTCGCTCCCTCATATCAGAAAATAAGATAAATTTTTCATATTAGTCAAAGTTTTGTTGGTAAAAATAAGCAAAAAACTATTGTAATTTACATTTAAAGGGAAAAAAATGTGATCTCGTGAAGTTTTACTAACAGCCCCCCTAGACAAGCGGCAAGCGATTATCATAAACGCTAACACCAACTGCAACGCCACAAAATGTATGGGATTTGACATTAGTATTCGCTAGCAAAGTGATGACTTATATGTCAAATCGCATACATTTTTACAGCGTTTACGACAATCGCTTGCCACTTATCTACTAGGGCAGATAAGTTAAGAGACTAGGATATTCACCATCGGATCAGGGACCCGATTCTTGTCGGTGTCATTTCGATCGTAGGTTACCTCACTCACATGCTGATTTACGCGCAAGTAAGACATCGTGATCAAAACGACATTTAAGGCCCCCAGACTCGAAAGTTCTGGGAGTAAGACTGGATGTAGTAAGTGCCCTGATGTGGTAAACGCCATGACGTGGTAAGTCCTATGACTACAAGTGCCCTCATGTAGTAAGTGCCCTCATGTAGTACCTGACTGGCAAGTGTTCTGACATGGTAAGTGCTCACCGGTGACGTGCAGGTGCGGGGCTCCCACTCTGATGAGGAGCGCCATCAGCAGCAGCGGGCGGAGCATGCCGCCGCATCCTACCCGCGCAGCAGGCTCCCTGCAACAAAACACAATATCAAGGCTGCGTTTCCACCAGAGATGTGCGATGGAAATGTGTCGTGCGAGGATGTCTAGCTGTGCTGTGAAAATGTGTAGGTGTTTCCGCCAAAGCTGTGCGATGAACATGTGCCTACGAAGATTTGTAGCGGATCTGTAAAAAAGAACATATTGAATACGGTCGAATTGAGAAACCTCCTTCTTTTTGGAAGTCGTTTAAAAATGCGCTGGTACAATATGCGCAACGCAAGCCTAGGAATACAACCATCTCAACACACATTCCTCGCAACACATCCCTCGCACACATTCCTCGCAACACATCTCTCGCACACATTCCTAGCTTGTTTTGTATGCGCAAATATCTAGCTCCGCTAAGCCGTTTCCACCAGAGCTGTGCTGACCAAGGTGAAGCGATTCTATTGGTTCTTTACAAACACATCCCTCACTATGCATCCTCGCACATCTTTAGTGGAGACACAGCCTAACACTGGAACACACACAATGCCCAAACGTCTGCTCAGCGGCCTGCAATCAACCCGGGCGGATCTGCAGGGTAATTCACGATTCCCGTTCGAAATTCGGAAACTTTACCATGCGGTCATTGGTCAACGCCTAGCGCGGCGAGCGTTTATTGGATGTTCGCGAATCCGAGTCAAATTACGCACTGTGAGTCAGGGCCCAGGAATGTCGATTGGGCTGGGAGATATATTTTTATATCAGCGTTTCCAAACATTTTTTAATTGAACTTGGAATAGAATAATAATTCAATTGCTCATGAAATGTCATGAGCAATTGAATTATTATTCTATTATTTGGCGTAATGATGCCAAATTTGAAGATACAAAAGCTATAAGCTGTTAATATTGGACTTGAAAGCATCAGGAGTTAAACTGAACGCTTTGATGAGCGTCATCAAAACAAATACATGATACTCAAAATATTAGGCCGATTATTTTATTTGTTTATACGCTAAAGTCGCTAAACCGAATTAATTGATACTTTAAAAAGCCACAAGATAGTTTTTGTCGCGAAAAGTGACATACTGTGTCCAAGCGAAAAATTCATACCTGCCTAAAATAAACTTTCGATTATCTGATTTTATAATAAATTTAGCTTAATAATCGTAATATTATTTTCTCCGAACAATACATTTTGGGCTGTAGATTTCACGTTTGTTACGATAATCCGATTATTCTCATGGGAACGAACACGGCTGAATTCCGAAACTTCTAGTACATAATAAAATCTGATAGTTTTTTGTGGGTTTTATTTGGAGAGACGTGCGCGGTGCGTTGTTAACACTGAATAAGTAACCGTAAAGTATTTGCTCACGCATTGGAGAAACAGTAGGATGTTTTGGTGAATTTCGTGGTGGCATGGATGCAAATAGCTGACACTCAAAATAAAAAATAAAAAAATACGAGTTGCACTCTGGGAGTGCCGGCAGAAGTGAAAACTTAATTATTAACGTTGTGCATTTTTATTTTTTATGAAAATCGATTATTAAAAAATCGACTTTTTTAATTAATCGAAACTCTTACAATCGAATAAATTTTCAAGTTTTAACCCATTGTTTATGAAAATCGATTTTTAAAAAATCGATTATTTTTAGTTAATCGAAACCCTTACAATTCGAGTTTGAGTTCGAGTTTTCGAGTTCGAGTTTTCGAGTTTTCGAGTTTTCGAGTTTATATTTAATTATAAAATATGTTACATACAATTTGACATTTGACATCGAGCCCCATAAGAGCACCGGTGATCACGACAACAATAGAATAACTAACAATAGATTTCCAAGCATCGGCGACCGAAAGATTAATATTATAATATTTTCTAATAGTGATAGACTGTAAACAATATTGTTATTGTGACGGGCTCCCACACAAAACTGCGAATACGCATCGCATCGTAATCATTCGCAAAGTCATTTTTAGTAGGTATGAGTTTTGTTGCAGATTTTTGCGATGCGATAGGAATTCACAGAGAGCACTTATAACGAGAATAAAGGGTTAATTTTAAATGCTATAATCGTGATAAGGGCTTATTACGAGAATATATCATTTAAAATTTACAGATTTTTTCGCATAACACTTCGTATCTCCGACACTTTGGCGAAAAAAAAATATAGCTAACAATAATATAATAATAATATTTAAACAATAAAATCTTTCATCTTTTTAAATACTTATAACTGGCAACCCTATATTGTTGTAACATGGGTTGTTGCGAGACAAACTTCGTTCTAATATCAAGTTTGCAACTTCCTAAGCTTCTTCATACCGGATACGTGTATTTTTCTTCTAACTACCACCGACGTAGAACCATAACATTGTTATCACGAACTTTGTTATTAGTATAACTTACAAATGCGATTTTTTATGCAAACTGACTTTATCTTATATAGTTATAAAGTAAGAAAGAATAGGCTTGGAAACCCTGAGGGTCAGTTAATATTGCAACGTGAGTAACTATCGTGAATCGTGATACAAACAACTAACAAGATCTCTCTATTCTTTACTCTCATAACCCAGAGGGACGGAATACCGACACGACTGGCGAGAGATTAGGCGCAGGACTTTTTACATGCCCATCCGATGCATAGATCATCTTACTTGTCAGACAATCAGGTGCAGGGTGCATTGCCCTAACCAAACTTGGAAATAACACGTTTCCAACGCGGGAATCGAACCCACGACCTCCGAGTCAAAACCTACACTCTGAACCACTGGATCACGTAGGCGTTAGTTTCGAATGAAAATTATAAGAATGACTACTCCATCAACGTCGCAGCTCCATAAATTATCGTTAAGGCAATTTAAAGTGCAGTTTTTAAAAATTAAAAAATACTGGAGCGTTGAAAGCGCGGTTAATTACCGCTAGCTGTACCGCCTTAATAACGCACAATGACCGTACATTTTTCACACCGCACATTTTTATCTGATTTTATTTTCCATTTTCCTGATTTTAAAGTGAACTTTATATAACTTCCTTCCTAATATAAACCTTTATTAGGCTGCCACGAATATTTCAAGAATAAAATTAGCCAAATCGGTTCAGCCATTTTCGAGTTTTAGCGAAACAAAATTAGATTTTCCTGTTTTGATAGAGTATTTTTACTGGAACTGAAACAGAATAAGAGGACATATTCTGTTTGTATAGTAGTCGTATTTAAGAATCTAAGGTTTATGTAACATCCCTTCTAATATTATAAATGTGAACGTGTGTATATCTGTCTGTTTCGTCTTTACGTCCATGACTAGATCCCACACGCCTTTACAAAGCTAAGATCGCTAGTTTCTTTAGTGACATCATACAATTATTATATACAGATCATACAATTATACACAGAGACAGACAACACAATATCTGAGCGCTAACATGACAAAGTTAAGTACCTATAAGAACAGGTCATGTGACCTGGTTTGGGTACTTAGTACCATAAAAATTGTTTAATTTAATGTTAAGATATTGTTATTGTAACAATAATTCCTGTAATGTAAACAATGTACCTTGCATATATTGTTATCAGCAATAAAGATTATTATTATTATTATTATTATATCTAAGGATACATAACTGCAATGTTATCACACTAGAGGGCAGAGGCAACACCAGCATAGATAGTAAACAAAAAGCTTTGTTCGATATTTGACAACGTTTCTGTCAATATTCCGATGCGCGCGCGATTCATGTGCGCAACATGTCGATTTTTGGCAAAGATCTTTAAGGGCGTTCCGTCCGGAGATTCCGTAATTGACCGTATTTAAAACCTTATAAACTCATAATCTGAAAGCTACAAAGTTATAATAAAAATACAGCAATAATGTTCAGTATATCAACATTCCTTTTTTGTTGTTTTAAATTTTCTATTTTTGTTTCTTATACTCATGATATCAGCTTCCAAAGTAATACCAATTTGTTAAAATTCAAGCATACATTCAGCATCTCCTTAGGATTTACAAATTACTTTTATTTGAAACTCACGCTAATAGATCGACAATATCATAAACTACATATTCGCCGTTTTAAATATTTTTTAGGACAATTTTGAACTAAGATAAGTAAAAATAATAGGGTTTTGGCGCGATCTCCGCAACGCGGCAAATGTATGGCCAAGGTCGTTTGCTCGGGGGATGGCCTTAAATAGTATCTTAATATGGTCAATGGTTTTTGGTCATAATAAATGTTTACGTAATATGTGCTGGTAGCGCCCTCTACCGACAATGCGTAATAGTTCCTTTGAAACAGTATTAGGAAACAAGATATAATTTTCAAATAGTAATTAATTAAGAAACACATTACCGTTATGTGACTTTTGACTTGTCACACGGGCGCGCCGGCTTTTAGCTTAATTCGCTTTCACAAATTAAAACATACGAATAAAATGCTCGTTAAAATAATACCGCAAATGATATCCACCGCTTAAAATGGTTTATAGAACTTTCGTAATTACTATGCTACTAGTACATACGAGTACTACGGAAAAGTCACTTAGTCAAAAAAATCGGCCTAGTTCGAGTTGGACTCACACACGAAGGGTTCCATATCGTTAAAGAGCAAAACGAAGTCTTAGTAATAGGGTCCCGTTTTTACCCTTCCCAAAAACGGGACCCTATTATTTACCCTTAGGGTACGGTACTCTACAAAATGGTTCCACGAAATGCAATGGACGGTAGCTTGGTCGTGGAAATAGTTTTTTAACTTAAAAATCATAATAATTATTATTATCATTAATGAATTTAATATAAATATATAAAACTCAAGGATGGTGATATCAGCTATCAACGCACAGCCCAAACCACTGGACGGATGGACTGAAATTTGGGATGCAGGTAGCTGTTATGACGTAGGCATCCGCTAAGAAAGTATTTTGATCAATTCTACACCCCAAGGGCTTAAAATAGGGGATCAAATTTTTTATATAATAATACTTCTTAACGCGAGCGAAGCCGCGGGAAAAGCTCGTAACTTATAAATCAGAGTTTTTTGAGACAACTTCAGCGTTAAGTAATTTTACTTTCCAATTGACTGATCAGTGATCACACAACATTTCTTATATTTTGTGAAAAATGAAAATGTTTAAAATACTCTTGGATTCAAAATTCTCAAAGTATCTGGATACGGTACGAGAGGTACCAATCTATTTTTATAGACGTCAAAGTGTTTTTCTACTTTGCATTCGTATGGTCCCGTCTCCTGGGATAACGATGTATTGTGGCAAAAACCTACGCTAAAATAATGTAATTCGAAGAATACAGACGAAGTTTATTTATGTACTCGTAACTAGCTGACCCTGAAATAGTAATTTTTATTGTTATTTACGTTAATAAAATCGTTGATCATTTATGGGTGAAAAGTTAGAATAATAATATTATGTATTTTGAAATGAAAATCAATGGAATGACGAAAGAATAAAAATTAAAGGACATTGTGAAAAAAAAAAGATAATATTGCGTTATGCGTTTTTCATTTTTATAACAGCTTTCCTACAGTTTGTGGGTTACTTCAGACTTTAGAAATTGCTACTGAATAATTTTAATATCAAACACAGCATGCTTGGTTTTACCATCAGCTTAAAATAGAGGTTTTTGTAGTGAAAAAGCTTCATATAAAATTTTGCTCTAGTAAAAAGTAAGCAAATTTTTGCTTTAGTAAAAAAGCGAAGTTTCAAAGTAGCAATTGACAACATTTCATTTAATTAATCATTAAAAATAAAAAATACCATTTCTTGGTTTTTATTTCCGAAGTCCTAAGAAAAATTACAGATTTTTTAAATCATTAATTTCCAAGAAAAAAAATTAAAACGAAAAATCCACTTGTGACGTCATTGGTACGGCAGAATACGATACGATACACACCTTTGCTTGTAGGAACGAAAATAATGCAGATCTAAACACAATAACAAATTCAATAACCTCAAAGTAAAATACCACAAAGTCAGTGACAGTACCGACAGTTTTTTTTAAGAAATCAGATACTCGTATCACGTGCAAAGGTATTTTGTTGTTCAACCGTACCAATGACGTCATTTGGCGCTTAAGTCATTTTAGAATGATCAGAATTAAAAACCAAGTTTTATAAATGAAAATGACCACATTTTCAAAAATAAAAAACTATGGGGGGGACCCATAGTTTTTTATTTTTTTATACGTTACGAAATACCCCCGTCGTCCACCCCCGTGCGCGGCGGGGGATACGTAACGTATTTCCCCCCCCCTCAACAAAAAAAAAAGGGGTAATTTAACCCCTTCTTTTATATTTCGTCATAAAACAAGTACAAAAAATAATTGAAATGTTGTCAATTGGAAACAAACACCGCGACGTCAAAACCTATACTAATGTTATAAATGCGAAAGTGTGTCAGTCTGTCTTTCAGATTGTCTCTTACCTCATCGTAGCCAAACAGCTGAACCGATTTTGCTGAAATTTGGTGTAAGGATATTTTGAGTCCCGGAAAAGTAGATAGGATACTTATTATCCCAGAAAATGTACGGTTCCCGCGCGATAAACGACTTTTGGCGCAACAGAGTTGCGGGCGTCATCTATTTTTCATATTTTGTGAGTTTATTTTTGTTATGCTTTGATCTGGCAAGTTCGTTTTCGTACCACCTAACACTAGAAGAACTTTTTAAGTAACCTATATACAGGATGTAACAAAACTAAGCGATCGTAGTTTAGGGTGTATTATTGATAACAGTTTTGTAACATGTTATACCAAATAAAATTTTCTTTCTTTCTATTACGAAACTTTGCTCCCGTCAATCAGTATTCTCGAAAGACTGTTCAAAGACCCTCGATTCCCTTTGACTTCGCACTTAGAATTCAAAGTCTAAGCTAATTCCTAAACCACCCTTGTCAGATTCTGTCAAAAAACCCAGCCGTCTTCCAGTGAATGTGAACACGTGGCCTTTGGGATTTAACCCTTTTCAGATCTTTCATAAAATATGGAACGGATCCCTTTTGAGAATTTCACGAAAGTAGGTTTTCCGTTTTGTAAAAGTAAAAAATATTACCTATGTGGCGTTCGCGGCGATACAGTCAGAAAAACTAGCGCTTAAGGTTATTTATTGCGGATCGTTCCTACTCACCGATAAAATATGTGAGGGAATTTAATTTAAAATTACTGCTTAAAATTATTTAAAATTCATCATGGGTGCGTGTAAAACAACATGTTGCACTTAGGAGCTATCAGAAACGAAACAAAATAGAAAAAGTACGATGTCAGTTTATTTGCTGTGCGGTAGATGAAAAGAAGAACCATATTACTTCCTACTTCGCCTCACCTTACGAGTTTTTGAATACTTCACGTGTCCTCTAGCGAGTTTAAGGTATTTTACACTTCGCAAAAAAGGTGCACAACCACTCTAAAAAGTTTTTACTTCAAAATATAAAAAAAAGAAATAAAATTATTTTTATAATTGATTTATTCAGTTATTTTCATTCCAAATGAATTAACGCTAGTTTTAATGGGATACTTAACAGCTGTAAATTGCATTTTTTTCACACTAGAGGCAGCACCAACATAGACAGTATCCAAGCAGTTTTGTTCGACGTTTGACAACGTCTTTTATATTAAATAAGGGGGCAAACGAGCAAACGGGTCACCTGATGGTAAGCAACTACCGTCGCCCATGGACACTCGCAACATCAGAAGATCTGCAGGTGCGTTGCCGGCCTTTTAAGAGGGAATACGCTCTTTTCTTGAAGGCTTGCAGGTCGTATAGGTCCGTAAAAACTGCTGGTGACAGTTCGTTCCAGAGTTTTACAGTGCGCGGCAGAAAGTTACGCGAAAAACGCACTGTCGAAGACTGCCACTCATCAAGGTGATGAGGATGGTATGTTTTTCGCGTGGGACGATGGCGAAAAGTTGCAAGTGGTATGATTCCGAACAATTCGTCTCTGTCAAAAAACGTCAATATTCTGATATGACATGTCGGATTTTGGTGGGATTATTTATTGTACGTAGAATACGTCTTGTAGTGTAGTGCCCTCTGCTCCAACGTAATATAACCTATTATATTTTTATTTTGCAAGCCGTACTAAGCCGTAAAATAGTTTATGAGGAACATTCGTATGGCTATTCAAAGTTAGCACAAGTCCTCAGTGCAGATTGTTGGAACCGCAATTCAAAATTCCGGACCGCAAAAATGAGAGGAATAAAAATAATATCAGCCGCTTTTTAAATCTGTGATACATGTTTTACAAACTTACAAAGCTGTTTTGTCAAAGTACGCTTATTCTGTAAAATCCAACATTTTTGTTTCGATGCTGTCTCGGTATCACGTAAAAGAAACACTTATGGGCCCTCTCTCCCTAAATTAGCAGGTCGATTGTCAGTGCGAATATCGACGTAAATGACATTAAAATACCATTCATTTAATAATAATAAAATACCATTAAAATACGGTGGCGGTTTCGACGCTCGCCGCGTCCATGATAGGGCGAAATAGGAGAAAAAACCTTTTTAAGGCTTTATATTATAATACATATTTCAAAAAAGTAAAAAAACCAAACTATTAACTTATAATGTATTTCAAAGCAGTAGATATGTTTTATATATTCTTTTGATAAATAATGAAGGAGTAAAGTGGTTTCATTCGATGATTTGGAGGTGATTTGGTTTTTTTATTTCTTTATTATGTGATATGGCAAAACCAAATTACGTATCATATCATGTAGATTACTAATTATTTTCAGATTTTTTTCAGAATTTTCAGATATAATTTCTCTGTTAATGCCGATGAAAAGTTGTTTCATCTGCACGCTTTTTTCGAGAGAGCAGCCTTAAGCTTCAGCCAAACGTACGCAACCAAAGCGGCTGCGAAGCGGGAGGTCTGCACCGCGGGACGTTCGCTTCGGCAGAGCGTTAATAATAATCTACGGTTTCGCACCGTAGTCCGCAAGTGTGCACATCAGTTTCGCGTTGCAGACGCTCCTGTCCCGCGTCCCGCTCGCGTCCCGCGTTACTGACGCGTATATTTGGCCGAAGCCTTATTCCTCCATCTCACAAAATTTCGATCAGGTGAAAAGACCTGACATAAGCTTAACATTTTTAGTGCAACTGACAAAATAATATAGTATAACGTCCCAAAAGTTTTCAGTTTAAAAACAACGTATTACAAAAACTCAAGATAGCAGGTACTCAAAGAAATAAGACATTCCCAAATCCCACACGACCGCGCTTATAAAATTGAAACATTCAAGCACAAGTCGTGAACAAAGTGAATGCAATTCTGCCAACTTGAGAATCCAATCTGCTTGTAACTACTGAAGTTTCATTGGACACGGAAAAACTTCTTACTGTTTAACCTATGTTATTTCTAGTGCGAATATGTGAAATTGAAAAGTACATATTATGCACTGATATTATATATATTATGCGAATGTGTG
Source organism: Polyommatus icarus (assembly GCA_937595015.1). Classification (NCBI taxonomy): domain Eukaryota; kingdom Metazoa; phylum Arthropoda; class Insecta; order Lepidoptera; family Lycaenidae; genus Polyommatus; species Polyommatus icarus. The sequence continues at coordinate 9,009,177 of OW569340.1, forward strand.
TCTGTCTGTTGCCTCTTCACGCTTAAACTGCTGAACCAACTTTGTTGAGTTTTGGTAAGTTGATACTTTAACTCCCGGGAAAAAGGCATAATATGATATTTTTTATCACGGAATACTGTATGATTCCCGCGTAGGTAATAAACGAATTTTGTTGCAACGGAGTTGCGGGCGTCATCTGGTATTATTAAAAGTAAATATTAAGGGAATAGGTGGTAATGTGGCCCCTGCACATATATTGGCTCCCCTCAATATTTAATGTTTTAACAACGATACTCCAGTATAATTTTGGTGGAACGGGATGCTCGCGGCATGCTACTTATTTAGCACCGTACAAATCCAACACAGACTGTCAAGTTCGATTGTCATTCGATCAAGTTAAAATTTCTATAGTTGTTATGATTTTATTTCTATGATTTTCTATGATTTTATTTCTATAGTTGTTATGAAACAGAAATATTTGGCTTTTGTGTTTAAACATCGGATACATCAAACTGTTCTTCTACGGAATTTAAAAGGTAAATATAAACTTATACATTTAATAAATATTTTTGGTACGTTTGTATTAGCAATGATTGTAATTTGGCCCCCTCATATTGGTCGTAATGTTGTTCCAATGACAGAGCTGGAGAGTCATGGGTACAGTATCAAATTTTTGACTAATCGGCTATGTAGCCTGTGGAGGCTCCAAAGGTGACTATTACATTTGTGATTTTTGCCGTTAAGTTTCACTTGTGCAATACATTTAATGTGATATCCCCGGGTGCCCACATTGCCATCACTTGATCTCAAAATACCAAATGTGATTGATTGAGAATAATTAAAACTTTCTATTATCCTGCACGAGTTTTATTGATTCCCTAATAAGACATGTTTAAACCAATGAATAAGAAGTCCCATAATGTATTTTTTGGGTTTCTGACTCCTACAATATATTTTTTAAATAATGCTTGATAAACAAAGTGGGGGGCCACATTACCACCTTCTCCTATATATTATTATTATAATAAAGATAATTATCTTATAAAGAAGAATTTTGCATATTTTATAATCTTACAATCAGAGACGAAAACACCTTGTTATATAGGTTACACACTACACTCTTAACTATATTATATTCGATGCCTACATTTAAAAAATATGACCTTCACCTAGCAAGTTATGTTGCCTAATATATTGTACGGTATACCGTAAGTACCCACAAAATTGACTTTATAGACTCGTAAACTGTACCCCTATAAATTCATCATTCCGTCTATGGGCTAACCCGATGTGAGCCTACTTATAATTTAGGACGCAGACGTGTCCTAACGTTACATGTTATAGTAAATAGGTTTTACAGGGTACAAGGATGCTTTGACATTGTCATCGATATGGACGTGGACATTTTGCTATATGCCAGGGGCGTGCACAAGATTTTGACACTGGTAATGCAGCGATATCGGTTCAGTAGTTTTGGTGTGAAAGCAAAACAGACAGACAAACGGACAAAAAGAGATATTTTCGCATAAATTAATATATATTTACTTAATTAATTATTATTAATTAATATAAACTACTATATTAATATAATAATAATAGTGTGGATATACATTGAAAACTATTTTCTAAACTAATTAGTATAATTACGTACTGTTATGAAGAAATAAAAAACACCATCTGTTGTCACGCGTTGGAACTACAATGAGAGTTTATTTCATCGATGTATACCAATTACCATACAACATAATATTGTGCGCTAAGCTAAAATAAATAAAAAACGCCATCTATTGTTACGTATTAGAAATACAATGTGAATTTATTTTCATCGATATTTCCATGGAAATTAGATAATATATCTTTGCCTCATCAAAATGTAGCCTATGGCTCTCTCAGGCTCTAGACTAACTGTGTTCAAAATTTTATTACAATCGGTTCATTAGTTTTGGCGTGAAACAAAACAAAACAAAAACTTTTTCTTTTACAACTTTTTCATTTTTGTATCTAGTATATTTTAAGTACTCACCTAATCAGCTTAACTTTTGTCTTTTCACATAATCAAGGTTCCGGTTACTTGAGATCCGATCCATAATACGATGTAAATAAATGCAAAATTTCGGCCACAACAAATTATCTTATCCAAGTGAGTGATACTTTATGAATGTACGCAATTATTAATGTTAAACTGTTAAATATTATACAAACTTTCGAATATTAAAATCTAAAATATTCTTAGAAAACTATAAAACCAAAAATAATAATATAATATAGTAACAGTTCTCGATCACATGAAAAAAGCAAATGGCCTCCCAAAACACTAACGGTCTTATTCATAAAAACTTATAGAACACCTAAAGTGTCCTTTATGATCGCTATAAGAAGATTCGCAAAAAATTGTATTCATAATAGCAATATAACATCAAAGAGTTCTATAAACCTATCATAAAGTTATAGAGGCCAGAACCCTACTTTAACAGTACTATAAGATACAAGATGGCCGAACTCATAACAGCTGATAACTCAAAACTGACATTTGTCACAAATATTTTGTAAATGTAAATTGTTGTTCATCAAGAATCGACAAACTATACAAGAATCTATAACAATATATTATTATTTATTTTAAGCTTCTTGGTTATATAATTTTTCCCATTTTTTGTAATAATCAATGATATTATATAAAAAAACTCAAAGCAGATATTATGTTACTACCGCGCACGTTGTGAAGCCATTAAATACGGGCCAATTGACCCGTCTTTTGTATAGTCTGTCTCTTTTATGTAAATGTCATTTCGTAGGTATCTTTTGTTTCACTTATCTGTCAAATTTGACGATTGAATTTGAAAATTTTTCGGAAGCAATTTAAGCCGGAAAATAGTATGAACGTAACAGATCTGTATTTAGTTGAATATCATTGGTAATAATGCAAGCTTTACACTGACACTTGACAGCTTTACTTGACAGTTGACGTTTCGTAATTCGTATGGCGTAGAGTCGTAGACAACAAATTATAGTTTTAAGCCGTCATCTTGTCTATGATCAGACGTATTTTGACAATCGATACATATTATCTATGATCAATTCAATATGTTCGTCAAACTTGTTTGCCAACTTCCTACTAGTGGCAACATTTTTGCTTATAGACAATTTTTAGTTATAGAAGGTTTATAGAACTGTTATGAATAGACAATTTTATCGAACGTTTCATAAGCCTATAGAGCATTTTAACTATTAAACATTATAAACGTTTTATAAGCTTTTTTTATGAATAAGACCGTAAAAATTTCAGCTATGTAAAATGTAAGCAAATATTATAAACCTCACAAAACAAAAATGCATAATGTACATATTGTACGTAATTAGTTAGATTAATTGCGTCTATTCATTTTACTCGGATTATATCCGATTGCTCACGACTATAATTCACGAGTAGTTCCGATCGCCGTCAGCAAGGCGCGCGCCCGCACCGGCCGCGGCGCCAGTGATGCCAACTGTTCAAAAATTTCCCCCTTAAATTAACTTGAAAACACATTGAATTTCAACCAGAACTCCCCAACTATTATTTAAATATATTATTTATTACTTGGGGTACTTTCCACTGAGAGATCAAAACGCTGAAAATACTACTTCAGCCGACCGCAATTATTGTGTTTGCGGCAAAAACGTCACTCATGATGTCATTATTTATATAAAAACAGCAATAAAAACCAAATAAATATACATTTTTGCTTAAAAAATTTCACGCCCATGAATATAATATGATATTTTTACTCCCTAAAATACGCACTATATATTTAATTTTTCCCTATTAAAAGTGGGATATCCCCATAGTTGGCAACACTGCTGGTGTCTGCCGCAGAGCTTGCAGTACACAATCGCATTCGATATTCATGGTTGTGTGCGTTTTCGGCTGTGCACGGACACACTCACACATACGCGCAAGGCAGGCACCTCAACACTGAGCCTATCTTGACCTCTCGTGAACCCGTTCGCGCGTGTACCTGATTACATGTTGCTATTTTATAAATTGAGGCGTTTTAAATGTGTATATTTATTTTTTTACTATATTTTTTACTATTATGTATTATTAAAAAATTAACGTCATGAGTCATTTAAAAAGTACGAAAGTTAAATTAAAATATCTGTTATCTGTGAATGGCAAGCACTGCCTTTTTGCCTATAAAGACCGCACGCGCATGCTATATGCTGCCTCCCCATATAGACGAACGCACTGCCAACGCGTTGGCCCACGCGTTGGCGGTGCGCTTGCAACGGCGTTTGTGAGTTGTGAGTAATCCACACATTGGAAGGTCGTTCAGTATGCTTTGGATCGCGCCAATGTGCGGACGGATTCAAAATGGATGTTGAGTCGCTAACAACTGCAGCTGTATATTTATTCACAGCTTTTAATTACTTTATAAATGTGGACAACAAAAAGTTTTTAAAGGGTATTCTCGAAATAAATAAGTAAAAAGCGAGAAAACGTAACAAACAAAGAAATAAACTCACTTTTACATAATATTTTATAATATTAAAATAATATATATTTTTTTTTATATAAGTAATATAATATTTTATTACCTTATAATACAACAATATAAAGTACCTAGGTATAATAGTAGATGAAAATCTGTCTTTTAGGCCTCATGTAGATAAACTATGTGAAAAAATACGTAAGTTGATGTTTATTTTCAAGAAACTTCGTCATGTACTAGACCGCCATTTAATCAAGCAGGTGTATTTTGCTTTATGTCAATCGATTCTAACTTATTGTATTACATCTTGGGGAGGAGTAGGCAAAACGCTGTTGCTAACTGTTGAAAGAGCACAAAGGGCAATAATCGAAATATGCAACTTTCGACCTTTTCTTTTCCCTACTAACCAGCTTTATGCGTCATTTGAAGTACTAACAGTTCGTCAGCTTTTCATACTAAACGCAGTACTAAAGCAAACACATATGTCTACCCTTCGACCCGGACTCCATCAACAAAAGGCGGAAAGATATCGTTTGTCCACTAGAAACAAATACAAAATATGCTTTTGCTGATAAGTATTATATATTCTTAGGTCCTCTTCTTTATAAAAGAATAAATGCCCTGTTAAATATTTATTTTGTGAATTATTTCAATTGTAAAAAAAGCTTGAACATTTTCTTCAAAATATGACGTTTGAGGAAACAGAGAAACTTCTAGTGGTTTTGCAAGAAATTAACATTATTAGAATAAGATTACGTAAATATGATATTGTGTAGTAATAAATTAATATTAGTATCTAAGGGAATTTAAAACTATTATAATAGTTATTAAAGTTAGTATATCTACTTAATTTAATTTATAACTTTTAGGCATAGCTATAGTTTGTATCATTATAAATTATAATAATTGTTGTAGCACTAATTTTCGCCGGAAACACAGGGTATCCTAGTTCAGGCAATAGTATAATTATATTTTAGTCTTATTTAGTTTAAGTAGCTCTAATAATTTGTATCTCACCATGCATTATTGTAAATACTGAATAATTATTATTATTAATATTAATGCAAAAAATATATAATTATCATGATTAATAATATATTTATTATTTATTAAATATTTAATTTATTTTGGTTTTAGTATATTTATTTTTAATAGCGACCATAGATATAAACTTACACAATCTGTGAAAATTTCAGAAATCTAGCTAAAGCGGTTCTTGAGATACAGCCTAGAGACAGACAGACAGACAGATAGACAAACAGACAGACAGACGGACGGACAAAAAGGCAGACATACATTGAAGTCTAGTTATAGGGTCCCGTTTTTACCCTTTGGGTACGGAACCCTAAAAAACATAGTGAGGAAAATAGTATGTCCAAGAACCTTATTTTTTTAGCACTTTTGATATGATTTTTTTGTTCAACAGGCAGATTTACTCTGATAGTTAACTCTATAAATTTAAATGTTTACTCGATACTTATATCGTTCGCTATTTCGTCAAGTTAGATGTTAATTTGCCACAAGAAGAAAACGTGCACTCTTCAGCGCTGCTCCGGGCGAACTGATAGCGCGGCCTATTGGATGGAACGCAAGCCTTGCGACATCCTTTGATCATTTCGACACCGCGCGGCAAGCTCGCAAACGCGTCGGCCAACGTTTAAATACCTACCGCGAACGCGTGAGCGCCTGTACTACACATTGGGCCAACGCGTTGGCCAACGCGTCGGCCAACGCGTTCGCCTATATGCAGTGCCGACATAGAAGAGGCATTCAATACAATCGTCAACGCGAAAATGTGTCACCCTCTAATGAGTGAGCTCACTCATCTGAGACTGAGAGTAGTGTGCCATAGGACGCGGTGGCAATCGGACGTGTTTAATGCATTGATTACGTAAAATATGCATTTAAAGCGTAAAATGAGTGAAAGAGAAGTAGTATAATATGCTATTACAGTAAGACAAAAAAGGACGACAATAATTATTTTCTCGATACACATTTTGCAAGCAAAAACATTGCTACAGTTTTGATGGCGTATTATCTAAGTATGTATTAACATCGTTGGACGTGGATACAAAATAGCTACACCTGTGATTTAGGCTGGATTTATGTAGACGCCAAACCGCGAGATTACGAGCAAAAGAAACGTTTTATCGCGATTAAGGGTTGAGGGGTAAGAGATGAGGTCCAACCCTAAGCCTTCATTTACATACATTTGCTTGTCACGGTTTAAGGTGAACGCAGATTTGGCCGCACCGCATGCACCGCAGTTGCCGCATTTCGAATTCTTTATATGAAGTTATAGGCAAGCTCGCATACCTACCCACGCCGCAGTCTTCGCAACTTCTACATTCTTTATATGAAGAATTCGAAATGTGGCGACTGCGGTGCGTGCGGTGCGGCCAAATCTGCGTTCACCTTTAGCCGCCAAACCGCGCATTCGCGTCACCGTATGTAATTCTAGCCTCAAGGTAAATTTTAGACCGCAACGCGACGAGGCGAGCGAGGTGCGGCGCGGCGCGGTATAAATTTGTATGGATTTGACAAATATCATTTACGTGAGACGTCTTGAGAACCTGTCAAATCCATATAAATTTAGAAATGCATCTACCGTTGCGGTCTGAATCAAACCTTATTCGGGTCAATTCAAAACGCAAAGCAACGAGGCGAGGCGAGGCGCGGCGCGGCATAAAGTATGGATTTGACAGATTTCAATTGGGACGAGAATGGGATGGGGATGGCAATTTATTGACTAGATTATCTGGAAGAGCTATCTCTAAAACAATAAAGTAACAATAATTTTACACTTCAAAAATTGTGGCTTTGTTATTTACCTAATCAAGAAGAAGACTGACATTGAAAATATACCCCAATTTAAAAACTTTATTAACTTTATAGTGTGTATTTTGTGATTTTGATTTCCAAGTATGTAAATCGAAATGGCTTGCCAACACTATATTTTTATTGGCTGGAAAGTAAAAATAAAGTATGATTGATATTATAAAGGTTGATTCAGACTACAACGCGACGCGTAGATGCATTTCTAAATTTATATTATGGATTTGACAGATTCGCAAAACGTCTCATGCAATTGAAATCTGTTAAAGCCATACAAATTTATGCCGCGCCGCCTACGAATAACAAAACTATCGCCGCGCCTCGCCTCGCCTCGTCTCGTTGCGTTCTGAATTGACCCTTTGACTTTAGAGGATTATTTCAAACTTTTCGAATAGTAAAGAGTTATAAATAAACTTCAATAATATCAATTTACTTTCTGTTGTTTTTCTGTATTTTGGCAGAACAAAGCGGTAATTTTAGCAATCCCCAAGCAATTATGCTTGTCTCACAGTTCTTCATTACTCAGTAATTTGATCTACACTTTGATCCCAGACGCTATTGTTACGAGACAAAAGGTGTTAATTCTCGTCATAAGATCCAGGCTCACATAAAATTTATATCACAGCTGTACTGATTTCATTTGGCGAGTAGCTAAATTCGGTACCAAAGATGCCATAATATTGGAAAGAGTTACATAGGGGTGTGGCCGAAATAAAAACTTATGGTCTTGAAAAATTAACGTGTCATTCTTACTAATCTAATGCTTAGTACATATACGGTTTTGCTCGATAGTTCTACTCCAAATCGAAGGAAATTACATATTTTTGACATATTTAATTCCATCGAGCCGGCTCGAAGCAACCCTTCGAGCTGTCAGTTTTGGCGGCCCACACGGTGGTTATTGCTCGATTTGGAGTAAAACTATCGAGCAAAACCGTATGTCAGTACTTGGCATTACTAATTTTATTTCAAAAGTAAGTATATGCATTTACCTCTTTACGCGTAAGCCGCTGGACCAAATTAGATGAAAGCTGGAAAAGAGAAATGGAGATACTTAAAGACCCCGAAAAGGAAATAATATTATAAAAGTTGTTATAGCGCCAAACGTTACAATGAAAACATGTGGAAATATGTACGACGGCCGCAAAAGAAAATCTTCCGAATAGAACGAGCGAAGTGTAATTGGTCAGGGAGCCCTAGAATATATTTTTTTTGATTACTAACAAGCTAAATTTTTGTGAGTAGCTTCATTTTGATAAGACAAATAACTTTTTTATCAGCGAAAAATCTTGAAAGTGGTAGGTAACAGAGATAGGAAGGATTTCATACTTTGATTTGATGGTCCTAAAATATGAATTATTCTATTTGTAGAATACAGTTGCTCTTAAATTATGTAACTATTAACCAGATTTTTTGTACATTGGCAGGCCAATGTACAAAAAATCTGCTGGTTAGGGTTCCTTTTTAATTATTTCCCGCCCATCTGATTAATTTCAGCTGTTGTATATGATACCGACACAATTACAAACATTGAAAGCGCGATACAGAATATATTGTATAATACTAAATATTTCCAAATTGTCATAACAGTCATGTCACTACGATAATGGCTTTTTTAAATTATTTGGCTTCGCAGCACCGCCCCATGTTTTTTATGAACATTATTTAATTAAGGGGGAAGGGAAGGGAAGGTCATGTAGGGTTTCATATCCTTTTTTCATGGTACCCCATCAAATTATAAATAATACTTTTATCCTCCACTTAAAAAGGACATAAACTAACCTTTTAATATAAGGTTGGCAACCGCCTTTTACTTTGTTATAAAAAGTGACATAACAAGTTCATACATTTATTCAACAATTGAAAAATTCATAAGACCAAATTCCGCCTAAAGACCTCAATGAAAGTTCCATTTTGAATAAAATTGTATCTCTAAATTGCATTCCGAATGAGACGTTACTCCAGTTTTATTCCATGAATACATTTTAATATTTGGTTTCTTATTCGCAACGATTAGGGCAGCTGTCTCGAACCCTATTTTCCTTTTTGCGTTTCTGTTAAATGCATAATCTTTAACATTTTTCAGTAGAAATAAATAAATAATAGCTAAAAAAAACTAAAAACACGTTTTTTATAGAAAACCAAACTTTTTTTTTTTACTTTTTAGTTTGGTTATATCTATATATTCTATAAATATTATGTACATTTATTCTACCAGGGGTGCTTGTGTAGTACCTTCCGAACGAAATCTGGCCATTTAAAGTGGGTCAAAATCGCGCCCAAAGAAGTCGGTTACAAACAAACATACAAACATACAAATTGAAAAATAGAATACTTAATTATATCAAATTAGTGTATTGTCATCGGTCCTCGATAAATCTACAAAGTTTGAACGAAATCTGGCCGTTTAAAGTGGGTCAAAATCGTGGCCAAAGAAGTCGGTTACAAACAAACATACAGGTGAAGCTAATATAAAGCGTATAAAAACAGAAACCATTAAAGCTGATAATATTATTCATAATATTATATTGAATATTTACTCAATAGTCATATATACTACTCAAAGTGTGTATGTCTGTCTGTTACCTCTACACGCCCAAACCACTGAACCGATTTTGCTGAAATTTGATGTGGAGATATTTTGAATGTAAACAGATTTGACGACGACGATTTACAGTGTTTCTGACAATATTCTCATATGACTTGATCATGACGTATGCAACATGTGGGGGTCGGATTATTTACTGTTTGTGCCAGTGGCTTCCTCTGCTCCGACCTTATCGTAAAATTTACTATTAAACTTAAAATCAACAAACAATTTTGCAAGGCATTCAGAATGTAAGATTAAACTCGTAACAGCAGTTTTATTACTGGAGCACTCAAAGTATGATCCAATACTTGTTCGAGCGATGTTGACATCACGACAGATTTATTGTCTGAAAACTCGCGAAATATTACAACCAGGGCCCCGATTCTCATAACTCGATCGCAGACTGTCGTATGCGGTTGCGCGAGTGAAATGAGACAGAATATTATGTTTGAATACATAAGTGTTAAATATATTATAGCTTTCGTGTGTGGATCATGGCGATTCCTAAGGAAAGACATATTATCGTACTTTATTAATAACTAGCTGTTGCCCGCGACTTCCTCCGCGTGGACTTTAGTTTATAGTTGTTTCCGTACATCGATAGATAGTTTACGCGCAAATCATAAAAGTATATTGTGCAGTAGCCGTACATTTTTCAGGACCAAAACTATCCCTTGTCCTTTCCCGAGACTCAAAGTATCTCCATACCAAAATTCATCAAAATAGATTGAATAGTTAAGGCGAAAATCATAAAAGTTTATTTTGCGGGAACCGTACATTTTTCGGGACAAAAAGTATCCCTTGTTCTTTCCAGAGACTCGTACCAAAATTCATCAAAATCGATTGAATGGTTTAGTACATTTTTCCGGGACAAAATAATTATGATGATGATGATAGCCTCTTATTCTGCCTTCGAGCTATAGGATGTCTCGAAGGTCAGTGTGCCTCTCGGCATAGGCCTCCTCCAGCCTTTTCCACTCAGTTCTGACTAGCATGTATTAAAAGCATAACCAATTTAACATAGGACAAAATATCTTATCCTATGTTAAATTGGTTATGCTTTTAATGAAACTTTATAACGTATTAACATATTACAATATTATTATTATTATTATAGCTGTCGTGAGCCCTTACCGTTAAAAACATGTAACAAGCTGATAATAAAACCGTACTCCAGGAATTTTTATTAAATAAAGACTGAAAAGTTTAGCTCAGCTAGTGTTGTTACTTTAATATCGTGAAAGGAAAAATATTTCTTTTCTCATGAGTAGTAAGTTTTAAGTAAAAACTACTTTTATTTTTGTGAAACTTTTCATTTTAAGTTGATTAATACTCAGAAAATGTTAACCCCCTTGAGGTATTTGAAATAAAAACGTAGTTTTTGGAAAATTTTGAAGTTCCAACAAGTTTATCCGGCATTTTTATTATTAAGGTAAGAATATGTTTCCCGCAAATCAATTGCGCAGATATTCGTCTATCACTGATCGGGAACCGTATACTTTACCGTTTATTTTCCTATATTCTTCCCCGGATTATGAAACATCTCCATACCGAATTAAGGTGACGCCGCGTTAAATTAAAAAACCGTGTTGAATATGTTTTAGATTGGAACAGCATAAAATGGAAAGGGCGTAGCGACAAAATGGTTTTTGTCGCGTAATTTAAAAACCATAAATACATTTCATATAAGCTATGGGCAAAATTAAAGTGTATGCTTGAAACAATCTATGTACAAATTTTGGAAGCTTAATCACACTCCTGTGTTGGCAAAAGAGGAATCCCTTTTTACAGAGGTCTTTTTAATTGATTATTCTGTGTTATAAAAGTTGACCAATCGTGTATATTTATGTATATTTTTGGGTAATTCAAAGACAAAGACATGATGAATACTGACAATGAAATTTAATATTTTCTTAGCTTTAGTCATTGCTGAGAAAAATCGATATCGCTACAGCCAAATTATCAAGGCGTCGCGCGTCGCCTTAAACCACTAAATCATCCTGCCTAGCATACGCCAACGAGATATCTCACTCTCGAGATAATTAAAAACTACTCGTCTCATAATGTCAAAATCTCGACATTATCTCGACAAAATTCTATAAAAATGTGTTATTTCGATGATAGATCTACGCGAGAAAAAATGTTTGTCATGCTAGGGTCAATAGAGATGAAGATACAACATGTCGAGATTCATGTAGAGTGAGATATCTCGTTGGCGTATGCTAGGCAGGCTGAACAGTATTGTTAGTCCTGTGTTAGACAGATCCGGGATTTCCCTCCGTTATACGGCTGAAGGCGAACCGCAGGTGGTTTTAGTGAGTAAGAGTCTCACATACCCCCGGGGTACCCAACCCGGGGCACCCATGATGGGTTTCCCGAAATCAATAAAAAAAAAAAGACTGAACAGTATTAGCATGAAGAGGCAACTGACATAAATACTTTCTCATTTTTATTATTAGCAAGGATAATATCTGTACCTCAGAGGTATACAACATTAATTACTGATAAAACAAAACTTTTACAGGGCAGGCAAAAATGCGCGGAGCAAAACTTTGAATGTAATTTTGACATAATATGTAGTAGCTTTAAAGATATTGCAACAAACTGAACATTATTTTTTATTAATATTTGTTGAAATTATATTGTATTACACAATATCATATTGTTACGTGCTAGGGTTCGTTGGATTTGGAGAGAAAGACCTGCTGACTCACTTGAAGACTTTATTCACAAACACTAGCTCACACACAATCACTAAGTCCAAACACTAAGCACTAGATCCAAATCACTAAGCACTAACACTGTCCTAGGTCGTAGCCGAGTCACTATCACAATCACAATCACTCACTTTGATCACTTGTTTTCGCTTCGAAGTCGCCTCGAAGATCGCTCAGACGAAATTGAATTGCCGGCTCGACTGTCTGCGACTATTTATACGGGCCACATCGAATCTCAGAATGTTCCGGAACATCCCAGAATAATCCAGATATGCGTAAACAAGTAAACAAGTATGGGATGTTTCTAGAGAATGTACCGCTAACGCCATCTAGTATCGAGTAGGGGATTTAGGTTATCTGTGTTCCCCTGGTTTGCCGCTAGATGGCTCTGTGTGTCCATAACAATATTATTAAAGTTAATTATTTTTACACAACACTAGGCATAGTGTATGTAGCTTTAAAAATATTTTACTTAACGTCGTAACATATAATTATGGGGTCGAAAAATAATATATTTATTTTGTTGATGAGAAAAAAATTGCAAAATAAAATTACGCCGTTAAGTTGTGTTGAATGGATTAGTGATTAGTGATCAGTGATCACATTATATATTTTATAGTAGAGTATATTTAATAAAAATACAGGGTGTCAAAAGACCGCTTCCGATAACTTTGGGGTATGATTATACTACATTTTCTGATTACGAAAATGTATTTTTTTTTTTAGTTTTTTTTATTATTTTTTTTAATTTTAATTTTATTTTTTTTTATAATTAATACCCTTTAAACATGATAATAAACCACATAGAAAAATAATTTAAATTTTTTTTAAAAATTTTATTATTATTACTAAAAATCGCAATGTAAAAACGCGCGCTCAATGTCTTCACGCTACGGCCTACGTACGCTGTCGAAACTCGAAAGGTCGTATGCGACGATACACTACGTCAGAACTGTTCTAAACCCTAATGTATGTTGTGTGATGTGTCCTTCCAACTTTAAACCCATGAAGGTGGTCACTATGACTGACCTCTAACCCCTCATCTTGGCTACTTGCAGTGTTAAAAGTTTCATGGTAACTTATGTAGAAAACTGTAATCAACTGCATGTGTAAAAACTTACAAGAGTAGGTATGGCAAATTTCTAAGATTTTTAGACTCGACGTTAAAAAGTTCATAAGTAACGAAACCAATGCGGACGAACTGTCTATCCGCAATCGTCACGTCTTATCAATCGAAATTACAGATGATACACAAAAATCTGGCAATAATTAACTTACGTGAAAAATGTTGAGTTCAAGACGGTTTCTTACTTCTTTATGAATTTTGAAAATAGTCCTTAACACCAAGCAATAAGACCAGTCACCACCAAAAACGTCAAAAACACTTCCCTTTTTAAACGAAATCTATCACACCATACAGTAAATTACTTAACACAACTGAATAATAATAATCAATTAACACATAACACAATAACTACTACCACGTTTTGATACTTGAAGTACCTAATTGTTAAAAAATCAAACTTATGTCTAACAACAACCTAATACCTCAATGCACAAATGGCTACTAAATTAGAAAATCTATTTTAATTTTAAAAATAATGTTAAAATAATTATGTATCGGCTTTCGGAAGAGGTCAAAAGAAACCGAAGCACGGCGGCATCGATCAAAAAGCACGCCGCCGCGGCGGAGTCTTTAGTGATCGAGCCGACAAAGAGCGGCCGCCATCGGCCGCTCTGCAGGTGCACGACGCACGTGCACGTCACGTGTCGTTAATCCATTTCAAGGACAATCTAAGTGTTGTACATTCAAAACGATGTTGTCGATATTTAAATTACCATTAAATAATAAAAGTTAATAACTATTATTTAGTTGATCTAATCTCATTTTTAAAATTAACTCTATTATGAAATATGAGGTTATGAATTCAGAAAATTTTATCGGGATACATAGTCAAGTTGCAAGATAATTTCGATACCTACTGTGAAACTAACTCAGAAGGGAATAAAATTAAACAAATACGTATCACTTAACGCCATTTATTACTTTCTAAGTACTTACATTAATCATCATATATTTTCACTGTAATTCTAGATTATGTAAAATAAAGGTAACCATAATCGTTTTAACGAACGTAATAAATATAATTTGAATTTCAATATTAACATCAATAGTAAATTAACATAATATCTAAGGAGATAATTATAATCACTTATGTACTAAATTATTACTAACCTGTCTGTTTTTGAAGCCGGCTCGTTCGGAAGTAATGGCCGACCGTGCTAAATCATCTTTCATGACATGACGTCTGTCAAACGTCATTTTGACGTTTGACAGTTGCCATAGACATCGATGACAGTTATGTGTTAATAAAAATTGTAAACAAACTGTGAAATACTTTAAAATAAATACGTGTATGTAACAGTCGGCCATCCTGTAGGAACGAGTCTCTTCGTTCTAAGTTCAACATAACAATTGTATCTATTTTCCATGAATACATAATAAATTGAAATTTTACACATTCTACGATCAAATTTACATTTCACTTTTAGACATTATACATTTATTTATACACATATATTTTTTTTGTCATTTTAAAGTACTATTATATATTATATTTAAATTATTATTTACTACAAATTATTAGTATGAATTTTTGTATATCGCTATTTTAACTACCAAAAGAATTATTTTTATATTAGTTACTTATCAATGGTTAACTTTGTATTTGTTACTTCCTTCACCATTACAAAGCAACCGCGATGTCGTAAGCCACTCCTGGGCAGCGAGTTCGTACGCCATTCAGGCCTGGCTTAAGACACCCCTCACTTCCTTTCTTAAATATAGTTGTATGAATTGGGAGTTACTTCCTTCACTCACAACTCACAACTGTGATGATTTAAGCCACTCCTGGGCGGCAAGTTCATATGCCAATCATGCCCGGCTAAAACCACCCCTCACTCAATCACTCATCATTATATTATTCGCTCAATCACTTATTCTATTCGTTTTTATAATCTCTAGACTTTCAATAAAATAATTAGAATATTAATGTACTCTTTAATCACTTTTGTATTATAAATTCATAATTGGTCTAAGTCCTAGTAATCCTCACTATTGTCATCACTATCATCACTTAAAGAGCAAGCAGCAGTATTACTGAAACTGAGCCAAGGATAAACTTTGTCTATAGCTACTATTGCTTCGTATTTAGGTCCCTCCCTGGTTAGTGGTGTGTCCTCTATAAGAAAGCTATCATTCCATAGTTAGGATCAACAGGTGAGTCATTAATTTCATTAACTAATCTCATAACTTCTTTATATAATCCCATAAATTTGGCACACGATACAAGAGCTTTTTACCTTTTAGCTTTTTATGATTCATGCTTACGCTCTGAATTAAAACCTCACTAATTTGCTTAGCTTTTATTTGATACTCTTCAGGCAAAAGATAATACTATTGTCCTACCTTTCCACGAATAGATAAGTTTACATAAATATATCCATTACAAGAAACTTTCATCTCTCCCGCTTTTACCTCAATGTCATTAGTTAAACGTAACTGTAGTCTTAAGTCATGTTCATGTTCGATGCATTCAAGTTTTAAATAATTTGGGGTCTTCATAATTTCAAATGTATAAACGTATGTGTATTTCTGTAATTTATTAATGATTCATCGTCAACTATATAAACTTCGACATTATCATCGCTTACTCTTAATAACTTAATCATGGTCCATTTATTAGTTCCCATTTTAACCCTAATTCTATAGCATCGCTTTCACCAATAAAAGTAACCTCACTTCCTAAATCCGCTTGACAGACAGTAATAATAAAATTAATACTTAAGATGGGAGCTTATATTTTTTTTTTTTGGTATTTTCTGATTATCTCACCTCTAAAATGTTTTTAGCTTTAGGCGCAATGGCACCATTAGTTTTAATGCAATTTGACGCTTCGTGACCTAAATAATTGCAGACTGTACATTTAATTAGAGGTTTAGGACATTTAAAACTAGAATGTCCGACACCTTGGCAATTAAAACATTTAACTTGGCTCTTGTACATACTTTGAGTATTACTTTTGGTATTACTATCCGTTATCTTCGTATAACTATTATTGGGAGCTGCTAAATTTTGTGGCTTTCTATCTCTATTATTACTGTATTCTAATTGACTGTGAATTTGCGACTTAATGGTTTTGAAAAATTCCAAAACGTCTTCCGGTTTATCAAACTTTGCTGCTTGTGCACCTAAGCGAACTCCTCTATCATCAACTCCATAAAGGACACAGTCTACTGCTTGCTTTCCAAATATTTTGCACCTATTGAGTATGTTAACCTTAGAAAAATAATATAATTCTAGAGATTCGCCAGGGTTTACTCGTCTATTAAGCATTTCGCTGAGCAGCTCCGCGTAGTTCTCAGTTGATGGAAACGATTCTTTTAGCATTGCTTTCCACTCAGACCATGTATGCTTAATAGAGGGTAGTCCCTGATACCAAGTCTTAGCGATGCCGCTAAGTTTGGGCAGGGCATAGTGAATTGTTTGTTTATCACTCCAATTGTAAATCTCCGCACATTCATCTACTTTATCTATCCAAACGTTTACAGTCTGTTCTCTAACAAGTGGATCAAATTCGGGAATGACATTTGCAAGTACCGTACCAGAAAATGATTCACGACTCACTGCCCCTGCTCCGAGCATGTTCAAGAATTGCTCCACTAAATCTGCATTCCTATCCTTAATTGGTGGAGCCTCAATATCTGGAGTAAGAATTGAGCGTCCATGAATATTAGTATGACATGGAGTTTTGCTACTTTTTCTTTGTTTATGTATTGTAGACATTTGGTCAGATTCATTATGCTCACTTAATCGCTTACGCAATCTACATATCTCACTTTCCAGTACCTTAAGTCTTTCTTCTTCCTGTGACACTTTTCTCCCACGCTGGTGTGAATGACGTGCGCGATCAGGGCTCCTGCTCCGGCTGCCGTCACGCCGGTCTCTAGCAGGACTCCGGCCTCTGGCAGGACTCCGGCCTCTGGCAAAACTCCGGCCTCTGGCAGGACTCCGGCTTCGTGCCCGCGAGCTGTCCCGCCGGTCGACGTAGCGTGGAGTGGCCGACGTACGTGCGCGGCTCGGATCACGGGCATCACGGCGCGATCTCCCATTTGATTCACGATCACTCATTTTCTGAAACTCAAAGCGATTGTGTAAATATGTATAAATAATTATAATCTCATAATATTGTATAAATAATCTCATATTATGGTGTAATCAAACGTGATTTGTGATAGGTTATTAGGTATTTTTAATATAATATCATACAGTAAGCTCGGCATTCACTTGATAGTACGTAGAATAGACCATTATTACATTTTAATACCTCGATCGTGGAAAAACAGACACAAAGCTTAACTATTGTTATCGCGGCCTTATGGCCGCTTGGGAATCGATGGGTTAATCCAAATTCATCAGCAATCACATATTGAAATTCAAATCAAGGACGGTTTAAATCTATAAAATAATCACTATTCTGCATTTATGACCACTTATTTTAATCAAATGTTCAAACAATAAAAAGTTTCAAAAGAAGAAAAAAAACAAAAATTACTTGAAACATTGAGATGACTTGAAATAAAATACCGTGGCGTGGTACGTGAGTCGTGTCACGAAACATTATTTTCGTGATTTATCCCACTTCTGAGTTGTGAAACTAACTCAGAAGGGAATAAAATTAAACAAATACGTATCACTTAACGCCATTTATTACTTTCTAAGTACTTACATTAATCATCATATATTTTCACTGTAATTCTAGATTATGTAAAATAAAGGTAACCATAATCGTTTTAACGAACGTAATAAATATAATTTGAATTTCAATATTAACATCAATAGTAAATTAACATAATATCTAAGGAGATAATTATAATCACTTATGTACTAAATTATTACTAACCTGTCTGTTTTTGAAGCCGGCTCGTTCGGAAGTAATGGCCGACCGTGCTAAATCATCTTTCATGACATGACGTCTGTCAAACGTCATTTTGACGTTTGACAGTTGCCATAGACATCGATGACAGTTATGTGTTAATAAAAATTGTAAACAAACTGTGAAATACTTTAAAATAAATACGTGTATGTAACACTACCGACATTACCGTGATAAAGTGGTTGTTATACTATGGTACGAGTTTGCGCGTAATGCGTATACGCGTTTACGTACGCAATGAAAATACTTTAATAATACCTAATTATTTAAATAAATTTTAATTATTGTCGCTATTCTTAACATTGAGTAGGTATTTGCTTATTTTTAGTTTGACTGTAATCAATACGTACTCGTATGTAAAACAATTACTACGATTTATCGATAAAAAATTATCGATAACTCAAAATATGCACAGGGATAAATCCCTATTATTTTACAAAGTTTTTTCTTCATTTGTTCAGTCGGCTGTAAACACGCGCCGCGCTGGACGTGTACTGTGAAGTTTTTGTTAAAGTTTTGTAATTTTAAGGTAAAAAGGGTAATCTGTGGTACTCGTAAACTTTTATGGAACGGGGGTGAACATCGTTTTCGATAGTGCGGTTTAAACAGTGCAGTAAAAAGTGTGTAAAGAATTGTAATGTCTCCTATTTACTTTTGTTTCGTGTTGAATAACTCTGCAATCTACATTGAGTTACATGGAGCAGTGAGCACAGTTCGAACTGCATTTCATAAAAACAGACAGCTGATCACAGGTCAGTGAACATGTTATCAAGTATTTTTTCCATAGATAGGTGTAACTGTGTAAGTGTTGTATTTTTACAATTTCTGATTCAAGAGATCAACTGATTCGAATGTGAATTATTATGATTTCTTTTCCTTTTTGGCTGGAAGTAAAAACGGAGTATTTTTGAGTAATAAGTAATACTTAAACAAATAACCTAAGAAACGGTAATTAATAAATTCTAACATTATGTTAAATCGTGAAAACAATTGTAATTTAATAATCATTACAATACTGGTGGTTTATTCACTACCCACGGGCTAGGGCACTGTGGCACACCACACCACGATCAGCTGTTTTGTCTAGCGCAGGGCCGCGCGCGCGGTACTCGGCGCGAGCGGCGCGTGGGGGCTGACTCGGCCTGGGGGCCGGGGCTCCACTGGCGCGCGATACTATCGCCCATTTACATCAGCGTTATACATTGCGTGTTGAAAATTTTGACTTTTTTAAAAACTGGCGATTTAAAGAAAATTACTTGCACCAATGGATATATCTCATGCCCTATAATAACCCCACGAAGTTATCGGAAGCGGTCTTTTGACACCCTGTATAATATACCTTGTTATAAGTTATAACTTACAACTCTCCGAAGAACTTAAAGCAGAGCTGGTATATTCTGTACTCCCTTTACATGTTTGAGTTAAAAATATATTTTTACATTATACTTCAAAGTTTAAACGCGTATAAAATTCTTACAATATTCTGAACATGTGGTGACCCTAATCGTCTTGAAACAGCATTAAAGTTTTCCGATAAAAGAGGTGTCAAGACAGACCGCTATTCTCTTATAACTTGTATACTTTCCTTTATAACTTCGACGCTTTGTATATCAAACTACGCAGGGGATTTCGAATATTTTTGTATATTTGTATACTTTGAAAGTTTCAAAGCTACGGCCATTCTAACCGCGTTTGAAAAGTCTTGGTTCGACGTGGCTATTTGTAGTATTTGCGGTTCACTGTATTTTGATCTTTATCCATACTAATATTATCAATGCGAAAGTGTGTCTGTCTATCTGTCTATTAACTATTTGTTACTTCTTCATGCTCATATACCGCTTAACCGAACTTGCTGTTTGGTATAGAGATACTTTGAGTCCGGGGAAAGGACATAGGGTAGTTTTTATCCCGGAAAAATGAACGGTTCCCGCGTCGTAAATGACTTTTGGCGCAGCAGTGTTGCGGGCACCATTAACGCGATAAAAATGGTACAACGTACTGCTGATATAAATGTAAGTCTGTCTGTCTGTTACCTCTTCACGCCCGAACCGCTGAACGTATGAAGATACTTTGAGTCCCGGGAAAAGACATAGGATACTTTTAATCCCGAAAAAGTGTACGATTCTTGCGTGATAAATGAATTTTGGGGCAACGGGCGTCTTCTAGTATGATATTAAGGTGACGCCGCGTTAAATTAAAAAACCGTATTGGATATGTTTTAGATTGCTTGTTTTCTATGACAAGCAATGGAACAGCAAAAAATGGAAAGGGCGTAAGCGACAAAATGGTTTTTGTCGCGTAATTTAATAACCATAAATACATTTCATATAAGCTATGGGCAAATTAATGTTTCTGCTTGAACCAATCTATGTACAAATTTTGGAAACTGAAATCGCTCTCATCTGTTGGCAAAATAGGAATCCCTTTTTTACAGAGGTCTTTTTGATTGATTATTCTGTGTGTGTGTGTGTTCTGTGTATCGTATTATGCTATGGGTAATTTAAAGACAAAGACATGATTAATACTGACAATGTACTTGTATTTCTTAGCTTTAGTCATTGCTGAGAAAAATCGATATCGCTACAGCCAAATTATCAAGGCGTCGCCTTAAACCCACTTTTAGGTGTAGAAGAAACAAAACACACGAACAATTAGGTATAATTGATATTTCTACGTTTACAAAATATTATTCAGAACGAATATAACATGATAATTTTGTAGAAACACGCATATGGTATGTTTTCATTATAACTTTCATGTTTTGAAGGCTGATTAATGAGGTAGAATTCCCCTAGGAATTAATTAGGTACCTGTAATACATTCTTAACCGACTACAAATAAATGAGGTTGTCAAATTAATACGTGTGTCATGTGTATGTAATATTTCTGGAACTGCCCAGTTTTCGTTTCTTTCCTATGAGATTTATTATATTAGGTTACAATTTTAATAAGAAGACTTTTTTAAAATTGTATTTGATTTTGTAATTTTTTTTTTAATTATAAACATTTGTAACAAAAAACATACCGTGTCAGGTGTAACCAACCGTTTCTAACTAGTTAGAACTAGGCAGGCGTGAAATTAAATACATAATCCTAGTTCTATGGACACGGCCGGTATGTGAAGCTACGTATGAAATAACTTTTAATACTTGAATAAACTTGTGTATAAAAGATCCACATTTTTTTTGGACAAAAAGACAATAGCAATCGTAGGACAAAATATCATTGTATAACTATATTTAAAACCTTGCATACACATAGTGTTTTTTTTATCGAATAAACTTCAAGAATCGAAAGATTCGTTTTGCTTTGCTTATAATTTGGACGGACCAGTTCAGGTTTACAGAAAATTCAAATTTGATTATAAATGATCATCATGATCCCTACGACCACATATCACTAAATATTTACTTCGTTACTACGACTTTGTTTTCTAAACAAAATCTTTTAAAAAATGTGCTTTCTTGTTGTTCATTATATAACTCTGCCAAAATAGAGATAAACTACGATAACATGGCGCGCCCCTCCAAACTATTGTTTCAATGTGTGTAGTCACATCCTTATGAAAGAGTTTGTATAGTAGTAAGTATTCAAGTAACTAACCAGTACTCGTAATATTTCTTAATGTCACTTATCACCAAGATTAATTGTTGGTCAACTAATCATAACAAGTCCACCGCGCAAGACATTAACGCACTTCAAACGTTTTGACAACGCACTTCAAACGTTTTGAATTTTGAACATCAAAATCGAATCAATACTTTGTTCACATGTACACAATCAAACACCACCATAAAATCCACAATAATATAAAAGCGAAGCAACTGATGATGATTTTAAATCTTCATCAATCCAATCAAGCAAGAAAATACAAAATGGCGGACAGGGAAAACAAAACAAGCGTATTTCCTCGTGTGAAGTAATGAAATATACCAAGCCCCAGACAGCTATAAGTGGTGGAATAGGATTGCTGACGTTCCGACTAACGACCGAGAGAGAGTGAGACGTGGCAATGAATATAAATTGAAATAAATACGCACAAACAATAATAAGAGAACAAAACAAAGGGATAATACTTTAGGGTATGTGTGGGTCCCTAGTATCTACTTCACTGTGAAAGTGACAGCGCAGAAGGAGTATATTTTTAACAGACTTCCAAAAAACGAGGAGGTTATATGTTCGGCTGTGGATATTTTTTTTATTTTTGTATGTTCAACGATTACTCCGCCGTTTGTGAACCGATTTTCGAAATTTTTGTTTTGTTGTATTAGGTTTTACTCCAATTTGGTCCCATTTTTACAAAGGTGGTGACCTGATGATGGGATCCATAAGTAATCGAGGGAACTCCTCGAAATTTATATGGAAACATATAGTGATTTTGATTTTATGTGAAGTGTACTAAGAATACGCTATCAAAAAGTTAAATATTGGGTCAAGGTATACCATGGTTTCGATGATGCTGAGAGAACTCCTGATTCCTTATAGATACACGTTTGGGAGTTTCGGCGTTGTTTTAAGAACAGAAAGCATAAACTACTATGCAATTCATATTCATCATCATAATCATCATCATCGTCATCGTCATCATCATCATTACCACGTCGTGTTAAGGCCACAATGTCTCATGGCACAGAATAGATAATAGTACAAGGCATAGGTATGGATATACTAATAATAATAATTATGTACTGTATAACAATTAACAACACCTGTTTGTTTTTAATACACGGCGGTCGGCGTCGCCGCCCAGTGCCGCCACGCACGGCGTGGCGTGGCGGCAGAAGACAGAATATCGAATACTTTACTAACTACTTTATATACAGATCGAATACTTTACTACTTTATAAAATTTTATTAGACAAATAGAATTAAAATAAAGTTATTTTAAAAAGAGCATTTAAACAAAACAAAGTCATTAAGTGTCTTTTTAATTAGTTATACATATTAATCGATAGATGGTGCACTAAGTACCTATCGATTTGAATTCTTGATAACAAGAACAGCTGTCAATAATTATGATAATATTAAATATTATGCTACGCTACGTCCTATGCAAGTTTGTACAATTTTTTATCTGATAGATCCTTCGATCGTGGAAAAACGAGACACAATAACCTTTCTATTGTTATCGGAATCGCCGGTGACCGCTTCGGGCCTGAAGTATTAAAATTGTTAAATTACTTAGCACAATATGTTCACTTCACTGATAATATTATATTATTTTGTGAGTGTGAGTTGTGACTCTTAACAAATTGTAATAAGATACGTAAAATATACGCGAAGATTTATCTACTAGTGTAACTAAAAAGAGTGAAATTATTATTATTTTTAACAAAAAATTAAAACCGACTTCCAAGGTAAAAACAATAATAACATTAATATGAACTAAAAAGTATTAAATAATTTTTACTATCTAATAGTGCCTTTTTCCGAATTCGGCTAAACCTCAACTATTTCAGTCTGTACTCAATCTTCATAATTTTGAAGTCGGTGCCAGTTCCAAAAATTTTAAATATTCTGTCAGAGGACTGAAGATTATCTGGTACCGACTTCAAAATAATGAAGATTGAGTACAGAAATAGTTGAGGTTTAGCCGAATTCGGAAAAAGGCACTATTAGATAGTAAAAATTAT
This sequence comes from Polyommatus icarus, assembly GCA_937595015.1. Classification (NCBI taxonomy): domain Eukaryota; kingdom Metazoa; phylum Arthropoda; class Insecta; order Lepidoptera; family Lycaenidae; genus Polyommatus; species Polyommatus icarus. The sequence goes on from OW569340.1 coordinate 9,033,399, forward strand.
TTAATACTTTTTAGTTCATATTAATGTTATTATTGTTTTTACCTTGGAAGTCGGTTTTAATTTTTTGTTAAAAATAATAATAATGTGATTTGTAAGGGCAAGCACTCCAGCGTCAATCGTCATGAATTTGCTTATACATGTCGCAGTCATCTGGTTTAATCTGCGATTCGATTGAATGTCAGCATTCAATCGAATGACTAAAGGACAACTTGTCAAGACGTTGCCGTGACGTTTAATGTCTTGACTAAAAGTCATATAGTGAAGTCGTTAAATGGGATTCAATATATTTTTTTTTCTTAAATATTAAAGTACACATATAATTTAGGATTGCGTGAAAAATTCAATTACCTGCCTGTTGCTATTATTGATATAGAGCAAAAGAGGCCAAAAAAATCACGTTTGTTGTATGGGAGCCCCCCTTAAATATTTAATTTATTTTGTTTTTAGTATTTGTTGTTATAGCGGCAACAAATATACACAATCTGTGAAAATTTCAGAACTCTGGCTATAGCGGTTCTTGAGTTACAGCCTGGTGACAGACAGACGGACAGGCGGACAGACGGACAGACAGACAGACATCGAAGTCTTAGTAATAGGGTCCCGTTTTTACCCTTTGGGTACGGAACCCTAAAAATGGTAGCACTGCAAGAGTTACTTTTAATTTATTAAAATATATTATTTAATATGTTTTTAAACGCCCCAACGTTATACCCATTTTTGTTTAATTAAAAAAATCGGTTGTCTGTAAAGGCGGTTTACTGACGATAGTTAAACGTGACAACGTCATAGCCTTAACCCCTCAGTTCCGGGAAAAATCTATGCAAAAAGTTGGCAGGTCAATGTGCAAAAAAAAAATGGCGCCCGGCCTACCCTCTTTGTAAAATTAATGTAATATCCTTACATACAATCCATATTTTATGTTTGTGTGACCTACATTATAATAAATGTTAAATCTTCTATCTATCAAGCCATCATAATATAGTATTTAGTCCGATGTGATATTAGTTTCTCAATTATAAACTTTTGAAACTATAATTAGTGACTTGTTCAGAAGAAATAAACGAATAAATTACTCATTATAAATAAAATATTTATAATGAGTAAAGAAAACTATTCGCAATACAAAACGCTACATACATTCGTGAAATCCAGTAAAATCTTCGAACAAAGCACAAGTCATACTTGACACGTAGAAAATAGAGCACAATTTTGTATAGCCGAAATAATACTAATAGCTCACAGATTGTTTATTTATTTTTCATTCAGAGTGTGGTCAATGTATCAAAGGTCATAACTAACCAAACTTCTTCATACAAAAGTATTCTCTAAGTCATCGAAATACGTAATATAATCGAAACAAAGAGCGCGGCCCAGGTGGGCCTTACGGTTATTGAGAGACTCGAAAGTGTAAATGCTCAGAGCTGTCAACGAAGTAACGCCTCATGAACTGTCATGTTTTTCGGGCGCGCAGCCCACAATATCGAATTATAAGACGTTATCACGTCAAAAAAACTTATTTAGTTCACAGTAAACTCTATGCAAAACACACCTAAAATAATAACACTTCTTTGTGAAACAAAATATAATACCCCTATAATAATAATAATATATCATTGTATGTCATAAAAATAAACTCTGTTGATGATCACAAAGCCAACATAATTCAATAATTATTATCACGCTGGTAATTGGTGCACAATAAAACTACAGGGTCTATTTGGCAGACTTTATTGCCCATTAAGGAAGCTTTGCGGAGAAAAAGGCTATTATACGTTATTACATGACACTCAGTTTCTTTAAGGACAAATGATTTTTTTTTTTTATTAAATAAGGGGGCAAACGAGCAGACGGGTCACCTGATGGTGAGCAACTACCGTCGCCCATGGACACTTGCAACATCAGAAGAGCTGCAGGAGCGTTGCCGGCCTTTTAAGAGGGAATACGCTCTTTTCTTGAAGGTTTGCAGGTCGTATAGGTCCGGAAATACTGCTGGTGACAGTTCGTTCCAGAGTTTTACAGTGCGCGGTAGAAAGTTACGCGAGAAACGCACTGTGGAAGACTGCCACTCATCAAGGTGATGAGGATGGTATGTTTCTTATGGATGGATTGAATCTTTGTAACGGCTTTCTAGGTTATTCAGTATCTTCTCCGTGGTCCAGTGGTTTAGACCGTGGCTCTTGGCTCAGAGGTCGTAGGTTCCATTCCCGCGTTGGAAAGGAGTTATTTACATGTTTGGTTAGGACAATGCACTCAGATGATCACCCGAATGTCTGACAAATAAGATGATCCATGCGTCGGATGGGCATGTAAAAAGTCGGTCCTGCGCCTGATCTCTCGCCAGTCATGTCGGTCGTCCGTCAAAGTGGTTTATGAAAGTAAAGAAATAATATGGAGTGCTATTGTGTACTGCGTACACAATTGGGTAATATACATTATCCTGTATAACTGGCCTACTTTCAATGAAACCAGCCACCGTCACCGACGTGACGTGTGGTCGCCTTTATTATACTATAGAAAGAAAATACAATAAATTCAAATTTCGAAAGGAACTGAATGAAAATTGCCAAAGACATAAATTTTGTTCTGAATCACATTATGCAGTAGCATTTATTCCGGGAAATATATGGGTAGACTTCTGCTACAATATAGCGGACCAAAGAGCCACATTTACCTTTAAATATGGTAAGACAACATATTTTGTCGGATTAGCTTGTTTTGCTTGCAATATTGTATCGGTCAACATTCGACAGAATCAATTTTTTTTTATTCTTATATTATTGTCAAACTAGTATTAAAAATGCGAAAGTTTATAAGTTCGATAAAATTTGGCATTGTGTAAGCTGACATCCTGGATTAATGCACAATGCACAGGCTACATTTTACTTAGGAAAATTGATTTATTCCTATGGGAAAATCAATGACAATTAATTCGCAAAAAATTATAACTACTGTTAATGCGAGTTTTATTCGATTGTACTCATCGAGCGCGTAAACGCGAATTTATATGGGATCAAAGCAGCGCCATCTATAACTGGATAACATGGACACTGCTTTGATCCCATATAAATTCGCGTTTACGCACTCGATGCGTATGATCGAATAAAACTCGCACTAACCCGCGATGTAGCCGCCAAGCTGCGCGTTCAGGCGGGCACATAAATCGTGCTTTATTTACATTACAGTATAGCCACCATCAGGCCGCCAGGGGGAGGCCTACGTTCAGCAGTGAACGGCAATAGTCTGATGATGATGATAGCCGCCATATTGTTTCTAAGGTATTATTTATTTTCTAAGGTATTATTTATTTTCTAAGGTAATTTAAAACAAATAAACATAAAGCCCAGAACGACTACACCACAATACCTACCCAATAATTAAAATAATCAAAGCATATTACATGTTCGCCTTACCAGGCTTCGTACAAAGGGTGATCTAATTTCACTCCGTAAACTTCAGATAACTCGATCTTCCGAACAGGGGCAGTACAAACAACCAAACAATCTAACACTAATAGCCTGTTAATTTGGCTTGTTTGATTACCACTGAATTATGCATACCTATTGATTTTGCTTGCCTTGAAATTTGAAGGTAGCATTGCCTTAAATACAATAAAGACAGGCTCTTTCCTTGCGACGTAATGTCTCCAAATTATTGGACGTACGATATTGAAACTAAAAAATCTTCTACAAAGAAGACTTGGTACAAACTAAAAGATAGATAATGTAATTGTAATAAAAAAACTGAGTAAAAATGTAGTATGTGCAGTTGCACACACCAGTTGCCTAGTGTCTTTATTATGCACAGTTATGCATTATATAGGCAATAGGCAGTGGCCAGTGAGTCAGTGACTATCTACCATCAAGTGATTTGTTTGCTGTTTCGAAATTATTTGAAATACGCACAAAATAACATCTGTGGCTGAATAGAATCTTTAAATGTTAGGTTATTTGCATTACCTTCACAAAAATATTCCAGGTAGCTTTTACTTACCTCAAAATCATTGAAAAAAAAGAATTTCAGTTCCATCACGTTAACCGAAAACCTCAGTAAATTGAAACCGCACTCCCCGAGGCCTGATGTGTTTCAATCGAAGTCCATTATTGCCTAAATTTCTTAACCAATTGTTGGGAAAAAAGGTAATCTCACTGATGGAGTTTTCTATTAGAAGAACAAGGATATTTATACATGTACCTTCCAGAACATATAGAAAGCATAAGTACCTCCATATTCCTGTTTTTTCAACAAATTACAAGGGTAATTCTTTCTTTATCAGAACTTCTAAACAACTTAACACTTTCAGTGAAATATTAGATATTGACCTATTCAGTGACAAACCAAATAGTATTAAACAAAAACTTTCCAAGCACTGGTTTACTAGCGATGCCCAAGCTATCGCATAGTATTAATAACTTAATATTGTATTGTAAATGCAGACTTTGTGATTGTTTTTCTTTCCCGGCTTATTAATTATTTTAAATGTTATCGTTATCTTGTGTTGATCTTGTGTCATTTGTCAAAAGCTTTTGTTTTTCTTAGAATCTTATAAGTGGAAACATGTAAATGGTCTATTGTTATATTCCTAGAAATTTTATATGTAATTTTGTACTGTTTGTTTTCCTAAATAAATAAAAATAAAAAATAAAAATAAAAAAATATTTTGTCTTGTCTTGTATTTGGAAATGCTAAAGCACTTCGTAAGTGGAAATGCCAGCAAGACAGGCCCATTATCAGTTTTTTTCATCCACATAAAATAAGATACAATCTTTAATCCTTACTGAACTAATCAATAATCATCATGAAACTTTGTACGCATATTTTCGGAGATATAAAAAAGTACTTAAATTATAAATATTAAATACGAAAGTGTGACAGTCTGTCTGTCTGTATGAGTCTCTTCACGCTTACACCACTGATTTTGCTGACATTTTACCTATATGGAGATACTTTGAATTTCAGGAAAGGACGTAGGATACATTTAATGTCGAAAAATGTACGGTTCTCGAGCGATAAACTTGAAATATTGGCGCAATAAAGTTGCGGGCGTCATCAAATTAATAATACATAACTGTAACGATTAAAACGAAAAAAAATATAGCCATTCTTCACGTTGTAGGCAAAATATTTTGAAATTCAACCAATCGCGTGCAAAATAAACTCCACGATATTGTTATAAGAAAATATCCACAGCCATAAAAACTTTTGTATTTGTCCATTACGGCGCTTGTATTAAATGGTTGCAATAAAATTATTATTTCCCGATTTTACGGTATAGAAAAAGTTACGTAGCCGCCATGTAACGGCTTTTCGATTACAATAAAAGTTTCTCGGAAACGACATAGCTTGTTAGACGCCGAAATATTTACTATGTCGTTTGTGTGACATTCGAATATTGTTATTATCTTACTAGATGACGCCCGCAATCCGTAACTCCGTTGTGCTAGAAATCGTTTATCTCGTTAAATCGGTTATCGGGAACTGTACATTTTTTTCAGTTATGAGAAGTATCCCATGTTCTTCGATCTACTTATCCGACCGTCTCTCCAGATCCATCCAGATTCCAGGATCAGCTAGTTTTTGAATATTATAATATAAACAATTACTGTTATACATTTAAATTAAAGTGATACCTACGTATCAACTATATTATGTATGTTGTGGTAACACATTAATTGACATTAATCAATCGACAACCTACGCTTTCCCATGACTCAAGGTTATTTTTATTATCACAGGCACAGTCGTTACTACAAATACTACTGTAGTACCACAGAATGTATATTAGTTGTACTCGGACAATATTTTGGACTGTATGACTTTTGTTGATATTTATATATCTATTTAATTGAGCTTCGATAACTCTAAAATAAATCACTGTTACTATTCACTTCGATTTATTAGGTTTTAATTAAAATTAATACTATGTGCACTGTACCAAGGCAAAGAGCAGGCTACTTAAACTCGTCACACCCGGAGCAATTTATATCCGTCCGATAAAATAGTGTTCTCTGACCAAGATCCGTCAGAGTTTCTCGAGTCGTAGTTTCCGTATGAGTCCTATGCCCAATTGCTATTCTATCACAACGTTGTGATGGTAGTACTCACAAAAATTGTGTGGTACTCACAAAATTTTAGGCCGTTTTTTCATCGCCGCTATCACCTGGACGTCACTGACAAAAGTTCAAATAAAATGCCACAATAAAAATTCAAATAAACGCTACAATATAGAAACGTCAGCCGTCAACATCGCCATTCGCCAGATATTAGGATGTGATTTTATATACTCATATATAAAATCATATCCTAATATCTGGCGAATGGCGATGTTGCGTTAGGATTAGGTTAGAGCCTTAGTGTTTAAACACACTAGGCTGAATTACGCCGACGTAAATTCCGCCGCGTTTACGCCGCGTTTCAAACGCATACAAAATACGGACGGAACGCTACGGACGACACGCTATGCCGAGATTCCGTCGCGAGCCGAACTTCCGTCAAGCCGAGTCGAGCGTAAAGTTCGGCAGCGATTCGGCGGTAATGTTTTGTATAGCAACATATTATACGCGACAGAAGTTCGGTTCGATTGTCGTCGAAATATCATGATGACTACTTTTCCACAAACTTTTGATCCCACTAATATTCTAAATTCCGCCGCTAATACTTATATTCCGCCGCGTAATTTCGGCTCTTCGCATAATTTATAGTGTGTCGTCTCAGACGGATGCGGCGGAACGTAATTTCGGCCACGGAAATTACGCCGCGTAGTGTGATTAGACACTTAAAATTGCCCAGTCTACCAAAATTAGTGGTCCCAATGTCTATCTCAAGGCAATTGTACTCTGAAATCACAAATCTAAATAAATCTATACATTCACGAGGACAAAAAAATTGACCTACTTATGAAAATTATTGGAGACCAAAGAAATCATCCCTCAACGCCATCAAGATCCAAAACTAAATCAAAAACTCCGAAAAGACAGCAGAAAAATACGTCTCTAAAATTCTTAACTCCACTACCACAAGTCCAAGATAAGAGTTGCAATTAAGCTGAAATAACTATCAGCACCTTACTGAAGGAAAATAGCAAAAACACACATAAAACAAAGACAGGACACATACCAATAGATGGCGATACTGGCTGTAAAACAACACAAAGCCGAAACCAGCAGACTCAGCAGAATGCTGTCAGCGAAACAGCAGAAAAAAAACGTACTATACACATACTGGGAGACGAACAAGTTCGTGGGCTGGCGACGAAGCTATGGCATGCAAGACAAAACACTTCGAATGACACTTACAAGATCACATCTTTAGTCAAAACTGGAGCCTCAGGTGAACATATCTTCGATTCTTGTGACACTATATATAGAAAAATAAACAAGGACGATATTTTAATAATAGGTCTAGGATGCAACGACAAAAACGCTTTTACTTTGTACGCGATGCTATGTAATATTTTATTTAAGTTCAAAAACAATAAAGTCTTACTATTAAATGTCAAATTCAGTCAGTAAATTCAGTCGTTTTTCTAGGCATTACTGTGGATAGTCTATGTAATTAGAAAGATCACATTAATAACATATGCACTAAACTAGAGTAATATATGTTTGTTGTCAAAAATATTAAAAAAAACTGTAAGTACATCTGCAGCACTTCTTTGTTACCACCCCTACATCTCCTCCGTACTGCGATACGGTTTAATTATATGGGGAAATTCTGTTGACCAAATAAGACAAAAAAATACATTTATTAGATGTATCTCCAATGTCAGTTACATCGACCCTTGTAAACCTTTATTTAAGCAGTACAATATATTACCGTTACCTTGTCTGTATATCTATGAAATGTGTTTATTTGTGAACAGAAATGTAGATCGCTTTTTTGTAAAGAAAACTGAAGTAGCCACCAGACACAAATTTAAATTGGTTGTACCCCACCAAAGACTAAGCATTTGCAGTAGAAATGCTTACTGTATGGCAGTGTCTATTTACAATAAGCTCCCTGATCACTTTAAAAAACTCCCTGAGAGAAAACTACAAAAAGAGCTGCATGCATGGCTACTTCATAAAATGTATTATGCTATAAATGAATTTTTAATGATAGAATGGATGACGTTAAAACCTAATATTTCTGTCATAATTCTAATTTTATTTTAATTGTAATACTTAAAACATTAACATTATATACATTAAAATTAACAATTGACATTATTAAATATTCATTAATTGGACAAAATAATTTTAAGAAATACAGTTACTTAATTAATTAAAATAGAATGACATAGGGAAATTATTATAATAACAATGACAATATTTGCACACTATGTTAATAGTTGAATATGTCTGAACCCATAAAAATGTAAACATCTACTGTACCATATTTTTAGCAAATAAATAAATTTGATTTGATTTGAATTTGACGAAGGATATGCTAATAGAACCTAACCGTGTTGATGTAGGTCTATTCAATATGCGTGAATTAATGGAGGGGCCCGTACATTATCACATTATGCAAACTAACCTGTTGGTCTTTGTTACGTGTAATTAAAGTGATATTAAATTCAGGACTTAAGTTTAAGTTTGGGCTGACATTTTATGTAAACTAACTAACGGTTCCGACTTCGCAGAAGTGATTAACGACCAGTATTTTTTGCTCACATCCTTTAGTAAAGTTAAAGATGCGATAGTGTATTTAAAAGATAAAACCTATTCACGATTAAACGACGGAACAGATTTAAGGTGAACGCAGATTTGGCCGCACCGCACGCACCGCAGTCGCCGCATTCGCAATTCTTCACATTATTATGAAGTTGCGAAGACTGCAGCGCGGGTATGCGAGCTTGCCTATAACTTCATAATATAAAGAATTCGAATGCGGCGACTACGGTGCGTGCGGTGCGGCCCAAATCTGCGTTCACCTTTATAAAGGAACACGGGCAAAATGTACCCACGACCAATGACGCTGAGACGCATGTCGTTAGAAACCTCTTTTTGTGACTAGAATTTGTTATTATGAGGGCCAGCCTCATATTGCACTGTGGTAAAAAGTTATTGCTCAAAATAAATTCATGAAAAATTGCATATTCTAGATATAAAAAAGAGCTTTAATAATTATCATTTAAAAAGACCAAATCCACGACGTAAATGCCTACTACTAGGAGGCTAAGAGTGGTATGTGCACCGCACCAAGGCTGTGACTTTAATACGTATAATATTTCGTTGCTTCATAATCATAGGGAATATTACGCAAAGGTCACAGCAGATGGCGAAAGAGCAATAGTATCCGATATCCGACTAAAATCCGACATGTTGCAGACCATATCAGAAAATTGATAGAAACGTCAAATGTCGAAGAAAACTTTTTTATTACCTACTAACTTTGCTAGTGCTGCCGTCTAGCGTGATGATATTGCAGTAATGCATCATAAATTAAAACAAGTAGCCATAAAAAAGTCAGTGACTTGAAAGTTAAATTAAAATATTTTTACATAAAACGAAATAAATATAGTTGTTTGATATTTCACGCAATCTCATTAGAATCAAAATAAGCATATTTTTTTTGGAGCCAATAAAAAATTTGTTTATTTAGGAATCACTTTGATGTTATTAATAAACATTATTTTGCTTTGAAAATTGTTTTCTTTGTTTACCTTCAATATTTATTTCGTCTAGCAATCTACAAATAACTTCTAAACAACCTTTTGAACGTGTATTTTCTTTATTCTTTTCCCTAGTCAAGGTAAAAGTTTGCATCGTGAAATTTTATATTCATTTTGTCAAGGATACGGATAAGGAAATAGGGTACTTTGTATCTACAATAGACACCCAATAGTGTAGAAAGTCGAGCGAAGTGTGAAAATATACTTAGGGCCTGTTTCACCACTTCCTGATAAAGTGCCGGATAGGCTATCCACAACTTATTTGACAGATTCTTCATACTCTATCTGTCAAGTTAAGTGGTGTATAGGCCTATCCAGCACTTATCAAGAAGTGGTGAAACAGGCCCTTAGGCTGCGTCCCCATCAGACATGGCACGGCGCCGTCACCGTGTTACGGCACGACGCCGCCACCGTGACACGGTACGGCGCCGTACCGTAACACGGTGTCGCGTACGGTGCGTCCCTATTCAGTCGATATTTGCGCTCGAACGAGATTGCTTGTCTGCATATGGATCGCGAAAGAATTATTCTCTTGTTGTTACTAAATGAAGATTGAATTAAAACCGACTTCCAAGGTAAAAACAATAGTAATATGAACTAAAAAGTATTAAATAACTCTTACTCTTTAATAGTGCCTTTTTCAAAATTCGTCTAAATCTCAACTATTTCTGTACATACTACAGTCTTCATTATTTTGAAGTCGGTACCAGCTAATTTATTCGTGAGTTCAGTAATGTCAGAACTTAGAATATCTGAAACTTTTGGGACTGGTACTGACTTCAAAGTAATGAAGACTGTACCTGTAGTATGTACAGAAATAGTTGAGATTTAGACGAATTCTGAAAAAGGCACTATTAAAGAGTAAGAGTTATATAATAATTTTTAGTTCATATTACTATTGTTTTTACCTTGGAAGTCGGTTTTAATTTTTTGTTAAAAATAATAATTTCACTCTTTTTAGTTATGTACAAAATAAGGCTTTATGCGTAAATAATCAATACGAATATTAACTATTCACATTATGTTACTGTATAAGCGAAATTGTGGTAAATGCTTGCAGTTATCTAAGCGATGCTGCCATTTCCAAACTTTTATGTTCAAAGGTTCAGGAGTTCTATTCAGTGTCTTTGGACCAAGAGACACCATCGTATAAAATTTATCTTATTCGTAACATAATATGTTTAACTTACTAGAAACAACATTTTAACCACTATGAGTGTTTTGATAAATTTCAAGGATTTCCCTCGATTCCTCATAGATCCCATCATCAGCTCACCACTTTCGTAATTGTTATACAAAATTTAGATTATATCTTATACAACAACACGAGAATTTTGAAAATCGGTCCACAAACAGCGAAATCATCATCAAAAACAACTGCTTCGATGCAAAATATCGCGAAAAGTACCAATAATTGGGTCATAGTGTGATGATCCATGGTATAATTATGGTTTTGATGATGATGATCAATCAAATTGATGTGTTGGCTTATGCTTTCAGTTGTTTAAACAACGCTGAAATCCCCGAACCTATAAGCATTCAAAAGTTCTGTTCGGTACCTTCGGATCCAGGGTATAACCTGGTGCGAAGTCTTACTTTTTGGTAGCACTTACCTTGAATGCTTCAGAAAAAATTGAAATCACTATAATATGTTTCCATACAAATTTCAAGGAGTCCCCTTGATTATTTATTTTATTGATCCACTTTCACTCACCACTTTTATGAACATGGTACCAAATTCGAATCAAACCCTATACAACACAAAAAGAATTTTGAAAATCGGACCACAAACGGCTGAGTAATTGTTGAACATACATAAAAAAAAACATACAGCCGAACGTATTACCTCCTCCTTTTTGGAAGTTGGTCAAAAAGAAACAGAAACAGAGGAAATTTCAGGTAAATTCGTATTACAAATTACTTACAAACTTAATAATTAAGGGGGCTCCCAGACAAAAAACATAATTTTTTGGTTATTTTTCTCTATAATATAATTACTAGAGCAAATTTTCTGTTATTTGGGTCAGATAAGAAGTAGACCACGTGATATTAGGCTATTTTTTGTGGACTAATGTGTCTGTGAAATATCTAATTTACGCGGGCGAAGCTGCGCGGAACGTCTAAAATGTAATCAATTTCATACGATTTTTAAGGTTGAATTTAAAAACTATTTTAAATTTTGTGAAAGATGCCGTAAGAGGCTTCAGATAATCTCCCAGGCGGTAAGCTGAAAACTACACAGAATAAAATATATTCAGAATACGTAACTTTTATAAAAGTTGTCTAAATTCCGATCATATATCTTCTTAAATCCGTGAGGTGACTTCGGAAAGCTGTATATCTATTTCGAAAACTTTCACATTACGTGTATTTTTTACGTGGATAAAAAATCGTGTGTGAAAAGAAAAGATTAGAAAAGAAACTGTTTTATATATATTTTTTTAATTTTATGAATATCAGGTTATTTACTGCTTTACATATTATTTTTATGGAAACAAACGGGTCACCTGATTGAAAGCAACTACCATGGCCCATCGACACTCGTAAGTCGTAACATTAGAAGAACTGCAGGTGCGTTGCTGGCCTTTACATCGTGCTAAGCTTTAAAAATATTTTGAAAACAAAGTCACCCCATAAAATTATTATTATCAAAAAAAACTTCCTGTGGTTACTTTTGGGACACATCCAATAAGCGTTTTAATATTTCCACGATTTAAATTCTCGACAGTAACTGTTTTCATTAAAATACACACACTGGCAAAATTAGCGGAACATAGGTAAAAAGGGCCACAACTTGAATTCAAGTGGATCGGGCTGTGTGAAATCCTTTTTTATATTTTCTAAGCTCATTTAAGAAATAAAATATTGAACAAAACTGGCAAGATTTTTATTGCAATTATGCCCTACTAAGTGTTTTTCGATGATTGACGTTGTAAGTGTTTCTGATAAGAATGGCGTTTTTAGCGGGGTGCAAGGTGTGCCAGCTCATTTGATTGTTTGGTTTTTGGAAGAACACATTGCTTAGATACAAAATTAGTGATTTTCCAGCATCTACAACAGCTAGAGCTGTAACCACGATAGAGAAAGATCACACCTACTGTTCGGTCAGTCAGGCCTTAGGTGTGTCGGCTTTCGTGGTCCATCGTTACTTTCAACGGTACAGATAGAGACTGGATCTTACGTTCGGAGATGAGAACAAGGCAGATATCGGGTGGCAATGGTTCAGGATAACCGTTTTGTACAAGCATTAAGAAATCGACCTCAAACTGCTTTGCAGAGACGAAACCTATCGGAACAGGTCCGAGATGGACGTGTAAGTGATTGTACAGTAAGAAGAAGAATCAAAGAAGTTAAATTAAACTCAAAAATGCCAGCAAGGGCACCAAAACTTGAGACATGACCGCAAAGAGCCAGGCTAAGATTTGCGCGTGAACATCAAAATTTAACAAGTGAGTGAAATCGTGTGCTGTACAGTGATGGGAGCAAATTCTGTGTAAATTTTGTTGACAGGTGATAAAGAATGTGGATAAATTGTAAGGAACGCTATAGACCATCAAACTTAACGGAAACAGTGGCCTATCATGCAGGTTTCGTAAGGGTTTGGGGTGGCATATGATTTGGAGCCCGCACAGAGCTGATGATTGTTAATGATGGTACTTTGACAGTACAGGGCTATAGCACAGACATCCTAGAACTGCATGTTGTGCCTTTTACACAGTTTTAGGCAGTAACTTCAATTTTATGCGCGTCCATAGAGTAAAAAAATCGGGCATTATGATTTAAATGATGCTAGCGTAGCCCAGGACGTGGAGAGGTCAGCACAGTCTACGGATGTGGATCCGATTGAGAAAGTGTGGCACATCAACGGGTGAACGGTACGAGTTAAAACTCCAGCTCCAAAATGTGTTCAGGAGCTCGAGTTGGCGCTACTGGAGGAGTAGAAGAATATCCCACAGGAAATGATTGACAATCAAAATGCAAGCATGTAATAGCGTATCCAGACTCTCTTCAGATCCATAGAAGGCATTACACGCTCTTAACATGGCATTTCTTAAGTAAAAATGATAAATTTAACTTAAAAACTTACTCCTGAAATTTCAAAGATTATTCTTAATTTTTGATTTTTGCTGATTTTTTCTATTTTACACGTTTTTATGCCCTAAACTTATATAAGTTTTATTTTTTAATCATAAATTATTCAATTAATAAATAAATATATTAAAAACAGCGATTAATTTTTAAAAAAATTAAAATTTTGTTATGTTCCGCTAATTTTGCCGGTGTGTTTATAATTATATAATATTTTTTTCATGCAGGATGTTTATTTAGGTGTCGAAAATTCGCAACTTATTTAATATCCGTAATTATAGGGATTTAGAATATGACAATAAATTAAAAGTTTTGGACATTACTTACCGACAGTCTATTCCTTATGGGAGGTCATTTTTAAACAAGAAGGACATTTACAATCAAACTAAGCCGACTAATAGCTAATTATTATATCTTTGTATTAGCTCCGTATACTATACAAAGGTAAGTGGGATATGACAAAATGAGTATTATTTTAATCATAATAATATTTTTAGACGGGAAAAATGTTAAATTTAATTATTTATTCTATTTTACGCCTCTTACGAGCTACGACAGAAAAGTACTTTACACAATAGTGTTGATTGATTGTTATTTTAGGTACAGGGCAATTTGTTTTTATTTAATGTGCGAACTAATATTAGGTACGGTATAATAGTTATTATATACATAAATTCCCCAAATATCAGTTGTCGTTAAAATGTAAGTAACAATAATCTTGAATAGTCAAAATCAAATTAGAAATAATCCGGCTGTGGATCCGGAGTCAAAACAAATCTATTTGACATAATTAATAATCATGTGACTAGGAACTTGTCATATTCGTTTTAGAATTACTGGCATACATCATCATCATCAGTCATCACCATCATTAAATAAAATCAGAATTAATTTAATTTTTTTTTGTGTTTAGAAATTACTTATTTAATTAATTTTCATTAAAGTATTAAAAGTCTAATTTAAAGTTATGAAAGCAGGGTTACCAACTTATAAATATATTAAACATAGAAACGAATATCCTTAAAAATATTAAAAATAGTTTTGTACAAAAAATATTTTCCAGTTTGTGACTTAATCTAATAATACAAAAATTGCACCTACTATTATAACTCCAGTATGTGAGCTGTAACACCATCACTACACTACACGCACATCCCTAGCGATTCGTTAATTAACAACCATAGTTAACGTGTTAAAGTTTACACGCGAGGAAACAACCACCCTGTATACAAGTCGACGCGCTACTGTCGCTTGCTTTGCGGCTTTCAGCGTTGTACATTGCTGTTTCAGTCAAGTTTGTACATTGCTGAATATTATTTCATTATTTGATTTTATTCTCCTTATTTGGATTAATTAATACCTTAATAAAATGTATTTTATTAGGTATTTAGACAAAGTTTTATTATAGTTTGTTATTTTATAGTTTATTATAGTAACGGCAACATACTGATACACACTTTATTAATTTTATTTGTAAGTGATTAAGACTTTATTTATTCTTAAAGGATCACTGTCAGGCTATATCGAAATAAGGAGCAAATATAGCGATACATAATACAATATTACAATCTCAAATAATAACACGATGCTGATAAGAGTTTTAGTTATATTACTATTATGCATCGCGCGATGCACATCATTTTAAGATACTAATTATTATGAAGGTATACAGTGACCTTTATAATATATTTTTGATGTTTTTATATATAAATCATACATAGTAAACACAACTCTGCAAATTAATTTACTATTTTCAAATACAACTAACACTTTTTTCCTGGGAATTTGGTTGCGTGATTTTGATAATTAAACTAAGAACCCTCGTTTTATTTACCTAAAACAATATATTTGAATAATTTAAATTACTATGACTATGACTAACATGATACATTTTTTTTGGTGAGAACTATGTTTACTGAATTTCTTTTTTGTAAAAGATGGCAAAATACAAAATTCTTACGCCGATTCGGTTAAGCGGCGGGTTAGTTCATGAACCTGTGCTGTTTATTACTTAGACTCTGCGTTGAAAAAATGTTTTGAATAATAGGTTATTTGAAAGAAACAATAAATAATCGGTTGCACTCTGGAAGTTCCGGCAGAAATGAAATAGCAGAAAAAAGATGCATACATGGCAACAGGCATACATTTTCGGCTCGCGTTAGTAAAAGTCGGATACTACCTAATCTTTCACTTAACTCTTCCTGTGTTTCACGAATTTTCGAGAAGATGACTAATTGTCCAGGCGAGTTTAAAGCCGGTATAAATAGTCAATACTTAAGATGCGACCCGGTCTCAACACGCGGTTCGGCTGTGTGATTAGTCCAAATTTTGACAGCCAACTAATCACAGAGCCTGAAGGTTATAATTCTATGGCCTGAACCATGTCTTGAGACCGAGATGCATCTTGAGTACTGATTATTTATACGGGCCTAAGACTTTAAGCCAGCTATCCCCAACCCGCGGCCCACCGGGACTTTATTTGTGGCCCGCATGATCTTAAACCATTTTGAAATTCACGCCCACCGGCAAAAAATGTAAAGTCATCGTGAAAGTCATGATTTTTTTTTCAATTTTAAATCGTTAATGAAGAACGTTATTTTTTTAACGTAAAAATGTTTGTTGCGGCCCGCGACACCAAGACCAAAACATGTTTGTGGCCCTCATAAAAAGGGTTGGGGACCACTGCTTTAAGCCTATTAAAAAACTATTTTTACTTACTTATAATTCGCATACATCTAGCCGCACGCAAACGAACACCGTGCCGAAGTCTGTGGTATAAGTTTTTTTGTTACAGATTTTCTCGATTCGGTCTCCGCGTTTAACGTCCGTTGTTAAAGAAAAACTTTTTTAAAATGCATACTTTGGCCATGCACAATTTTAATGAAATTATTAATGCGTATACTTAATAAATTACGAATTCACGCCATTCGGATCAATCTACGATCATTATTGTAGGGTTAATTTCAACATATTGGATGTTTAAATTAACCCCCGATCCAATTATTTACAATAAGGTCACGGGGTAGGACAGGCCGAAAGGTACACTCGTTAAGTTAACCCGTTCACAAATCTCTTTATTTCACCCAACTGGCCCCAGCTTAACGACAGTTCATTTAACGGAAAAGCCTAGTTCGTGGTTTACTTTGGGTACTACATTTTGGATGGATAGCTGGTCGCATTTGTGTACTAACCCACAAATATTTTTTTGGTATGAACGCAATCTTGTTCTTAATCATCTAAAGAACATAATTTCATTCATTATCCAATACGTATTTTTTTGTGGGTTGGTGCATTTTTAACATCATCGAACTATAATTGGCACTATGATTTCGAGCAGGACAAACTCGGTCGACGTCGATTATAGCCATCAATATGCCTTTCTTGATTCTTCATTTGGCCTAGTATTGGTCCGTTAAAGACCAACATGGAAGGGTTGCATTAGATTAAAATTAGAGGCTTTTATAAATCATAAGCTCTCGGACAGCAACGATATAAATACTGGATATGGCATACGCCATCAAAACTGTAGCAATGTTTTTGCATGCAAAATGTGTATCGACGGAACATTGTCATCCTTTTTGTCTTACAGTAATAACATAAACTACTGTCTCTTTCACTCATTTTACGCTTTCATCAATGCATTAAACACGTCCGACTGTCACCGCGTCCTATGGCACAATGCTCTCAGATAAGTGAGCTCACTCATTTTGAGGGTGACACATTTTCGCGCTGACGATTGTCAACCTTTTCTACAGGTTATAATTCTATATCGGACAGTACCAATTTTGATTAAACCCCGCTGAATATAAAAATGTTCAGTTTAAGAGAGCCACATTTTTTTCAAAAAGCCATAATCAATATCTTTGTTAAGCTTACTTTGCATTTTATTAAAAGAGATTAATGTCAAGGTTTTTTTTAAATACAGTTTACACATTTTTCTATTTAAATCAGTATTTAGAGGAAAACCAATCAAAGGCGATGTTTAAGAGAATAGATGAACTACGATCAAATACCTCAATTTTATAGTGGCAAAGTGTTTGCGCGGTACACAAGAGCACTCTCTATTCCTTTTACTCTCATTGCCCAGTGGGACGGAAGACCGACACGACTGGTGAGAGATCAGGTGCACCGAGTCCACCTGACGCATGGATCATCTTACTTGTCAGACAATCAGGTGATCAGCCTGCATTATCCTAACCAAACTTGAAAATAACATTTCCCCAACGCGGGAATCGAACCCATGACCTCCGAGTCAAGAGCCACGCTCTAAACTACTGGACCACGAAGGCGCTAAGAAAACCTCAATAACCGAGCATAAGAGTAAATAAATCATTATAGTTTATTTATTTTAATTGCAATATAGATACAGGATTACGGGCACAAACACGCAGCGAATAGCTTCGTGCTGTGATACCCAGTGGAAGGATTTACTCAGATCTGTAGTTCAATTATCATTTCGATTGATTAAAAACCATTCTGTGTTGTGACGATATTAATCGAAGATTCTATACTCAAACGGAGACCAATACACAGATTATCTTAATCCATGATTAATACAGGTTCAATAAGGTTTATATTTTATTTATTTATTTAAATAAATAAATAATAATATCTATGGACGCTTAACACCACGTTAGTCTGGCCCCGTGCTAAGTACCTGAGTCCTGAAGGACTTATGTTACAGGTATCAGACAACGGAAATATAATATTTAATACTTTTATACTATACAGTCATATATTTAAGATTTTTATTATATCATACACATATTTAGTACACATCTAGACCCGAGAACATTAATTAAAACTTTTTGTTCCGTCGTGTCGGCGGGATTCGAACCCGTGACCCCCGGCTTGAGCTGCCACACCATCAACCATTGGGCCAAAGAGGTCGTCAAAAAAAAACGATTCGGATTTCGGAAAAATAAAACTGCGTAATGGTTTTTCGATTTCATGTCATGAAAAAGCGCGAAAAACACAAGCTAAGTTTTCCCCGTAACACAAATTAATGGAAAAAACAACGGAAATATCTTTCATACTTTAATTCCACACACATTTTTAAAATGCAAGGGATCATGGACACTTTTGTATGGGATCTGGGCGTAAAACCAACAGAAATAAAATGTATTCAGAAATATAGGAATTATTTAATTCACGTAAATAATATGCAAAATGGTCGTCAGGAAGATGTACATTGTACAGGGTACTATCTCATTATATCCAGTCTTAAATAGCACAATTACAGCACTCTTTGACTCAGTAAAGTGTTTAAATTTGAACATTGCAATTACGTTAGTTCCGTAGACATTTAACTATTGTAGAAATATCTTTAATGTTATATTGGCTGAACCAGATTCTGATTTTGCAAAATTGTTGTATTATTTTATTATAAGAAGTTAGTTTCAAGTTTTTTTAGCCACTGTGTGTGCTAAAATCCATAAATAAAATGAAAAAAAAAAAACTATTGTAGATATGTATTACCTTTAGGTTTAATCCATCAAGCCCCATAAGAGCACCGGTGATCATGACAACAATAGAATACAATAGCATTTATAAGAATCCGCGATCGAGCTGAACGAAATTCGTCATTTGTACTAATAAAATTCGTTAATTTTCGAACGAACGAATATTACAGTACAGAAAATAATTATTATAATATAATAATTATTTATTGGCTATAGTATTTCATATTTAACCCCTGAATTTCTTGGAGTTGAACTTGGTAACGTTTTTACATTTTAAAAAGTCAAAGGAGGGGTACCTAAGTAACATTGGCTTTTTAATATGAAATTCTACTTCTCGCTACGAAGTGCTACGAAATTCTACGACTCGCTACGAAGTTTCTTTTTTACCCGACTGCCAGGAGGGTTATGTGTTTAGCGCGTATCTTGTATGTTTGTAATATTCTTTATTGCCTCGTATCTTCAGAACCACTGAGCGGATTTTCACATTTGAGGTATCGTTAGATTTGTCCTAATACCCCAAGTGTTCTTAGATATGTGACATTAAAAAAAAAACAAAATGGCGGATTTATGTTAAATTTTTAAATACTCAATAATGTTTTTTGTTTTTTCTATTTTATTTTTCTACCATACTAGGTATATAAACTTAGTTTTTATAGTCAACTTCATCAACCGGTTTCAATTTTAAGGATTTTATAGTTTTATATTATAAAAAGGTATGTTTTTAAGGTTTCACGTGTACAGTTTTGTACAAGCTCCCCCACTTAGTATTCCACGTCAACAATCAACATTGAGCTAGTAACAGATGGCGTAACGCATGTAATAAACTTGGACATCAAGTTTTTTACGGCCGGCTTTGTTGAGACTTGTGAGTGAATATCTACAGAATCTAAGTGAGGTCCTTTTCTTCTATTTTTATTTCTATCGAGGTGTAACAAAAATAATATAATATCTATAATAATAATATTATCTATGGATGCATCATACGACGTCAGTCTGGCCCCGTGCTAAGTACCTGAAGGACTTGTGTTACGGGTACCAGACAACGCAAATATATAATTAATAAGTAAGTACTTTTATACTAAGTATCCATAATATGTTTAAGATTTTTATTATAATATGATACACATTTCTAATACACATCCATGACCCAGGAACTTTGAAAAACTTTTTGTTCCGTCGGCAGGATTCGAACCCGCGACCCCCGGCTTGGGCTACCAAGAGCCCACCAACTGAGCCACAGAGGTCGTCAAATAATGATTGATAAAACTTATAGATATTATGTCAGTATATGTGTTCTGTATATAGAGTTGACTGTGATAGTAACAGCGCTGAAAAACTAAATTTTTTAAGACGTAAAAATAATTTCCTTGTAATAATATACAATAAAGTACCACCTAGTAAACAAAGAAAACTGCAATTTCTAAAACATTTTAAAGTCTTTAAATTCATTGGTATGCTTTTTACAGCGTTTATGTGATACAGTGAAGCTGCAACAAAGCTTTGATTCGAACTAAACCTAACTAGACTAGCACGATTCCTAATTAAATCCTTTGACGCTGCACCGTTAAATACTCGTCCGATTGGCTCAATTTAATACCATTTACAATCTATTGGAGGTTTTATACACATTAATAAATGTAATGAACAGTTAAACTGTTATAAGTTTGCAAAAGAATGCAATATATATAATTTAATAAGGGGGCAAACGAGCAAACGGGGCACCTGATGCTAAGCAACTACCGTCGCCCATGGACACTCGCAACATCAGAAGAGCTGCAGGTGCGTTGCCGGCCTTTTAAGAGGGAATACGCTCTTTTCTTGAAGGTTTGCAGGTCGTATAGGTCCAGAAAAACTGCTGGTGACAGATCGTTCCAGAGTTTTACAGTGCACGGCAGAAAGTTACGTGAAAAACGCACTGTGGAAGACTGCCACTCATCAAGGTGATGAGGATGGTTTGTTTTTATTGCAGGTGGTATGATTTCGACAAGAGTACTCCCCGTGATACAACCGATAGAGGATGCAGAGTGAAGCTCCATCTCGGCGTAATTCCAAGGGGTCCAAGCTGTTTGAGACACTATGGCAGTCAACAATTCGAGCGGCCCTTCGTTGGATACGATCCAGAGGGAGCAGTTGGTATTTTGGCGCCCCTGCCCAGAAATGAGAACAATATTCCACATATTATGAGGCCGAACCTGCGCCTTGTAGAGTTGTAGGCGTTGGTCCGGACTGAAGTACTGTCTCGCTCTGTTAAGAACACCAAGCTTCTTCGAGGCTAATTTGGCCTTACCCTCTAGATGGTATCGGAACTGGACTTCGCTCGATATGTTGACGCCAAGTATCTCAATGCTAGGGGAGATGGTTAAAGATGTGCCCTCGAAACGAGGATATACGACCATTTTAATATTATGTATAATAAGTATGCATCTAAATAACAATATTTAATTTTACACTAATTTTACTTGTGTTTAAAAATATTATGTGTAATTTGAGTATGAATTTGCACATAATTCCCCCTTACTAATAAACGCTGTATACACTTTGAATAGTTATACAGTGTTTTGTCTTCTTCAATCAAATTAAAAATGTCACTTGTGTGACAGGAACAAAACACTGTATAACTATTCAAAGCTTATACAACGTTTATTAGTAAGGAGGTTGATGTTTAACCTTTAACTATGGACGTACGGTCTCACAGACCGCTCATACTTCTTACTTCCCCTTAAGCTTCACACTTGCGGCGCTCTGTAGCTTCAGTTTTTTGTCGAAAAATGTATTCTGAAGCAAAACAAAATCGATGCCAAATGCAAGTTTGCAAAGTTATTTTGGTTTGAACTTTGAGCGCGGTCGTGAGACCCTATGTCCATGCTTCCCATACAAGTAATTATGTTTATGTTTTCGGTAGTGCGCAATCAATGTCTAAATAAAATTTCTTGAAATAACTTCTGCTTATGTTTTTTAGTAAAATTCTTTATTGTTATAAATAAAAAACTTGGAATCGATCAAACGATTGGAATATTGCACGGAAAATGTTCCAAGGAACAAATTTGGGTCTAGGAGAGCTAATATTTAGGAAATATTTTTTTTTTACAGCAAATACTAATTGGATCTGTCTAGATAACTAAAATAAATAGTAACCACAATATTTTTAGTTACATTTAAGCTATAATTACGTTTGTAGTGGCTTTTACCATGTGAAAAAACTGCCAATAATTTTGTCCATGTTCGACCTATGTCAAAAATTTTATGTTACATATTGTTAAGTTTAAAATCCATTTGTTATATTTAATATGGCTTATATTAATAGACAATTAAGGCAAAAAGTTTTAAAACTTATGTTTCTTCTATAAAAATGACATTTTTTTGTCACAGGTGAATTAAAGTCTTAAAAGTTACATTTTCGCTTAAAATGCTTCATTTCACAATATAATTAAGAAATTTGAATATTTAACCCATACGTTCCCTAAATCAATTGTGTGTTAAGGCATTTAAGCAAAAATAATACAAAAAAATCTTTCAATTACCAAAATGACAGATGAAAATACGAGCGGTCTGTCAGACCCCATCTCCAGTATGTTACAACTTTTAGATGTCCATAGTTAAAGGTTAAAAATATATGCAAGTTTGTCATAGGTACCTACTCACAACAAGAAAATAGAAGTCACCAAGTAAATTTTCTCTAAGCTGATAAGAAGCTAAACCTGTTAAACTCATACCGCCTGTATTAGTTAAAATATTTACTCGGCGTTTTATTTTATTTACACACATATCGTATGTTACATATGCACCCTCTATGAAAACCGGACTTAGCAATGATTAGCCGAACACCAGTATCAACTCATCATCATCAGTCAGCCGCAGTCAAACATCAGCTCTTGGACTATAATAAACTTGAAGCCTACATAAAGTGTTGCCGTCTCCCAGACTATACAGATAAGACCACTCAAGAAGTTTCTTACTAAAATTGCGAAAGAACACGGAATACCGAAAATGCTGTCGCCGCATCATCGTGGTGGTCCCAACTCCGTGGGACCTGATTTTGGTAGTTAGTTAGCTCACTTTAGATCTTACATCGATCGGGGTCGGTACTTGTAGTTTAGGATATAGTCTTTTTATACAGAATAGCTCTGTTAGAAAAAGTGTTTAAGATATAAAATTAATTGTAATCTTATTTGAATAAATGTATTAAATTAAATCGGTTTTTTTTGGCACTCCCGTTCGAGAACACTATAATTGGCGCAGTCTTGGGGATTTTTCCAAAATTACGGAAAATCCAGAACCTACGAAAGTGTTCCGGGAGTAGTGAAATTCGGGTGTGTGTGAGATCCAGAAATTGATCCAGCAGATACCAGAATGTACATGATACTTCTACTATGCCTACTGACACAACTGACTCGAGGACAAGACGTGACAATCGACAGCCTACAAGACGGACCAGGAGTACTTCCGTTTAAATTAGGAAACGCTAAAATCATATCTCATTACCACTCTTTTCTTAGTAAAATAGACTTATCCCAAATACACTCACAAATTAAATTAGTGAAAATGCAACTTCATCAAGCACATATCGATCTAAGTAATCAGACAATTTCTTTATATGAACCACATATAGAATATCTTACATCAAAATTGGATAGAGTTTTAAATCAGTTATATACATTTGAAGCCGACCGCAAAAAACGAGGTCTCATTGACGGACTTGGTTCAATAATTAAAAGCATTTCGGGTAATTTGGATTACACAGACGCAATTAAATATAATAATGCCATTGAAGTTTTAAGTAAAAACCAGCATAAGTTAGAGTTAGAAATTAATAATCATGTAAGCCTAAATAAGGAATTTACTTTAAGGAATTCAGAAATTTTAGAAAATCTTACATCTAATCAAAATAGAATAGCTAAAACTCTGGAATTAATAATGAATACTGACAGTAATAGAGAAAATGAATATATTAAATACTCTCATTTTGCGCAACATTTAATTATTCTTAGTGACAATATAGATATACTATCAGAAGAAATATATAGACTCGAAAATACTTTAGCTTTTATTAGAATAGCCAGTGCACCTCACTTTGCATTAAATATTAAGGAATTAAAATTAATGGTACATAAATTAAGAATATTATATTCTAAGGTTCAACTTATTAACGTAGATACTAGATATTTTTATGATTTTATTAGGTTAGCATATTTCTATGCAGATAATTATATAGTTATAGTATACAAGATTCCGATTGTCTTTCCTTTAACATATGACTTGTACAAGCTATCCCTCGTACCTAACAAATATAATCAAATTATCCTACCTATATCTCCCTACCTAGCAATCTCTGGAGACGATTCTAAGTACATGGAGGCTGAATGCCCGAAGGTAAAAGAATGGTACATCTGCCCAAAATCACACTTTAAAGTAACAGAATACCCCGAATGCATCCATCACCTGATCACCAAGCAAGAACTTCACGCATCATGCAAGATAACTACAGTCACCCTCACCCAAGGAGCAGTCGAACAACTTGACGACAGGCATTTTACTATGAATTTTCCGAACATCACGAAAGTTAGAATATCATGTGGACAAGAACAATACAGAAGCCTTCAGGGAAGCTACTTGACTACAATTCCAGTAAACTGCTACTTCAAGACGTCTACATTCACAATCTTCAACTCCGATGATCACATAAAAGGTCACCCCCTGAAAATAATAGAACTACCGAAGTATCAAGAACGTAATGGAAGCACATATCACACCCATGCAACCTTAAACTCAATCGATCTCCAAAATCTTCATTCTATTAATGAGAAAATTATATTCCAAAACCCCATACAACTAGACAAAAATTTACAACTTAGTTTGTACCATACAACCATTCCATTTTATATAATAACGATTGCAGTTATACTATGTGCATCATATATCCTATACAAATATATGCACCGAAGAAGCCTCCGCAGAAGTCGTCACGACGTAGAAGAAAACTCCCATATACCTCTAGAAGAAAGAAGACCGCACCCTGCTGAAATAGCAATAGATCACAGCGATATTTCGGCAACTTTATCAAAACTTTCGAAATAGTCGCCGAACTGTGGGGGGAGGTGTTACATATGCACCCTCTATGAAAACCGGACTTAGCAATGATTAGCCGAACACCAGTATCAACTCATCATCATCAGTCAGCCGCAGTCAAACATCAGCTCTTGGACTATAATAAACTTGAAGCCTACATAAAGTGTTGCCGTCTCCCAGACTATACAGATAAGACCACTCAAGAAGTTTCTTACTAAAATTGCGAAAGAACACGGAATACCGAAAATGCTGTCGCCGCATCATCGTGGTGGTCCCAACTCCGTGGGACCTGATTTTGGTAGTTAGTTAGCTCACTTTAGATCTTACATCGATCGGGGTCGGTACTTGTAGTTTAGGATATAGTCTTTTTATACAGAATAGCTCTGTTAGAAAAAGTGTTTAAGATATAAAATTAATTGTAATCTTATTTGAATAAATGTATTAAATTAAATCGGTTTTTTTTGGCACTCCCGTTCGAGAACACTATAATTCGTATAAAAATATTCTTCAGCTTTTCTTTGTTTACTATGCGATGTTTCTAATATTCCAGATAAAGGCAAGCAGACCCTGACTTGAACCTGAATAATTATTTATTTTGTTCCCATGAGTCATTACTAAGAGTTGGTGACATTATCCTTACTTATATACAAGAGTGTACGTCTGTCTATCTGTTACCTATTTACGCTTGCACCTCTGAAGCAAATTAGATAAAATTAAGTTTTTTGAGTCCAACTAAACAAATATAAAACGTTTTTTGGTTTGAAATATACTATTTCCGGGCGATAAACGAATTTCCACTTACACAAATTTCCTTGCGACATCTAGGAAGTTACAGAACAAAGACGCTTGGTGGTACGTCGCTCAAACAAGTATGATTAGTTCGTTAACTGCAACCGTAATAATTTAAAGTTAGTCGTAGTTAAAGCGTTTTACTTGATCGGTTTAACCACATAGTTGGCACGTAAGACGTAAACAAAACAAGTCAGGTGGATCCTTTAATCAAGGTAATATAGGTAACTGAGTTATCAACTTTGCTGCCAAGTGCCAAGCTTGGAGCACGTGGATAGATGAAGCGTTTTCCATAATTGAAGACATGAGTTGATAAAGTGGGTAACTAACAATTTGAAAACTGAATTTTTTGCATAAACGTAGGCATTTTATGTGAAAATAATGATAATAATGTTAATGTCACGCTATCAGATATAAATACATTTAAGTTTATTATTCACTAGAAGACACCCATCTCTGTTGCGCCCGAATTTGTTTATAGCGTGGGAACTGTACATTATTTCCCGAGACTCAAAGTACACACGTGCTAAAGTCGGCTCAGCTGTTTTGGCGTGAAGAGGTAACAGACAGACAGACAAATACACTTTGCATTTCTAATATTAGTTAGGAAGAATGGGGAAGTAATATGGATTGCATTGGATCAGTCTACAAAGAAACGTTGTAGCTCAAAAAATATGGGATGCTTTTCAACAATCCTATAGGACATATATAACAAGATTAAGTTGTTTAAAACTTTCCACGATATCTAATAATCATTCCGTCTATACTTCTAGTTACTCTTAGCTTCTAACTAACGACCTAAGCTAAAAATAATATCACCCCAGAGGCCGCTCTGTATTCCGGTGAAAATTCCTCACAAACGTGTGAAAACAAGAAAATCTTGAAAAATTCTGAGGCCAATACGAAATACGCTGAAATATAATTTTCTGAGCTATGTACATTAATTATAAAGCCGTGTTCACACCAACCCGACTGTGAGCCGCCGAATGTGAGCAAACGCTACCCAGTTTATTGTATTTTCATAGATATTCACTTTTTCGTTCACACCTAACCGACAATACGCTATTACGCTAGGCGTAGGCGCAGACATTCGGTACCGTATATTTACACGTTCACACTGGGGCTCACAGTGAGCCTGCTCAGATTCGGCGGCTCACAGTCGGTTTGGTGTGAACACGGCCTAAGATGTGAAACATATTTTTAAGAAGAGTGAACTTTACTTTGTTAAACTTTACGAAGGATGAAGGCTCTTTGCGTCAGCGTTGCGTCGACGCAGCACTTCCGTTGCGTTGTTTTACATACAAATAACCAAAGTGTTCACACGGTGCGCTGCGTCGTCGCAACGCACACATGACGGACAGCAGCCTGTATCTTCCCCCTAAGGCTCAAAACATACCGCAACGCGACTTTGTATGGATTTACAGATTTGCAAGATGTCTCACGATCATGAAATCTGTCAATTCAGTACAAATGTAGAAATCGCATCTACGCAACGCGTTGCGGTCTGACTTAACCCTAAGTTGACAACTGTTTCGGTCCTTTAATGTTTATTGCTTATGAAAATTATTCAGTAAGATATTGTAAATACCTATGAATATCATTACAATATTAAATGCCAATCTAAAATACAAAACGATCTAATCTGAATAAATAAGCGGTATGCAAATCATAAACAAAAAAAAAAAACAATTCTACATTCAAAGCGTTCGATAGGCCCTTGAATGATTGCAAATGAGAACACAATTGGCGTAATATCTTAGGGTGGGTACAGATTAGTCAATAAAATTATTTTTTTAACAAACCGACTTCCAAAATAAAACAAAAGTAATACTTATTCTTAATCTAAAAAGACTCAAATAATTCTTATTCCTTATTATAGTGGCGTCTTCAGACTTCGCCTAAACCGTTAAGGTAAGCTGGTATCGACTTCAAAAGCATGAAGATTGAGTACAGAAATAGTTGAGGTTTAGGCGAAGTCTGAAGACGCCACTATAATAAGGAATAAGAATTATTTGATTCTGTTTTATCTTGGAAGTCAGTTTTAATTTTTTGTTAAAAAATAATAATTTTACCATTTTTAGTTACATAATATGAGGCTTGGGGCCGAGAGTCTCATATATGGCCCAGAACCAGTCTGTGGTATAACTCCTAGTACCACAAAGCAAGTGCTCAAGGAATGGGGTCACAGACTATGCAAGAAGCAATGGGCTGAGACCCCTGGCCTTGAACACTCCAAGGCACTTATTCCTGGTTTCAACAAGAAACAATCAGAATTAGCGCTCACCTTGGGTAGGAACCAGTTAAGAATCCTTACGAGAAGCCTAACTGGGCACTGCAAGCTCAACAAACACCTAAACAGAATGGGTATTTGTAGCATAACGACTTGCAGATTCTGTGAGGAGGAGGATGAAATACCTATTTACCTTCTCCTCGACTGTCCTGCTCTACTACAGAGCAGGAACAGACACCTTGGTCGCCACGAATACTCATCCACAGAGGAAATTCGTGGCACCAACCCCAACCATATCGTTCAATTTATGAACAGTATTGGGTTGGGGCTGATTCTCTAGTGCGAAGGAGTCACAATAGATCCTCATGGGTTGCAGTGACGTCAGGGCTATAGCGACCTGCCTTACCAAAAAAAAAAACATATGAGACGACAAGGCTATAATATTATAGCTTGTTGTCGAGTTGTACATATTACTAGCGGTCGGTCGCCTGCGGCTCTGCCCGCGTGGATGTCGGTGACGGCTGCAAAAAGCCTACCCAGGAAAGTGACGCCTACTATCGTAATATTTTAATTTCGCCATAATTTCAAAACCAAACGTCCAATTTTAATCATTTACAGACCAAATTTTATCAACATAAACTGTACTTAGTGATGAAATAATTTATTTTGATAAGGATTAATGGCATGAGTAAAATAAATGCGTTTAAATGTTGTCCAAAAAAATTCAAGATTTTTTAATAAAAAAAATGGTTATTGTGCCTCACTCGTCAAAGATAAGTATGTCGCGGACTTTTCTGTAGACATATTTATGAGATATACAATACCTAGAACATTTTATGGTTCTATCTTTTATAGTTTCGGCAGCGTACGCAAAATAAGTAACTTTTCTGGTTGATTTTTTCACCTGGCGTCCGAAAAACCCAAATATCTTACGAAACTTTATTTTTTCCAAAATAAAATTTAGCCTATGTTCAGGACAAATAATGTAGAATTTGCTTGGAGTAGTTTAAATAAAGCCAAAATCCTCAAACTTGTATCTATAAGGATTCAAAAGTTCTGTTGGGTACCTTCAGAACCAGGGTATATCCTGGTGCAAAATCTTACTTTTTGGTAGTATATGCCTAAAATACTTCAAAAAAAAAACCAAAATCACCATATGTTCCCATATAAATTTTAAGGATTCCCCTCGATTTCTCACGGATCCCATCATCAGATCACCACTTTTGTGAACATGGTACCAACCTCGGATTCAACCCTGTACAATAATAAAAGAATTATGAAAATCGGTCTATAAAAGGCGATGTTATGGTTGAACATACAAAAAACTATATAAACAGACGAACGTATAACCTCCTCCTTTTTGGAAGTTAAAAAAAGCAATTGCCACAAAGAAGTCACCACGATAGAAATAATTTATTGTTGCGTTTATGCGCAAAAGTGCGTATGCGCCGCGGCTGTTGTTTTACAAATGAAGTCGTTATAAAATAACAGCTGTTACAAAATTGCCTTTTATTTCAATGGAGTCTTCGGGGCCAGGAAAATGATTTCAAATAAAAAAATGTGGATTTTATGTACTTATAGTCGGATATTTTAGCTAGTTGTAGTAGGTAAGGTAAGTTACAAGGTTTGTTTAAATTATAAGGGAAAAAATGAGTAAATGACTCTATGTTATAAAAATGTCACTTTAACTATAATATCTAGATTCTAGTTCATCCACACACATTTTTAAATTTTTAAGGAATAAAATATATAAGGATCAGCTCACAAGCCTCTAAACTATATGTAACAAGATCATACATTATACATTTTGGCGTTTTTTCCGTTGTGCACTTACCCCAAGTCACCGAGTGTGTAAATAGCTTAAAATTGGGACAAAATTTAAAAGACAGCTTATGTGAGCTTACCGAAGTCGAAGTCTTTCACTGGATTTACGTGCTTACTTCATATGTACCGGCCCATATAAAACCTTCTTAGCAAATCCATTGAATTATTTATTGGAAATACTCTGTTTCTTATTTAGCGATATGAATCTAAGTGGGCATAGATACATACGTCAATGGGCTTGTACGCTTTTTTTATAAAGATGGGAAATATTTGCGCTACACGATTTTGTTGGGATTAAATGCGTTAGCGGGCCGCTTCAATTTTATTGAAAAGTTTATTTGACAATTAGATTGAAGCCGCGCGATGTTCAATATCAACCCTAGACGGTCAGTAAGGTCACGTATTAGGGTCTAAACACATCTAGGCTGAATTATGCCGGCGTAATTTACGTGGCCAAAATTACGTTCAGCCGCTTACGTCTGATGCGACAAACTATAAATTACGCGAAGAGCCGAAATTTCGCGGCGTAATGTCCGTTGCGGAACGCGCGCGTAAGTGGGTATTTAAAATTCTCAGATGTAAGGGTCTATACAGACGGACCGCATTTCAACTGCGGTCCAACCGCAAATTGCAGTTCAAGTGCAGTTTGAATGCAGTTAACACGACTATAGACCCTTTGGAGTTAGGGTCTACACAGACGGACCGCATTTCAACTGCAATCCAACCGCAAATTGCAGTGCAAGTGCAGTTTGAATGCAGTTGACACGACTGCAACAGAATTGCAAACCATTATCAACTGCATTCAAACTTCACTTGAACTGCAATTCGCGGTTGGATTGCAATTGAAATGCGGTCCGTCTGTATATACTCTTTGGAGTTAGGGTCTATACAGACGAACTGCAATCCAACCGCAATTTTTACTATGTTCGGTTTTGATAATTACGTCGCGTATAGTGTGTTGCTATACAAAACATTACCGCCAAATCGCTGCCGAACTTTACGCTCGATTCGGCTCGACGGAAATTCGGCTCGCGACGGAATTTCGGCATAGTGTGTCGTCCATCGCGTTCCGTCCGTATTAATTTGTATTCAGCCTTGTGTGCTTAGACACTTACACAATACGTGATATTGCGCAATAAAATTTCTCGTCTATGGGGCCCGCTCACAACAGACTATTGGTATACTTATCAGTAATCAGACGGGTTGTCGTTATTGGTATATTGTGATCAGAGACGATATTGATAGCTTTTGTACGTTTTTGGTATACAGGGTGTAACAAAACTAAGTGATAATGACGAACGGGCGCTTGCCAATATAAATCCTTTTTTTTTTCTTTTTCAGCGCTACTACTTTCACAGTGAACTTTATACAGGATGCAATTGAACCTTCCTGCCAAATTTTTTCCAGGGCTTAAGTATCATTAGAAGAGTCCATTTAACCAAAAAAAGTGGGTAGTAATTTTTTTTTATGACATATTTTATCCTATTTAAAATCGTTGCAGAACGGTCACTCACGACGGGGGGAATGAGCGGGGGTAACGCGGGGTAATGCGCGGCCGACGCGTTGTGTCCATTAATTGTAGTGTTTTTTTAGGATAACTTTCGGAAGCAATTTCTCAACATTTTAGTACTGAGTGATTACAAAATAAAAAATACGTGTAATTTTATTTTTAACAAGGATCAATATAATATGAAAATTTGGCAGGAAGGTTTATTGCACCCTGTTTAATGGATACGTCATATTACATAGTTATGTTACACCCAGTTTAATACAACTCACATGTGAGAGGTGGACACACTCTAGTTTCTCTGAACAATAATAATCCTTCGATTCTTGGAAATGCTATTGTATTCTATTGTCGTCGCCATCACCGTGCTCTTATGGGGCTTGATGGATTACAGTTGTAGGTGGCCATTATTGTAACGGACATTAAATGCATCAGTTATTTAACTTTTGGTTTTGTAAATCAATGTTGTGGCGCGTGGTCAAAATAACAACGAATGCTACCTAATGCTAAAATGCTGAAAGCACAGAAAGCTTTCGGTGACTTTTAACAATTATTACAACAACTAAATTTGTAGGTAACAACCCTAGCGACGACTTTTGTCATAATACGTCAAACATAAAAATTTCAACCTCAGTTCTAAGTCGGCATACTCTTTAATTCAGTCTACTCTGCTAATAGTAGGGGAGGTCGCACTCAGTTTAAAAAGTGATTTCATACCGAGCGAAAATCGTTACAATAATAGTAATCCACTAATACATAACAGCTTTGATCGTCAGCCACTTCATAATGGGTGAAATAAAAATTGAGAGCATCTGAGAGAGAGTTGATGTTGGGAATCGTATTGAATTGACATTAAAACGATCCCAATTCGTACCCAATAAAGGTTCATATCTAAATTATACACGTTTAGGTTGGGTAGTAAAATAAAATAATAAAATAAAAATCGTTTTATTTCTGAATAAATTTGAATCAAATGTTTTCAGAACGTTGAGCTACATGTTGCCTACCACCGGTTCGGGAACTAACCCGGCGAGAAGAACCGGCGTAAGAAACTCGCACGGGGCCACTTTTTACTAAAAAAGTGGAAAATTAGTCTTTTAAAAAAATAAAATTTACAATGTAAATAACTTAATCTAATACATTATAGAAAGTCAACATGAATTGTAAGTCACATAATTATAATAAATGTAGAAGCAGCAGCAAGCAGCCATCCTACTCCCAAGATGTGCCATCGTTTAGGAAATCATTGACCGTATAGTAGGCTTTGGCACACAAACGTTCTTTAATTACTTTTTTAAATTTATTAATTGATAGATTTTGGACGTTTTTCGGGATATTATTGTAAAGGCGTATACATTGACCTTTAAAAGATTTACTTATTTTGCTAAGTCTGATCACTGGCATTTCCAGCTTGTGCCTATTTCTAGTGTTTCTACCGTGACTATCACCTTTAGTTTTAAATTTAGTTAGATTCTTTCTAACATACAACACATTATCCAAAATGTATTGAGAAGCAACAGTTAGAATACCAATTTCTTTAAACTTTTCTCTCAGAGATTCAAAAGCTGACATTTTATAAATTGAGCGTATAGCTCGCTTCTGCAGCACAAAAATTGTATTGATGTCGGCAGCGTTTCCCCATAAAATGATACCGTAAGACATTCTACTGTGAAAATAACTAAAATAAACTAGTCTTGCCGTGTCTTCATCAGAAATTTCCCTAATTTTTCTGACTGCATATGCTGCAGAACTGAGCTTACCTGCAAGGTTAGCAATATGAGGACCCCACTGTAATTTACTATCTAATGTAATGCCTAAGAATATAGTGGAGTCCACCAAATTCATTTTCTCATCATTTAATAGTAAATTGGTTTGAACTTGCCTAACATTGGGCAAAGTAAATTTTAAACATTTGGTTTTCTTGGAGTTTAAAAGTAAGTTATTAACATTAAACCAATGTACTATTTTTGAGAGAGTACTATTTACCTCGTCGTAATTTGACTGCCGTCGCTTCACTTTAAAAATAAGTGAAGTGTCATCAGCAAAAAGTACTATCTCATTATCCTTAACTAGAAAAGGTAAGTCATTAATGTAGATGAGAAAAAGAAATGGTTAGTTGCTATTTTAGTTTTAGTATATAACAACAGATGGCGCTTTTAAAGTAAAATATATATAATTCTTCTTCATAAGTATTGACTATCGAAATAATTACTTAAAATTCCTATGTGAGATAATTTTATGGTTAATTCAAACGAAAATCGCCGTCAGCTGAATGTTTGCAGGTGGAAATGTCGTCTACGCGACGCCCTAGGATACATTGAGCGCGAAGTAGGGCTATTATATTGGTCATAACTTATATCGCTGGCTGACGGTTTTTCCACCATCGTATTAGCGACTGACGGTTTTATTTATTATTTAGAACGTAGAAACATTCACCTGTATAAATTTTGTACGGTATAAAATGACTTTATATTCAAACATTTTTTACATGTTCAGTAACGCGACTGACGTTGAATCCGCCGGCATGCAATACGGCTGACGGTCATTTTTTGGTTAAACATGACCTCAATAATCATCCATTAAAGTTTCATTTGGTATAAAATCACTTTTCGCAACTATTTTTTTTTACACCTTTGAAATACCCTTAGTTAACATTCCACCACGGGTGCGGCGACTGACGCTGATTATATTGATTGATAAATAGTAAGCTACCGCTGGACAAAAATTTGGTCGGTATGAAATTACTTTGCAAACGCTAGCATTACCTCCCCTACCATAAGACTAATTTAGGAGAATGTGGAAAAAAACGGGGGAAATTATTTGAAAGGGCTTATCTCGCGAACTACTGGAGCAATTTTTATGTTATTTGGCACAGATAAGAAGTGAAGGATCATAGGCTATCGATTTTATTAAATTTTTCCGTGGCTATATATTTTATACTCCTGCGACGCCGGGGCGGGTCGGTAGTACTTTATAAAATATATAAATAAACAGATAAAACAAGGAAATTCTCTTAATACTCAAATGAGTTCTTATTTACTTTCGTATCAATTACTTAGTTTAGATTAAAAAGGTAGGCTAGGTAAGGTTCGCTAAAACTGCACTAGCAAATTAAGCTTTCAAAGACTTGCAGACATAAAATAAAAAGCTCCAGACGTTTCGAGCTTTCAAAATTAAGCTAACAAGCTCAGACGCATTAAGCGACCACACTGAAGACTTCCGTTAACGAGTCTAAACCCTTTTTTGAAGTTTTTAGGACTTGCTTTTAAGTCGTGTTCATTAAAATTTCTTTATCGGAAAGGCATGTCTGGCTGTAAAGATCCCTAGCTCTTTACATTAGTTGATGATTATCGTACTATCAAAGAAGTTTATTTATAGGCAGTGGACAGACCAACATCATTTGGTCGGATCATGTTGTTAATTGCGATCTGTCGGATGGATTTGACGTAACGCGACCAAACTACGAA
Source organism: Polyommatus icarus (assembly GCA_937595015.1). Taxonomy (NCBI): domain Eukaryota; kingdom Metazoa; phylum Arthropoda; class Insecta; order Lepidoptera; family Lycaenidae; genus Polyommatus; species Polyommatus icarus. Next base: position 9,068,485 of record OW569340.1, read on the forward strand.
GGTCCCTCATCTGCCTAGTTATCCGCTTCTCTGATAGTACATTACACATTTTGGAATTTACGTCGATCACGGAAAAATGAAAACGAATTTGTCCATAATGGGTCAACGTGAAGTGGTAGCATAGCGAGCTTAGGTCCATTATTATACTCGTTACAAATCTTTTGTTTTTCTTCTTTTTCTTGACGCAGAAAAGTGTGATGTTTTCTCATGATTCTGTTTAGCTTGTATGAAGTATTGATCTAAGAGCGAAATATTAGGAAGCGTATACAATATACACAACTAGAAGACGCTCGCATCTCCTTTCTGCAGAAATTCTCTTTAAATCATGTGGGAGCCATACATGTTTGACCTTTTTAAAGGATGAAAAGCATCCATCATCAAACCCAAGACTCAAACTATTTTAATCCTTCGATCGGGGATTCTCGGAAATGCTATTGTATTCTATTGTTGTCGCAATCACCGGTGCTCGTCCGTACGGGGCTTGATGGGTTAAGGTGATAGAAAACAAGCAATGGAACAGCAAAAAATGGAAAGGACGTAGCGACAAAATGGTTTTTGTCGCGTAATTGAATAACCATAAATACATTTCATATAAGCTATGGGCAAATTAAATTGTATGCTTGAACTAATCTATGTACAAATGGAAGCTTAAATCACTCTCCTCTGTAGGCAAAATAGGAATCCCTTTTTTTACAGAGGTATTTTTGAATGATTATTCTGTGTTATAAAAGTTGACCAATCGTGTTATGCTATGGGATATTCAAAGACATGATGAATACTGACAATGAACTTTAATTTCTTAGCTTTAAGTCATTGCTGAGAAAAATCAATATCGCTACAGCCAAATTATCAAGGCGTCGCCTAAATACCATCAAAATCGGTTTAAGTGTTAAGAGCTAACAGACAGAGAGACACGTTTTCGCATTTATATTATTAGCATGGATGTAACTTTTACATTCAATCAATATTCCGTCCGTAGGAAACATCTGAATTCCATGCAAGTTTTGTAACATTTGCTCAGTCTCAATATGTAGATTGCGCCTCGTTCCTAATGCCTTCTAACGTCGACTTATGTAAACCAATAGTTACATTTAGACTCCATTCAGTTTATTTTAATGCTGTTGCTAAAAAAACATATCTACAGCCAAACATAAAACTTTCATATATATAAGATTATTTATATATATATAATATGTCGGCTAAAATTATTATACTCTTAATTCAAATTGTGATATTATTGTAAGAATAATTATTCAAGTAGCCTACTTTCAATGTAATACAATGTGTGTGCTTTTAAGTTGGAAGTAAAGAATTTTTACTTTTACCCCCTATTTTTTACCTTTGATCTTAAAAAGAATTAATTGATCCGGGTTCTTTTGACTGATTTTTAGCCCTGATTGTTTGAATCTGTTTCTTTTAATTTTCTTTAACAACTAATGATATAAGCAAATTACCTTTTAGTTTAAGAAACTAGCTGCCATAATAAAATTAATACTTGTTTTGTAAAGACACGAAACGGAATGGTCACCCTGCATAAAATAATATATTTAAAACGTCGCTCCACACAAAGAGTATCCCCGCAGTAAATCACGCTGGCTTTGCTTAATCCGCAATAAATTGATTAGCCAGGTTTAATAAACCGATGGCACGCTCTAATAGCTTCGTAATTAGCAAAGTTACTTGCAATATGGTCCTTTGTAGGGTGACCACGAGACACGGCGACCATCTTCTTATAGCATCTAATAAGATAATTATAGGTCTACCAGAATCTGATGGCAAAAAGTGAGAAAGTAAATTGACTCTAGCAATACCGGGGTAATTGGAATAAAACATTTTGATCCTTTTTAGGGTTCCGTACCCAAAGGGTAAAAACGGGACCCTATTACTGAGACATCGATGTCTGTCCGTCTGTCTGTCCGTCTGTCTGTCCGTCTGTCTGTCTCCAGGCTGTAACTCAGGAACGGTAATAGCTAGAGAGTTGAAATTTACACAGATTGTGTATATCTGTTGCCGCTATGACAACAAATACTAAAAATGAAATAAAATTACTACTTAAGGGGGGCTCCCATACAACAAACGTGATTTTTTTGGCCTTTTTGGCTATATATCAATAATGGCAACAGGTAGGTACTTGATTTTTCTCAAGGTCCTTAGTTTTATGTACATTTTAATATTTAATAATAATATTAAAATAAAACATTAAGGGGGACTCCCATAGAAAAAACACATTTTTGCCTAATTTTGCTCTATAATGGTACGGAACCCTTAGTGCGCGAGTCTGACTCGCACTTGGCCGATTTTTTTCCTTATAGCGGCTGATTCTGTGTGTGAAACATGGAAATATATAAATTTATCCAATGATCAAGTATGTTTTTTTGAAAATCTGCCGTCAAAATTTGCCATCAGATTCTGGTAGACCTATATAATTTATGTTGTAACATTACCTACAGTTCTTACAAAAAAAAAACCCAGACAGTGACACTTTCACGACCAATATCTAATTTAATGATACATTACTAGCTCTAACTGATCAGAGGTTTAGGTATTAGGAGTGCCAAAGGATATTTAAAAATAATACCCACATTTATTAAACCAAGGCTGGTATCAAATTTTTTACTGCCATCGAAGAAATTGATTTATAGGCAGTTTACAGATCTACGTCATTTGGTCGGATTATGACAATTCAATGTAATTCGTAATCTGTCAGCTGGGTTTAACAAAACGCGACCAAATTACGTAGGTTCGCCATCTTACTATTAATCAACTTCTCTGATAGTACATAAGCGCGTTTAAAATCGACGCCACCTTGGTTTATTTTTGACTGAATAGATTTAGAAAAAGAAAAATAAGAAAGTCTTATTAAAAACCTAACATTATTGTCACCTCAGCCTGGCTACAGTAACGCTTCGAGACAACTTGCGTCTATTGTTAATTCAATAAGTTGTTTGCTTTGTACATTAACTCTTTGAGGTTTTATTTAATGTAGGAATTAAATAACTAGATATTATACACGACTTATTTGTGTAAAACAAATATGAACTAAATGCTGAAAACTTGAGCTCTATTAGATTTTAGTTGATGCCGGCAACTTCGTTTATCGAGCGAAAATTGTATATTTTTCCGGGATGTAAAATATCTCACTGTATCTACGTACTAAATTTCAGCAAAATCGGCTCAGCGGTTCGGACGCGAAAAAATTACAAACAAACGGACTTCTGTATTTATAATATTAGTAGGCTAAACTAGGTATACTTTTCTTCAACTATTAATAAATAGCAAAGTTACATGGAAAAGTAGTAGGGGAGGTATGCTAGCGTATGCAAAGCCATTTCATACCGACCAAATTTTTGTCCAGCGGTAGCTTAATATTTATCAATCAATATAATCAGCGTCAGTCGCCGCACCCGTGGTGGAATGTTAACTGAGAGTATTTCAAAGTTGTAAAAAAAATATTTGCGAAAAGTGATTTTATACCGAATGAAACTTTGATGGATGATTATTGAGGTCATATTTAACCAAAAAATCACCGTCAGCCATATTGCAGACGGGGGATTCAACGTCAGTTGCGTTACTGAACATGTAAAAAATTTTTGAATATAAAGTCATTTTATACCGTACAAAATTTATACAGGTGAATGTTTCTTCGTTGTAAATAATAAATAAAACTGTCAGTCGCTAATACGATGGTGGAAAAACCGTCAGCCAGCGATATAAGTTATGACCAATATTAAGCCCTACTTTACGCTCAATGTATATAGGGCGTCGCGTAGACGACATTTCCACCTGGAAACATTCAGTTGACGGCGATTTTCGTTTGAATTAACCATAAAATTATCTCATATAGGAAATTTAAATAATTAATTCGATAGTCAATACTTGTGAAGAAGAATTATATACATTTTACTTTAAAAGCGCCATCTGTTGTTATATACTAAAACTAAAATAACACCGACCCAACCTAAACGTGAATATTCTAGATATGAACCTTTATTGGGTGCGAATTGGGATCGTTTTAATGTCAATTCAATACGATTCCCAACATCAACTTTGAGATGCTCTCAATTTTTATTCCACCCATTATGAAGTGGCTGACGATCAAAGCTATTATGTATTAGTGGAATACTATTATTGCAACGATTTTCGCTTGGTATGAAATTACTTTTTTAACTAAGCGCGACCTCCCCTACTATAAACTACCCGTAGCCACTGTGGACGGCAACAATGGTTGCAAACTATGACGTCACATATTATACAGGCCTTATAAGATGTTTTGACGTGTTGTGCATATTAAGCACGAAGTGTATAGCATTGCAATGTAAGATAATAATATTATGACACATATTATAATGTATGGTTACAGAGCATAATTATATGAACTCGAAAAGGGATGGTCTCCATATCACCTTAAGCCATTCAGAATTCTTTATATAAAAATCTCTATTGTAACTGCGCCTTAACGTCTATTTTGAAAAAAAAAATATATTTTTATTTGTTTTATTGAGGATGCAAAACAGCTGTCAATTTAACAACTACAGCCTGTATGATATCGAAAGCTGTATGATACAGCCTGTATGATATTCAGCATCAAATTCTCGTAAAGGCATTATCTATTAATGACGCGACGTAACATCCACTATAATGTACTCCAATTTGAGTAATCCGTTAATGCTTTTAAACAAAAAGCACCATAATATCGGCTTACCGCCAACCAATTATAGTTGCACTTTACACGTCCAATATTCTGAATTCTGATAACGCTGTGGCGGGTTGAGTACAGTATAAATAATACACAGTAAAGCTTGGGCCTTGGCCGACTAGTTAGTGTAATAATCCTGACTCCCGCTATGGATGTTAATATCAATATCAATGAGCTACGTAAGGCTTTGTCCACATCTGTATCATTTTCTCGATCAGATCTCCGTCGCGTATCAAAATGATACGCGTATACGCCCCGATCGCTATTAACCGCGTATCTCATACGTGTCGTATCAAATACGCGCATGATCGGCAGAATGATCTAATAGGCGTCCACACTATGATCTGATCGTGCAAATAATACAAATGTGGACGCACCTTTAGTCGCTGAGAAAATTTAGATACCGCAATTTAAGATTAAAGTACTTACGGCTTACTACGACGTAACATCAGCAGACAACTAAGATTAGGCTTGACCAAGCATACCACGTCTTTTTTGCTCAAATATCTACCTTTGTAGCTTTCATTCATACTCAGGTGATTTGATCACAGAACACTTTAGCGTGATTTCAGACTTGATGTTATTAATAATTCATATTGCAACATCTAGGCGATGCGATGCGATAGACTTTTAAATAAGGCTTTGAAAACTTAACTTTATTTGCTACACGCATGCATCGAATCGCCACGTGACATAATAATATTATGCTATGTGACTGACCCTTAAAAATTTGCTAGTCTACCAGAATATGATGGCAAATTTTGACAGAAGATTTTTAAAAAATATCCTTGATCATTGGATAAATTTATATATTTGCATGTTTCACACACAGAATCAGCCGCTATAAGGACAAGAAAGGAACTTATATACGAGATATTGTCATAATTCTGTTGTGTAGATTATTATTTATATTGTAAGTTGTAACTGTCAGCTGTCAGCCGACAGTTTTTTTTTCGAATTTAATTTTTTTCGAATTTAATTTGAGTGGTATGCATCACTATGCGTACCACTCAAATTAAATTTATTTTAAATATTTTGTGGTTATAATACTTATGCTATATATTTTACTCATCATAGGTTAATTTAATATTATTTTATAAAATATAATATTATTTATTATTTTAGAATATATAATTATGTCTCATTCTGATAGTGACTCATTTCACTCGGCAAATGATTCTATTGTTTTATCTGGCGATGATAGTTTTGATTCTATAAATGCGAACACCTTAGGAGAACTTTTGCACCAAACTTTTAACGATCAGAATAGTCAGTTACTAAACGTGTGTCATATCAACGCACAAAGTGTGCCTAGTCACTTTAATGACATTTTGGACACTTTTGCAGGTAACAATATCCACGGACTTTTGATTTCAGAGACCTGGCTTAAACCTAACCTACTTTCCACAACTTACAGTTTGCCCGGGTTTATTTTAATTCGAAATGATCGTAGCGACCGACGTGGTGGTGGTGTTGGTATCTACCTCCGGAGTGACCTCTCATATAAAATAATTGCTAGCTCGCCCCCACATTATTCCGCCTCCGCTGAATTTCTGTTTCTAGAGGTCTGCATTAGGGGAACGAAAGCTGTTCTTGGAGTTGTCTATTGCCCTCCTTCCATCGATTACTTTAGCCACTTAGCGTCCTTTTTGGAGTCGTTGAGTGCCGATTATAAACACCACATTATTATGGGCGACTTCAATACAAATTTACTTGACGCATCTTCTTCGCGCGCCTGCAGATTACTACACATTCTGGAGTCGAATAGTTTGCAACAGTTACCTTTGCAAGCCACACACCATAATATCAACGGTGATGATACCTGGTTAGACCTAATTTTAACATTAAACCATTCACTGGTTCATTCTCACGGACAATATCATGCCCCTGGTTTTTCATTGCACGACCTTATCTTTCTTAGGTATGTTTTAAAACCCCCTAAAATAAAACCTAAGATTATTCATAAACGTTGCTTTTCTCGTATGGACATCGATAAGCTTAAATCAGATGCTGCGAATGTCGATTGGAATCCACTTATCGCTGCTTCTTGTATCGATCACAAAGTCCAAGTTTTTAACAATAGGATTCATGCTCTTTATGACGTCCATGCGCCTATTAGGAAAGTTAAAATAAAGAGCGGTCCAGCGACTTGGTTGATACCCGACATAAAAGTAGCCATGAGACTTAGGGACCGTGCCTATCGTAAATTTAGAAAGAATCGTAGCGACAATAATTGTGTGAACTTTAAAGCAACCAGGAATAGATGCAATCAAATCGTCAGAAATGCTAAACGTCGACACATTTTCTTAAACATAAGCAACTCATCTTCTTCAGCTAACTTATGGAAGTTCTTAGGTACCTTAGGCGTAGGTAAGTCCCATCACACGGAATTGCCGAGTACTATTAGTTTGATTAGTTTGAATGACCTCAACACCCATTTCTCTTCTGTCCCAACTCTAAATGCAAGTACAAAGTCCTCAACTATTAGTTATGTAAACGGATTACCACGTGCTGCTAAACATCTGTTTCAGTTTGAACCTGTTTCTGCTGACGAGATCAAAACTATAATTAAATCTTTGAGCTCTAAGGCTGTTGGTTGCGATGACATCAGTCGTCAAATGATTACCATCATTCTCGACAGTATCTTTCCTGCAATTTCCCCTATTATTAACTTCTCCATCGAGTCCTCCTATCCTGACCTTTGGCGCAAGGCTTACGTCTGCCCTTTACCAAAAGTTCCAAATCCTGCACAATCCTCCCATTTCCGTCCCATTTTAATACTCCCTTTGCTCTCTAAAATAATCGACGCGTGTGTTCATAAGCAATTGTCCAGGTTTGTATCCGATAACAACCTTCTTTCTCCACTACAATCTGGATTCAAGCCTGGGCATAGTACCACCACGGTCTTGTTAAAAATTACCAGTGACATTAGGGCTGGCATGGAGGAATCAAAAGTCACTGTCCTAGTGCTAATTGATTTCTCTAATGCTTTTAATAACGTCAACCACGATATCCTCTTGTCTATTCTGTCCCCCCTCAATATCTCGCCTGAAATTGTAAACTGGTTCTCCTCCTACCTTAAGGGGCGTCAGCAACGTGTACGCGTCGACGGGTCCTTCTCTGATTGGGTCCTTCTCGAGGATGGGGTTCCTCAAGGTGGTATACTTTCTCCCCTTTTATTTTCCTTATTTATTAATTTATTACTTTATATTATTAGCAGTGCGCATCATTTAAATGCTGATGATTTTCAGCTATATAGACAAGAAACAATTGAAAATCTCTCCACTGCTATCGATGCTTTAAACCGGGATCTTGATGCTATAAACACCTGGTCTGCTAATTTCGGACTATCAGTAAATGCGGCTAAGTGTCAGGCCATTTTAATAGGAAGTCCGCGAGTCCTAAGAAGAGTCGACACTAGATCTATTCCGCCTCTAATGTTTAACAGCAGTATTATACCCTATAGCTCTTGTGTTAAGGACCTCGGTTTACACATCGACGCTAACTTAGACTGGCATACACAAATTGCTAGCGTCAGTAATAAAGTCACGTCATACTCTTTGCGAGCATTATACCGACTTAAAAATTTCTTACCATCGTGTATAAAATTGATGCTCGTTCAGACTCTTATACTCCCAATAATTGATTACTGTGACGTTTGCTATCTTGACCTTAATGCGGACCTCCTTAACAAACTAGATCGTCTCCTGAATAGCTGCATTAGATTTGTTTTCAGCCTCCGCAAGTACGATCACGTTTCCTCCTACCGCTCAAAATTGTGCTGGCTCCCAGTTCGCCAACGCCGATCTCAGCGAGCAGTGTGCATGCTCTATTCCATACTATATTCCCCTTCCGCTCCCAGCTACCTAACATCTCATTTCGAATACCTGGGCAGCAACCACGACAGAAATCTCCGTTCCACCAATAATTTACGCCTCCAATGTCCTCCCCATAGTTCCACTCTCGTCCACTCTTCCTTTCATATTCAACAATTCTCCTTTGGAATTCACTTCCAAAAGAAATTAGGATGTCCGAAACTAAAGTATCGTTTAAACGTAAAGTTCATGATCATTACCTTAAATCATTAACTAAATGAGACGACAAAATCGATATTAATTAGTTATTTTATCTATCTATAATAATCTATGTATATATATTTTTTATTTTAGGTATATTTAGTAGTATATTTTAAACATATTTATATATTATGTAAGTATATATTTTGAATATGCATTATGTTTATTTTATTTTGAATTAATTATATAATATTATTACGATGTACCTATATATGTATAATTATATTATCATAATGTTAATTATAAGATATTTTGATCCCTCTGTCCTCTAAATGTTTGCATCTACCTCACTATCTCTGCAACACCCTAAGGTTTGGCTGGAATAAAATGCCACAAGGCATTAAGCCCGCCTTTGTACTACAACGTGCAAAAAATTAAAAAAAAAAATGTTTTATTCCAATTACCCCGGTATTGCTAGAGTCAATTTAATTTCTCACTTTTTGCCATCAGATTCTGGTCGACCTATAAATAGTTTTAGAAAATGTTGAGTAGTTAAATATTTTTCAAAGATACGGCCAAGTAATGTTATAGTACTTGTACAGGAGGCTACCGTATGAAATTTATACTGTGCTTTAACGGCATGAAACCAAAATAGCATGTATATTTTTAAACTCATTTACAAATAATTACTATTGAATGAAATTGTTTGTTTGGTCATTATCCATGTTTTTATTATGATTGGTGGAATCGCCTTTAAAATTCAGGCCTTTAAATCCATCATGGATAAATAATAATAATCTGTGAATAATTATAACGAAGTACCTAAAATATTTTTGGATAGGTATGTGTTTTAGGTTGCTCACTGTCTCAGTTCATACGGCATTCTCATAGTAATCAATCTCGTTCAGAGGTATGGGAACATATTAATCCCACCAAAAACATAAAATATGTAAAAATGGAAAGCCAAGTTCCATACAAACATTATTCTTGTCTATGGACTTCGCCGTAAAAAGGATGGAGATCTAAATGAGTGCCAAGTTCCATGGAAAATCGAAATATGTATGTATAGGAACCAAATAACATTATGAATAAATAATAGAGTCTATTTCTTTGCTTTATTGAATATCTATAACAATTAATGTTATTTAAATAATTTGAGATCTTAAACTAGATTAGATCTAACTTGGCCAGTTTTCATTACATCAGTCATTTCATAAAGTTATTGAACATTTTAATTCTGATGAAAACTAGCTAAGTAGAATCTAATCTACTTTAAGATCTCAAATTATTTAAAATAACATTAATTGTTATAGATATTTAATAAAGCAAAGAAATAGACTCTATTATTTGTTCATAATGTTATTTGGTTCCTATACATACATATTTCGATTTTCCATGGAACTTGGCACTCATTTAGATCTCCATCCTTTTTACGGCGAAGTCCATAGACAAGAATAATGTTTGTATGGAACTTGGCTTTCCATTTTTACATATTTTATGTTTTTGGTGGGATATCATTACTTTTTGTAAAGAAAACTTTCCAAGCGAGGGTAGACAGTAGACATATTAATCTTCCCAGTTCAAACATAACGATCTACATAAAATTCCACTATATTCAATCGCAACCTTAAGGGCTTAATATTTCACCACTTCCCGACAAGTGTCCGATATGCTATCCGCAAATTATCTGGCAGATACATCTTCTGTCAGATAAGTTGTGGATATCCTATGTGAAACTTATCAGGAAGTGGGGAAACATCTCCTAAGCCTTATTGAGTATTAGACGAATAAAACAAAGAAAATCCAAGCGAATGGAAGTATTGGAAATTGGAATAATACGGTATAACACAAGTGTACATTTAAAACCATTAACTATTATAGGTTACAACTTATTGTACGGAAGTAAAGTAGCTATTATTTTAGCTGTCTAACAGACATACATACGGACGGACAGACGGACAGACAGACGGACAGACGTATTAAAAGAATGCTATATCTATTCCCGGGACTCAAACTATATCTCCATACCAAATTTAAGAACAATCGGTACAAGCAGTTTGGGCGTGAAAAGGTAACAGACAGACAGACACACTTCATAAAGTCACCTTCTATTCATTTCCTAAAGTTTTTCACTTCACAAATAAATATTTACGGGGAGCTCCCATACAATGAACGTGATTTTTTGGCCTTTTTTGCTCAAAATCCGGTGGCATCCGGTAGGTACTTCAAATATTCACAAAATCTTTAATTATATTTTTACTTTCATAATATATAATAAATAAAATAAATATCCATACAAAAAACACAATTTTGCCCAGTTTCACTCTGTCCGACTCGCACTTGACCGTTTTTTTTTGTTTTCTGATTTTTCCTACGCTTACACACAATTACCGAGCTGGATTCCAAATTTCAGCCTTCTAGGTCATGTGGAAGTGGGTTAGAATTTTGATCTATAGGTCAGTCAGTCAGTGATAAAAATGTAGATTTTCGGGTGTTAATACCTTAATAACCGTTTGAGCTGTATTCATGAAATTTAGAGCATATAATTATCTCGCAAGTTTCATTACATGAGCCAAATTTGAAACGTTTATATGAAATATTTTCTGAATTATGAGAGGGTCAAAAGTAGCTGCAAATGGTTCGTGTATTATTACACACGGTGCGGCTCGCTTCGCTGGAACTCGGCTTGACACGCTACCGCGCGTCTAGATAATATGCGAGTTTCCAAGTTCACTTTCGTAAAGTTTCCCTCGAATTTTCATAGTATACTTGATATCTAAAAATCTGGTTGTACCTACCAATCTGGATTCAAACCAGTACCCTTGAATCGAAGGTTTACCCGCTAGGCCACGGACGCTTCTAATACAATACACATAGAATGTGCTAAGTCTTTAGAAACAATGCGAAGAATGAGCAAGCTTACCGCATACTTAAGTGTAGAATGCATACGTCTTGCTTAAGACTAGGTTAAGGCGGCGACTAACCCAAAATTGTCGATTTTATAATTAATTTTTATACTTGAAAACAAGCCCCGAATTATTTGAGTTTTAAACATAGATACTAAATTATATTTCCGAAGATCCGACCTAGCGGAAACACGATATCTAAAAATTTTCTCGATAGGAAAAATCACAGGGATGCATCTAATTTTCACAAATTTTTTCATAAAAATATATTGCCATAACCGTGCATTAGCACTAAGTTAATATTTTAACACATTGTATAAAATTCTATCATTGAGAAACTGACCTAGCGGATTTTTAAAATGTTGTATATTTATCGTGTTATTTTAAAAAACTAACTTGGCGATGATTCCGCGTCGTCCTTTTTCACCTGGCATATGAAAGAAGGGCGTGAGTGTGAAGAGAGAAGGACGATGTTTTATTTTTTGTGTTAGTCGCCCTCTTAATATAAAAGACGGAACTTGATTCAGCATTCAGTCCGGTAATCCTTGTACAAATGTACAGTTAGCCTCAAAAGTTATTTTAAAATATACGTCCACCATTTTTATGTAAGTGAGATTTATTGTTAACATGCATTAGCCAGTGTGCTGTTTTCAGTTTGCCACTAACATGTAAAAATGTTTTATTTTGTATGTTTTATCTTTCGCATTTATATAATATATAGTTGATTCACACAATAGATACATCAGACCGCGACTGTACCGTTCTTTAACATAACGTTTATCGCGAGGCTGCCAGTGCGGCGAGGGATTAGGCGGTATTAGCAGCTGGAGGCGTTAATCCCGGATATATCATTCCTTTTCAACGGAGGAAATCAATTTAACGATGAGTGTGTGACGATGGTGATTTGTTTTAAAAAGAAGGCAGGTCGCTGTAGCCCTGACGTCACTGCGACCCATGAGGATCTACTGTGACTCCTTCGCACTAGAGTATCATCCCCAACCCAATACTGCTCATAAATTGAACGATATGGTTGGGGTTGGTGCAACGAATGTCCTCTGTGGATGAGTATTTGTGGCGACCAAGCTGTGCCTGTTCCTGCTCTGTAGTAGAGCAGGATAGTCGAGGAGAAGGTGAATAGCTGTTTTATCCTCCTCCTCACAGAATCTGCAAGTCGTTGGTGTTAGTCGTCCCACAAGATCTCCTCCTATTGGGACGAGTTTTTATATTTTTATGTACTGATGACGCCCGCAACTTCTTTGCACCAAGATTCGTTTTGCTTTTTTTCTGGGATGGAAAATATCGTGTCCTTTCCCGGGACCCAGGAAAAACGGTTCTGTGGTGTGGCTGTGTGAGGTAACAGACAGATACGCCTCCGTGGTCTAGTGGTTAGGAGTGTGGCTCTCGAGGTCGTGGGTTCAATTCACGCGTTGGAAACATGTTATTTCCAAGTTTGGTTAGGTTAGGACAATGCAGGCTGATCCCATGATTGTCTGACAAGGAAGATGATCCATGCGTCAGATGGGCATGTAAAAAGTCGGTCCTGCGCCTAATCTCTCGCCAGTCATGTCGGTCGTCCGTCCCACTGGGTCATGAGAGTAAAAGGAATAGAGAGTGCTCTTGTGTACTGCGCACACACATGGGCACTATAAAATTAATCCTGCATAACTGGCCTTGGTTTCAATGAAATCGGCCACCGTCACCGAAACCGGTGTGGGAGTTATAATTATTATTATAATATGGATTGATGAATAAGAGTCGTCAAGCAGACGGTAGGCGTAATAATTATTAAGCCCGTCACAGACTTAGCTATAATATATATTGATATATTTATAGCAAGGCATATTATTCTATACTAAATCCACATGTCACAGAAATATATATTATAGCTGAGTGTGTGGTCACGCGAAAATTAGTATAGAAAATATATATTAATATGCCTAGCTATAAACATATTATTAATACATATTATAGGTCTTTGACGGGCTTTATGGTCAAGTTATTTCATTAATTTATTTATTCACATGAAAATGGTACATGTAGTAGTAGTGTGAAATCTTGTTTTCAGAATGTGTTATTAGTGATGAGCAAAATTAGTCTTGGTCTTGCAGTCTTGGTCTTGGTCTTGCAAAAATTGCAAGACCAAGACCAAGACCAAGACTACCCTAAGACTAGCAAGACCAAGACCAAGACTAGGTGTGCAAGAACAAGACCAAGACCAAGACCGACTATGCAAGAGTCTTGCTTAATGCAAGACTCTTGCTAAAAAAATAATTAGTCGCAGTGACTATAATATGAGATAAAATATTTATAACTATTAAAAATATTAATAACATTATCTACTTATCATGAGTTTCAAGTTCTTATACAGCCTGGAAACAGGCAGACGAACAGGCAGCGATGTGTAAGTATGTAATTGGGTCCCGTTTTTACCCTTTTGATTATGTAACCATGCATTCAAACTAAAAATTTGGGAATACATATTAAGCCGGCTGTACACTCTCGCCGAGACACAGCGAGGCGGCCCGAGTGCGAGAGTGTAAAAAAACGCTCGCCTCGTCTCGCCTGTCTCGGACCCTCTCGGTCCGTTGTCGGTATATTGCGCCCGAGACAAAGGGTCTCGCGAGGAAAACGAGCGCACTACTGTACACTCTCGCGTCTTTCAGTACTAGTTTCGCCGTTGGACAGTGTAGAACAGAAAAATAACAATAACAAACGACATTATCAGTCATTATCTGTGAGAAATAAAATTAAATATGATTATAAATCTTTGGATTACAATGATATCTTTCGATGCATGGTGAATGGCGAATGGTCGTTTTTCTCCATCTTGTCTGAGTTCTTTACTGCGATTGAACTAAGCGAGAATGTACATGATCCCACTCGGGCAAGGGGCTCTCGCACGAGACTCTCGCCCGAGAGCTCGCGGCGAGAGTGTACAGCGGGCATTACATATACATTATACATGGCGGCCGAAAAGTAAGATCTTTAAACCGAGAGAGAATCCGAAAATCCGGTCAAGTGCGAGTTGGACTCGCCCATGAAGGGTTTCGCAGCAGCCAAAAAGGTTTATTTCATGAAATTAAAATATTTTTAGGGTTCCGTACCCAAAGGGTAAAAACGGGACCCTATTACTAAGACTTCAATGTCTGTCCGTCTGTCTGTCACCAGGCTATAACGCAAGAACCGCTATAGCTAGACTTCTGAAATTTTCACAGATTGTCTGTATTTTGCTTTTAGTAGTTGTTGTTACAGCGGCAACAGATATGTCTGTTGCCGCTGTAACAACAACTACTAATAGCAAAATAAATTAAATACTTAAGGGGGGCTCCTATACAACAAACGTGACTTTATTGCTCTTCATCAATATCGACAACACATAGGCAATTGAAATGTTCACAAAATACTTAATTGTATTTGTGCTTTAATAATTAATAATAAAATTAAAATAAATTAAATAATTAAGGAAGGCTCCCATACAAAAAATACAATTTTTAGTCTATTTTGGCTCTGTAGTGGTACGGAACCCTTCGTGCGCAAGTACAACTCGTGTTTGGCCGATTTCTGTTGAATTAATGAAATTAAGGTATACCATTTATAACGTATACAAAAACTACTTGCTAGTTCTCGTTTAAACCAATTGTTTCTTGGTAGTTTCTATAGTAATGTACAATCATAATATATATTTTTTAGACTTATCATGCCTTATCTTATCATACTTTAGAAGTTAGAGGGGAGAGAACAAAGATTTTACCACTTTGGAAGAGTTTCTCTCATATTTTTTCTATTTTTGTATCAAAATAAGTATTATTGTTGTTCACAGAATACACCTACTTACCAAGTTTCAATTGTATAGCTCTAAGTATATAGTTTCGGAGAAAAGTGGCTGTGATATACGGACGGACAGACAGACAGACAGACAGACAGACTGTATGACGAATCTATAATGGTTCCGTTTTTGCCACTTGGCTACGGAACCCTAAAAATAATCTAGATTCTAGAAGAAATCCCAGAAAAAGTTCTTATTTTTCAAATTTTTAATTTTTCTGTGTTTTTGAGAAAATGAAAACGTTTACAAAAAGTTTTGAAAAATGTTTGCAAGAGTCTTGCTTTTTGCAAGACCAAGACCAAGACTAGGCGTGCAAGACCAAGACCAAGACCAAGACCAGACAGACTAGAGCAAGACCAAGACCAAGACTGCACAAGCAAGAACAAGACCAAGACCAAGACTGGTCGAGTCTTGGTCTTGGTCTTGCTTTGCTCATCACTATGTGTTATGCCAATTCCAACCGACAGATCACTTCCCAGGATCTATAATAAAATATTATCATTGAAAATCAATCACTATCTGATCTATGCCCACATTATGCGCTTTCGTCTTCAATTTTCGTCATCTTCTTTCATTCAACTTTCGTTTTGGCGCATTCAAAAATTGAATGCGTCAAAGAACGCAACGCCAACTGTAATTTTTAATAACAAAGCGAAAGTTTCAAACGGTCAGAGGGCATGCGTCGCGGGAATGCCTCACGATCGCTGTTGACTGCGCTGTAACGCATGCTCTTGACGAACAGAATAAGGCATAGTGTGGACAAAGGCATTAATCCATCCAAATCACGCTAAATCCTCACATATTTTTAATTAAACTTGGTCGGACTACTCCTTCACAAGTCACTTGCATCCATGTCAAAGTAAAAAACGATTTATATTCCTTTCGAGTGCTAATTGGATCTAGACAGAATCCAAAATGAAAAAGTTCTAGCGAAATTAAATTATTTTCTCTTGGACTTCATAATTCTTTAATATCTCGAAAAGGAAAAATTGAGTTAAGGTTTGCGTAAACGAAATTACAAAAGTAACGCAAAAAACAAGGTAAGTTTTGAAGTTCATTTCTCGATGAGGCGGATTCAATTACTTTAAATTGATTGAAATTAAAAAAAAATTACATCTCTTGAATTTCAAGTCAGAAAGTTGAATTTCGAGTCAGTCAGAAAATAATTGGCCAAGTACGAGGCGAACTCGCGAACAAAGGGTTCCTTAAAAATTGTGTTTTTTGTATTTTGTTTTTAGTATTTGTCGTTATAGCGGCACAAACTGTGAAAATTTCAGAAATCTAGTTGAACTTAGTAATAAAGTCCCATTTTTATCTAAAAGATATAGATTGGAATCATAAATAAATAGAATGGCTAAAAATTAGACAATCACTTCCAACAATATTAGCTTCACATTAGTTAAGTATCAATCATTCTGAATAGCTATATCTCATTTTAAATGCTCAATAATGCTAGCACGTGTTAAAAGATTTGCGTATCCGTCTATGAATAATGTGGATTGTGCGATGAGAAAAGAAATTTCCAAACTACCGCCTCAAATCGAATGAAAAATCAATGAGTAACGTAAAGAATAACAATGCGGAGCTCAGCGTAAAGAGCTTTTCTGGGAATTTATTATTGAAATGTCTTTTGTATCGAAAATTGGCAAAGAGCTTAGTGAAGGTAGGAAAAACCTAAATTAGACGATTTATACAACTCGTGTAATGAAATTATATAATTTTGTATTGCTTTTTGAGCAGCCATTTTGGCGTAAATGAACTGGTAAAAGGTTACTTAGGAAAGGCTTACAAGTTTATATCAGTTTCTTCGATGTAGACCGTAACGTTCCATCGAACAAGAATGACCGCTCCTATGATTGTCACCGTTTTTATATTGTTTCATTTTAAAAATAACGTTATCTTCAATTTAAAAAAGTAAATATGTTTCTAAATGTTATTTTATTAGCATCAATCCTTACTATTATCTAACTGCTACATACTATTTTCACTGTAATCTAGGTTAAATAGCACTGTTACTATATTTAGTGCTATTAGTTTGACTAAGCGAACATAGCTTCTTTGAAGAGTGCCAGGCCCGGATTGTTGCAAGCTTTGTAGAAGTCCAGCTCCGAACATCTCAGGATCCATGCCTTCAGATTTGGGTACCTGAAATAATAATAAATTACTTGATGCACAAAATGTCACGTTAGTAACATAAAATATCATTGCAAAATTGATACATAAGCAATCATAATGCCATCAAGTCAACGTAGCGTTTGATATTATAAAGAGGTAAAGTTTTTGAGAGTGAACCAACCCACATTGTCTGTATGTCTGGCCCAATTTCACGTCGGTTAGTGTTGTCGACTTGTTAAAATGTAATATCTTCTCTTTCATTTATACGAAGAACGAGACAGGTGTAATTATATTTAAAAGATCGTTAACTTTAAAAATCGTTGACGAAATTAAGTCTTATGGTCATAAAGTCCCAAAAAATCAACGTTTCGGTGTCATGAATGCTCTTTCGATAAGGGAGAAGCCGCAAGCAAAAACAGGTTACATGCAATATTTTTGAAATAGTGATTTAAGTGTAATGACAAAAAAGAGGGACAGAAATTCTCATCTTTATCAGCTATACTATATTATAATTTAAAAAATATATAATATTATAAAGCGGAAGAGTTTGTTTGTTTGTTTGAACGCGCTCAGGAACTACTGGTCCGAATTGAAAAATTATTTCACTGTTAGATAGCCCATTTATCAGCCCAAGGCTACAGGCTATATTATTTTATCACGCTGAAGCTTGTAACGATTTGACATTTTTGGATCTTTCTATTTGAATTCGCTAAGAAACCTACAGACTTAACTTTATAGATTCCGGTTTATTTTTAATGTCCTCTGTGGTAGCGCGATTTTGCTATAATAATTGGCCAGGCGCTGTTTTCGCCAATGATTGTAAGTACATCAGTATGAAGTTAGCTACAAAAGTTCAGACGGTTGGAACAACCGACATTTTGATTTCGTCATAAGGCTACGGCTCAGCTGATCGATTGCCGCTGCATACCTACCTACGTACTTTTGCTAAGTTGCAAGTTTAATATTGTAAAATTAACTATTTATATCTTACAATTAAAATACTTATTATATATTGTGTTTTTCCCCAATTGGGTGAGTGTTGCATTGCATATTTTTTTCTATATTGATCTTCGTTTGACTTATTGAATTGCTTTGCCATTGTCGCTTGTAGATTCATCAAATTGAATAATTCACTCTTCATATTATTCTTGATTAATCGGAATGCTGTAAAATAAAATTATCAGGCTTTTCTTGATTGTGCCGAGTTGCCATTGAAGTTAATTTTTCAACTTAATTTGTTAAATGTTGTAACCGTCAAAAATTATGACATTGACCGTTTTTACCACTTTTCTGCTATCTACATTTTAGTTAAATAAGATTATAAGCCATGTATCTTTGTTGCGCGTGAAAGACAATTATTCTTTTATTCTTTTTATATGCGGAACCTTTAAAATATGATAATTTAACATTTTACATATTATTACAACCTCAAGTTGTAATTACCTATTTAATTGTCTTTGACGCTTATAATTCCATTAGATAATAATAATCATTCTGTATGACTGCCTCATCATTGATTACTAGCTTTGCTTTAATCGCGCTTTATCATCCTTGCTTAATTTCATCAAGTCTCAACCGATGATGTCGCAGTCAAAGTTGAAAATCGGACGAACATCAAAATGTCTGGTCTACTGATTCCAGGGTCCCTTGCTACGGTAGAATATCGCCGTTTTGAAAAGGACGAGACCGCACTGGAGGATCTCTGCCTACCTACGACTATAGTTGCGGAAATCGAAGACCTGTCCCACCTACCTACAATCAACAACTGTTGGAGACACCGGAATTCGGAAGTCCTTCTACTACAGGATAGTAAAGCCGATTGGTTCGCATTAAAGCCATACTATTGTGAGCGTCAAACCCACGACCTGTTGTAAATATTATACCTGCCTATTTTTCTGTAGCGTAGTTGTTTTATTTGAACACTCCCAAAAAGTGTTACAAGCTAATAGGAACGAATAAATAGAGAAAAATGTGAAAAAACGGGGAAAATTATATGAAATTGCTTATTTTATCTAAAGCACTACTGGATAAAATTTTCTGTTTTTTGGCACAAATATAGAGAAGACCACGTAGGACCATGTAGGCTATTTTTATAGGAAAATGTACAGTTTCCATAAAATTCCTAATTAACGCGTGCGAAGCCACGCGGAACGTCTAGTTATTATTATGAATGTAACCAAGTAGCAAAAGAAGTTTCATAAAGTGTATTTGGAAATTTAACACGTCTTTATGAAGTAGTGAGCACTTCATAAAGACAGAGTAGACAGATAAAGACGTGTTAAATTTTCTCTAGAGTCTAGAACTCTCGGACGTATGGATCATAATAATATATCTAGCGATTAATGTTAGCTAGCACGCCCTGAAATCGTTTAAATTGAACATTGATCGTTCACTACTTATGTGATGTCATTAAAGTTGAAGAAAAAGTTTAGATCTCCAACCACTCACACTTTACGCTCTTTTGCTCGTAACTTAATGCTATATCATACGGATAAACCACGCCTCCGTGGTCCAGTGGTTCAGAGCGTGGCTCTTGACTCAGAGGTCGCGGGTTCGATTCCTACGTTGGAAAAATATTATTTCCAAGTTTGGTTAGGACAATGCAGGCTGATCACCTGATTGTCTGACAAGATGATCCATGTGTTGGATGGGCATGTAAAAAGTCGGCCTGATCTCTCGCCAGTCGTGTCGGTCTTCCGTCCCACTGGCTTATGAGAGTAAAGGAATAAAGAGTGCTCCTGTGTACAGCGTCTCATACTCACAGGTCATTGTCAATTGGAAACACCGCATTCAGCGAACTGATTGTCGCCACGCAGCAGATGTCGGCCAGTGTAAGATGGTCCCCGGCTATCCAGTCTGAAGTGAGGAACATTTCAGTGAACTCGTAGCTGGAGGTTATGCGAGAGATGATCTCGGCGCAGATGCATTTGTTCCCGGATTGTAGATCACCCTGGAAGTTGGTTTTTGCAGTCATAGGAATAAATGTGATTTGAAATATTTTAATTATATTGCAATGTTTTCACGCTAGAGGTAGCACCAGCACATGGAAGTTGGTTTTTGCAGTC
The DNA here is from genome assembly GCA_937595015.1 of Polyommatus icarus. Taxonomy (NCBI): domain Eukaryota; kingdom Metazoa; phylum Arthropoda; class Insecta; order Lepidoptera; family Lycaenidae; genus Polyommatus; species Polyommatus icarus. The sequence goes on from OW569340.1 coordinate 9,089,109, forward strand.
ATAAAAGCGGGAGCGGGAACATGATTTGAAATTTAAAAAAATGTGGATTATATTATGACGTATACCTAGTAGTACGGGAGCCCTAGAACTATTTTTTTTTATTATTATCAAGCAATTTTTTTGTGAGTAGCTTCATTTTGATAAGACGAACAACATTTTCATCTGCGAAAAATCTTGAAAGTGGTAGCTAACGGAGATAGAAAGGACTTCATACTTTGATTTGATGGTCCTAAAATATTGATTGTTTTTTTGGAGTTTACTCCTTAAGAATCGATTTTCATAATATGTAAGGCGCCCGGTATGAGAAAAATCCGAGGGGTAAAACCTACTAACAAGTAACGAAAATGTGTCACGTTTTTTTGGCTGTGAGTGTATTAAGAGTTAAGACCATAAAGGTAATATACCTATCGGAATATTATATTATATAATTGTATTATTACAAATATATTAATTATTATTATTATATATAATTAAAAATATAATAATAATAATTATTATTATATTATTATTATTATTATATATAATTCTTCTGTGAGTGTGTATGTCACTGAACTTCTCTCAAACGACTGGACCGATTTTGATGAAATTTTTTGTGTGTGTTCAAGGGGATCTGGGAATGGTTTAGATTCACAATTTTGTCCGCTGGACAATGTTTTTTTAATTAATTTTTAATTTATTAGTAGTTGTTGATTTTGGAATGTTTTACATTGGATCCGACAGACGGCGCTACCATCGCAGTGTCAAATTTTAAATAATATTCGAATTCGAATTTTAATTTTAGTCTGTCCCGACGCTGCGATCAAATTAAAAAAAAATACTTTATATACCTAAAATGGCAAAGAAACGTTTGCCGGGACAGCTAGTATTATTATATAATACTAGCTGTCCCGGTGAACTTCGTATCACAGGTCACTTTAAAACCTTTCCTGGACTTCTACGAATATTTTAAGACTAAAATCAGCCTAATCCGTTCAGCCGTTTTCAAGTTTTAGCGCGACTAACACATTTTAAAATCCATTTTTATATATATACTAGCTGTTTCCCGCAACTTCGTCCGCGTTAACATAGTATACCTATAAATATAGACTTTCATTTAAACTTTCAACCCCTATTTCACCCCCTTGGGGGTAGAATTTTCAAAAACGCTCAAACACGTATCCAATCATTTTTAATCAGTAGCCCAAACATAAAATTTCATGCTTCTAACTCAAGAAATAACGAACTTCCATTGAAACTTTCAACCCCAATTTCACCCCCTTTGGGGAAGAATTTTCAAAAACGCTTAAATACGTATCCATTCATTTTTACTAACTAACCTAAAGATAATGTTTCATGTTCCTAACTTAAGAAATGACGGACTTTCATTCAGACTTTCAACCCCTATTTCACCCCCTTCGGGGTAAAATTTTCAAAATTCCTTCCTTACTGGGTGTCTACTTAATAAAACAACCCTACTCACCAAATTTCGTGGCTGTAACTTTAACAGTTTTTGCTCAGCGATGATGAATCAGTCAGTCAGTCAGTCAGGACATGTAATTTTATAAGTATATATAGATAGATTATATTCCGATAGGTATATTAACTTTATGATTAAGACGTACATATGGTATGCTGTATAGGCGACTATACCTATATACTTACTATATGTTATTGGGCTTGTTTGTTTCTATCAGTGTCGATGTATTTATATTGCTATTTTTGTTATAAATATCAATAATTAATATTGTTATTGTGAAGTTATAATTTTTATCATTATACTGGCTAAAGTAAACTAAAAGTATTTTGAAATAACTATGGCAGAAAGGGGTGTAGATAATATTGCCGGAACATCTGATTTCATATGATATTAATCTTTTTTCAGTTCAATATTGAACTCTTTTTGCGTATGGTTAGATACTCGTACTTAAGGAGTAAACTCCAGTCGTGCGTCGGAGCTGACACACTTTTTTTTGTAGAACTATGTTACTCTTAAATTATATAACTATTATGGCCTGTTTCACCGCTTCCTGATAAGGTGCCCGATAGGGTTATTTGACAGATTTTCCATACTCCATCTGTCAAATTAAGTGGTGGATAGCCTTATCAGGAAGCGGTGAAACAGGCCCTCCATCTATCAATATACAAAAATCTGCTCGTTATGGTTCCGTTTTTGGGTTCAGTAGGTTTTGTTCAGTAAGTTTTGTTGATTACAAAACCAGCTATAACGGAACCAGCTATAACGAGCTGATTATTTGTATATTGATAGATTAATAGTATCTAACAGATAGATATTATAATATTAGCTAGATGATGGAGTAGGTGAGTCACAATGTCGTTCAAGTTATAGGGGAAAAAAGGAGAAAAAATTACTCTAATGTTGTTTAGCAATTATTGGTCTTTTTAATAATAATATTAATATTATAAATGCGAAAGTGTGTCTGTCTGTCTGTATGTCTGTCTGGAAGGACATAGGATACTTTTTATCCAGGAAAAATGTACGGTTCAGCCGCGATAAACGAGTTTTGGCGCAACGAAGTTGCGGGCGTCGTCTAGTTACACATAATCCATACTGATATTATAAATGTGTGAAGAGGCAGACAGACACACTTTTTGCCTCTTCACGCTCAAACCGCTGAACCGATTTTGATGAAATTTGGTATGGGGATACTTTGAGACCCTAGAAAGGTCATAGAATAATTTTTATCCCGGAATATTTAAGGTTCTGCCACGATAAACGAATTTTGTTGCGAGCGTCATCTAGAATAGTTACGAGAACATACTACACCCGAAAAACATATCCTTCCTTCTGGCACCGTCTAGCACCTTATAACCTCGGTTATCGTTGCAATTTGGATTGACTACGACAAAATATACTATTAAAAGTATATCACTAACCACTGCCATCCTCAAGCCAGTGAAGAGCGATCCGGAATCGAAGTGCAGCCGCTGGTCCACCATGGCTCGTGGCTGCGGATCAGCGGGGTACAGCTCGTCGTCCGGAGAGTACTTGTTCACAAGGTACGTTACTATAGCGTGGCTGAAATAAGAAAGAAAGAAAGAAAGAAAGAAAAAAATATATTTTTAGTACACACAAGACACAATTATTACAATATAAACAGTACAAGAGCAGAGTAACTCGTATAATTATTTAACGAATTGTGCCTGGATGTGTCCAAAAAAGGGTTCGTTCGGCTTAGGTCATGTACCTATCTTGGACACATGACACCGGTTTTCAACTGAACCGCTAAGTGAAATACGGAAGTCATTTACCTAACTAAGCATATTATCAGTTTATCAGTTATTAGTATTACTAATAAATAATAATAAATGAAAGCAAAAAGTGGAAGCAATAGAGGTTTTTCCTTATATGATAAACTCGTCGCTGACAAAGTCGCGGGCTACAGCTATGTAGCCCGCGACTTTGTCAGCGACTCAACATCAATACGAAGGTTAATAACTTCCCCGTTTTTCTACATTTTCTATTGATTCTTTGCTTCTATTGTTCGTGCCATAATTTTATATAGCTTTCATCCATAAAAGGAGTATCAAAAAATATGTTTCAACAAAAACTAGCAGTTTCTAAGATAAGCGCGTTAAAGCAAACAAAAACTAACATAAGTACACATTAACGCCACTCAAAAGATTTAACTTCTAAAGCTGAATTAGATAATTCAGGATATGAATGAATTATTATAATTATTGTCAAGTTAGAAACAGCGGTCGTGGTGTGAATTACAACATCCATTAGAAATAATCATTCTTTATGACAATCTCAATTACATGGCATGAAAAATGCTTGTTTTGTTGTCGATGTGGTAACGTTAAAAATTATAATATTATATTCGTTTGAAATTATATAACACGCTTCAAATTCATAGATAAGATCGTATGTATTGTTTTGTTATCAAATAACTCGATGTTTAATTTAGTGGGCTATTTCAAAATATATTCGTATATTTGAATTGGTAATAATGTCGCGTAATCTATATTACGATTGTAATTTTGTATCAGTTATAGTTTAATGATGATTGGATAGTGATTACAATGATGTTATATTATTTTTACTGCACTTTATAGTGGAGTAAAAATAATCTTTTTTTATAGAAAGATACAAACTTTTCTGCGCATTAACTTTTTAATAAAGGTAGAAATTAGGATGATCGGAAATCCGTAAGACGGAGAGGAAGTGTAATTATCTTCTTTTTACCATTCAGTAAAAACGAATGCCTACCTGTTGTTTCGTTTTTGTACAACCCATTTTTTAATATAATTTTCTAAACAAAAAAAAATCTCACCTGTCAATTATAATCAGCTCATCATCAACTAAGGTAGGTATAGTATGTTGTGGATTGATCTGAAATAGTAATATGCAGTAAATATATAACAAAACATAAATTATGAAAAACTTAAACACCATAGTCAAAATTTAGAAGAAATACAAAATTACAGTAAAGTAGGTTCAATTACTGTTACAAAAAGAAGAACGATAGAACAATATACATTTTTTTGTCTGGGAAGAAAAAAAACGTTACTTATAATTTTCTCTTCTTTCAGCCGCTACTATATCTTCTTATATATAAAATTCTCGTGTCAGAATGTTAGTCACCGAACTCCTCCGAAACGGCTTTACTAATTTTTACCAAATTTTATATGCATATTTAGTAGGTCTGAGAATCAGCTACTGGGTACTTTATATTATATTGATAAGTGCATTTGTTGAATAAATAATACTAAATTATTACAACTCGAGACTGACGGCGAGTGGCAACCATTGTTAGTGCGGCGGGACGACGTTGCCATGGTGATATACTTATTTAGTCACTTCAATAAAATAATATGGGCGAAATACTTCATAATATGGCAAAGCAACGTTTGCCGGGACAGCTAGTAGTATGTAAAACTTCGAAAATACAATAATTAAGATGTTTAATGTTTATACCTTCAGATAATTTTCATCAAACTGCTCCTTCTTCAGCACATTGATTTCCACATACTGTACACCTTCCAGTCCCAGTTTGTGGATCACCATGTGGACTGCGCGTGCGCAGGGACTCAGCTCGAAGGTGTATAGAGTTAGAACCATGATCTGTGTGAAAATATAAAAGTGTTGTTTCATTATCATCACCCAATTGCATTAAGGCGACTACCTATTAGTTGTAAAATATCCTTCAGAATAATGTTATCTACATAATATAGTACTTTGAAATAATGAGAACGTAAATAATTGCACCTGAAAGGACCTTCCTCGATTCTTGTAATGATGATTTATAAGAGATATCTATTAAATAAGACGTCGTATTATACGTATCATAATATTATTCTTGTTAATTTTCTTAAACTACAAATACAATACTTTGTTATTTCAACAAATTGCCAAGAATTCGGTTGTCTTGAATAAAATAAATTTATTCTATATTTCCAGACGAAAATACGAAGTTTATCTCGAGATAAGTGTAGATGTGAACTTAAGCCAATATATTTTCAACGGAAGCTATTTTATAAGCTTTCTCGCACCTGCTGCTAAGTCATCACCATATTGTTAGAACTACTGCAATGTAGAGCCTTATTATAGTGAGTAGTGTTTTGTTTCCTTTATTCTTTTTGGTATTTCTTGAGACGACATGAAATTTAGAATAATTTGAAGAAAGAAAAGCATGACTTCAAGAATCGCTATCTCAAAAACAGCTGATCCGATTTTAATGAAACTTGCAGTATTCTCTAAGTTAAACAATACCTAATGTAACATATAAAGAACTACTTAAATCGGACTTATAGTTTTGGAGATATGCGTACACAAAAATAGAAATATCGTTTTTAACGAAAGTCGTTATCATAATATGGATAAGGACATAAGGATTAAGGACAGCTGAGACGATTTTGTAAAAAATTGGTAGGGAGTTATTTTAGAACCAAAATGCTACACATAATACTTTTATCCCGTTTCCGTGGTTTATAACATAATATGAGTATTTAAAATTTATTAATAGTGTATTAATCATTTAGTTGCTAAATGATTAATACACTAACTAAATTTAAAAAAAATATCATGTAAACGGCCATTCTCCGGTTTGGCATTATTTGCCTCATTACCGTAACAATTTTTTTTCTTCGTCGATTTGACTTAGACACATTGAAATATTAAAGAAATGAAAGATACGAACACAATAATAAATGTGGCGTGAAACAGTTAGTTAAAGTTTTTTGGATAATAAGACTTAAACATTTATGGGTACGGTAATTAGATAAATGTAGTGTTTTACGTAACGATACAACGACACAATTGACAAAAACTAGCTTAGGGCAACGTACGTAGGCCAAATTATGTAACATAAACATAATATACCTAATAAAAACATAAATGAAAAGTAACGATTACGGTAATTAGACAAGTTTGTAACCAAAGATACGGTAATTAGATACTAACGTGCTTTATCGGCGGCACACTAACATTAACGACGTGGGACCGCTGACGGGCCATGGCACACACTAAGGAGAAGCAACCCGTGCACTCGTAATGTGCCGAATCCTGATATTTTTGGATGGGCATCCAAAAACAGCAGGTGTTACGGTAATTAGGACTTTTGATCGGACAAGCGATTATTTCATGATAACTATTTATAGGCTGGGCCTATTGAGTCGATATTTTGCAATGCGATAACCAATGTTTAGAGGCATTTAAAACCATGAATAGATTAAATTAAATAGGTACGTTATAAAAATTACAAGCAAGTTTCGTTACACGTTACGGTAGTTAGAAAAACATGGATTTTGAACACGACTTCAATTAATTTAGTCTGAATCACTTAAATTAGAAGCCTGTGTTTAGGTTTGTATGTAGATACTGATGCTATCTACCGTTTGAAAATATTACATACTTGAATAAGATAATATTACAGAGTATACAAGCCCGGGACACATAAATTTTGCTCTCCTGAGAATGGCCGTAAATGACTTACAGTGTTCTCAAATGAGGAATTCTATTAACTTGAAATTGTAAATAACATAAAGTGTTACCACCTCAAAGAATGTGTTTCGATTGAACTGCAGCTCGTAACAATAAGTCAATAACGGATTGGGCGAAAGTGATAGAAGACAAAATTTTAAATATTTTGTTGAAAATTTTATTGACAAAAAACGTGAACGCTTTTTAACATAATAATATACAGTCATAATTTTTTTAATACGTACACAATAATGTCTTGGCCACGTCTTGACTAACAGAACAGCGAAAATTTATTTTAATCAGTAAATGGCATCAACTTCAACGCTTATTGATAGATTTTTAGGTATATAATATTATAAACCGACTTCCAAAAAAGAGGAGATTATAATTATGTTCGTCTGTTTACATTTTTTTATATTACAATACTAATTATACATAAGCCTGAACATTGAAACTCGTAAAATTATGTCGTTGTTATTTTAATATTTACTAATGTGGGACCAAATAAAGAGTCACAATAACATTATTACAGCTAATAGACATACTTTAAAAAAAAGTATTAAAATTAAAAAATTAAATAAACGACTTACAACCTTTTACTCTCGCGTCGTAATAGCTAGTTCCACCAATTTGCGTTTCCCTAAATAGCCTGGTATTATCGTTATAAATGTATGATAATGTGAATGGTCAGTACTAACAGCTAAGCCAGCATTGTAAAGGCACTTACACACGTTAGGGTAACATTTTAAGCTATCGTATAGCTTTTTTATTTTAAATTTTTAGATTTTCCAAAATTTTGGGTTAAACGGGACACTATAGTATTAATAGTTTTTGCAGTCTGACCGTCTATTCGTTTGTCCGTCAGTCCGTCTGTCCGTCTGTCTATCACCAGACTGTGTCTCGGTTCAGAAGTACCGAACTGAATAGTTAGAAATTATGTAATTATGTTGACGCTACTACAATTATAATACGATGACGACCTCTGTGGCTCAGTGGTAAGCGCGTTGGACGCTCAAGCCGGGGGTCGCGGGTTCGAATCCCGCCGACGGAACAAAAAAGTTTTTCAATGTTCCCGGGTCTGGATGTGTATTAAATATGTGTAATGTGTATGATATAATAAAAATCTTAAATATATGTATAGTATAAAAGTATTAAATATATTTCCGTTGTCTGGTACCTATAACACAAGTCTTTTAGGTACTTAGCACGGGGCCAGACTGACGTGGTGTGAAGCGTCCATAGATATTATGATTATTATATTATTAATAAAGTAACATATTATATTATTATATTTGAGGAAGGCACTCATACAACACACGAAATTCTTTTATGTAATTTTAAAAACATTGAGAAATAATTATATAATAATTTGTTTTAATTATTTTTATGTGTTGTTTGAAAAATAATATGAATTTCTTCTGGGCTATCTTCGGAACTCGTAAAAACTACCAGACACTTTTTCATTTACAATATTATGTGTTTCATCACTGTATAAAATTTATTTCATCGCTAGTGCAAAAAGTCCTTAACCGAATAGAAAGTTTCAAGGAAAAAAATGAATAAATGACGTGTTCACAGCCATAAATAATACAATCATTACAGCTTTTATAAAACTGCTGACTCATTTTAGACGCAAATTATGTAACAAGTTTTGTATTTACCTAAGTTAAGAAATATTGACATTTAAATGAAATATCTCACAATCATGACAAACTTAAGAAATTATGATAGTAACTTTAATTGTTTATTTGAGAGCGCTTACACGAGCAATAATTGCCCAGCGACACGAATGGACCGATCTGCAGAAATTAGTGGAGCAATATGGAGCAATTCCCATAAATTACGGCAATTAATTCGGCGATATTGCTTCTAATTGCTTGAGATATTTCATATCGTTCAATGTCGCAGATACAAATTGACGTATATCAATGGACTAGGAAATTCCAGGCAATTTTATTGCGCAATATTGCTGTTTGTAAGCAGCAGCTTGTTGCCGCAAATTGCTTGATGTAGCCGTGACGTCACAGTGACGAGAATTGAATGAAATTGAGCAATTTTAGTTGCCCGTATAAGCGTACCCTTAAATTTTAAATAATTCTAATAAAATATTAGAGATATTGTGCCGACTAGTCGCCGACTAGTCGGTAAATCCGACTATCCGGCCACTTTTGTAGTCGGCGACTAGTCGGCAAAAAGCGCCGACTAATCGGCTTTTTACTTTTTTGCTATTATTGAAATTACTTTAAAGAAAAACCTTGATTATTATTTATAATGTGTTCTTATCACACTCAATTAGTGTTACCTACACAATATTTTAAAATTAAATGAAGTGTTTCTAAAATTACTTACTAGTAAAGAAATTATTTTTGTAAATTTAATTTTAGCAACAAATTAATTTCATGTACATGAAATTAATTTGTTAAATTAATTTATTTGTTCCGCGAAGTGCTGGACGCTTTTCGCGGCATCACAGCCTGAATGACCTCATTCGCCGGGCTCTTGTCACTGCCGGCGTGCCAGCGATACTGGAACCCTCCGGTTTGGCGCGTGACGATGGCAAGAGACCCGATGGAATGACCCTGGTCCCCTGGAATGTGGGTCGGGCCCTTGTGTGGGACGCTACTTGTGTCGACACACTCGCCTCGTCCCATATTCAGGGCACCTCGAGTTGTGCGGGCGCAGCCGCAAATCAAGCAGAGAACCTCAAGCGGCGCAAGTATGAGAACCTCAGTGGAGATCTCATATTTGAACCGTTTGGGGTGGAAACTCTAGGCGCATGGGGTCCGGGGGCACATAAGCTTTTTAGAGGAATATCGAAGAAGCTTGTTGAAGCCACCCGAGATCCCAGAGCTGGGAGCTACCTGGCACAGCGGATTGCAATTGCCATCCAACGTGGCAATGCGACAGCTTGCTGGGCACTCTGCCAGATGGGGACGACTTGGGCAAGTTTTTCCTTTTATAGTTTTTTTTTATTTAAAATTTGTATATATCTGTATATTTTAGATTATAATTTTATTTTAATGAAAGTTATATTCTGTACATGAAATATTTAATGAAAACTCTCAAATGTATCATGGAAATAAAATAAAGTAACTGTGGCGGCGTGTGCGACACCCGAGAAACAGCAGTAAAAAAGCGTTACGGAAACCATGATCGGTTTTAGCCGACTAGTCGGCCCATTAGTTGGCTTCTTTGCAGCCGACTAATCGGCTAGTCGGCTACTCGGCCAAAGTCATGATCGGCACATCTCTATAAAATATAATATTTTTAAATCTACGAAGTGATTAACATTACCAGTCTGGCGTAGCGCATGCTACGAACTGTGCTACGGCGTAGCGGTAGCTACGAAACCCACAGCAGCTATAGCTAAATGCGTATTCAAAAATGTAAGGTTAATATTTTTAGTTTTTTTTTGTTCAAAAGCTGAAAATATAATTAAAAAGTGCTCTTAGCTTTATTTCATCATCAACAGCTTGTTGACTGCTAGAATATTTCAGGGTTTTGAAATTCCATTTATTTAAAATAAATATTTTAATTCCATTTATAACAAAGATTATTATGATTTCAATAACATGGCTACAGTATAATATACAAGGTGATTAATTTTCCAGCCACAAGTCGATCATAAGCGGTCACTTTGAAGAAAGTTCAAACCACATAATTAATTTATACTAGAATGTGTCGCCCGTAACATTGCATTGTTACTACAAAATTCATTAATTGATCGGAAACTTTACGTGTTTGGCGTAATGGTACTTAACATTAAAAAAAATGTAATGTTAAGGACCACACCAGTTTTTGGTCCCAGCGGAATACCAGTGCAGTAGACTTGCTGCTATGCTGAGCTGGGTCCATTTTTGGCATCACACTATAATATAATGTTAAATTAATTATACTTTGCTCTTGTTCTTACGCCTGTTTGTAAATATTGTGTTGTGTGATGTACAAAATAAATGTTTCTTATTCTTATTCTCATTCACCATGTTCGTAACAAAATAATTTCAAGTTTTAATAAGATTTACTAACATTGTAGATTTTTGTGATCTGAAATAAGATTAAGTAATATTTAAAAAAAAAAAACTAATCCTCGCTTGCAACTCCGGTGCGTCCGAATTCGTTTATCGCACGGGACCCGTACATTTCTCTCATATCCTTTCCCGGGACTTAAAGTATCTCCATAGCTTCTGCCTCCGTGGTCTAGTGGTAAAGAGCGCGGCTCTTGACTCGGAGGTCGTGGGTTCGATTCCCGCGTTGGAAACATGTTATTTCCAAGTTTGGTTAGGACAATGCAGGCTGATCACCTGATTGTCTGATAAGTAAGATGATCCATGCGTCGGATGGGCATGTAAAAAGTCGGTCCTGCGCCTGATCTCTCGCCAGTTGTGTCGGTCTGCCGTCCCACTGGGTTATGAGAGTAAATGAATAGAGAGTGCTCTCGTGTACTGCGCACACACTTGGGCACTATAAAATTACTCCTGCGTAGCTGGCCTGGTTTCAATGAAACCGGCCACCGTCACCGAAACCGAAGCTTCTGCTTATGGCGATACTTCAGCGGATTGGTCGTAAAGAAGTAATAGATTGACAGACACACTCTCTTATTTACAATATTAGCATGGATATGAACACAGCACAACTCTTTCCCATTATAGTTGGCTCTATCCAGGATTTCCTGTATATTCTTAGCCGCTAGTATTTATCTAAGGCTGGAAGTACTCCATATGGCTCCATTCCAAGATCGGCCGGTATCTGCATGACAAACGCCCCGCCACATTGTTGAGCCTATTTTAAATCTATTTCAGCCATATTATTATATTATTGACTTTTCCTATGGGCACAAAAAGAAGAAAACTGTCTAAGATAAAATATAATTTTCACTTAATGCAGGAAAACAACACAACCGTTGATACCATAATGTTATTACTGAATATAAATATTTTTGTTTATAAAATACTTGAAACAACAATAATAATTAATGGGATTTTCTGTAGTATTAACTCTTTATTTTCCAAATAATTGGGAATTTTACCACAATATCTTGTTGCAATATTCTGGGGCTATTCTTTTTTTTTTTATTAAGTAAGGGGGCAAACGAGCAGACGGGTCACCTGATGGTAAGCAACTACCGTCGCCCATGGACACTTGCAACATCAGAAGAGCTGCAGGAGCGTTGCCGGCCTTTTAAGAGGTAATACGCTCTTTTCTTGAAGGTTTGCAGGTCGTATAGGTCCGGAAATACTGCTGGTGACAGTTCGTTCCAGAGTATACACAATATTTACCAGCTTAAGGCTTAATTTCTATACTAACAATATTATAATAGAGAAAATGCACTAAACAGACTCCAAAAAACTATAATTATAATTATATATTTAATACCCAGGAACATTTTAAACTTGTGTTCAAAGGATTTGAATCTACGACCCCGGGCAGAGCACCAATTACTGCTCAGCCTTGTGCCACAGGGGTATAGTCCGTGCAATTCACGAAGTCGCGCCCTACTATTCCTTCTAATCGTTTAAAGTATAATATTATTATGTGTGCAAGCTTTCACAAATGTTTGAGTATTATCGGTATACACTAATTACCTATGAGTGCACGCGCATACTACAATAAATAGACCAATTAAGAAAAAAGCGTCACGGTCAAAGCCCAAAGGGATTGATGCTCACCCAAAAATTTGTGGGGCGCGTCTTCGTGAATTGCACGGACTATAGAAAGCGACATCTATGAGAAAAGAAAGCCATCATTTGGATGAAACCAGTGTTGAATGTTGATACAAAATACGTTTCGGATCTTGAAAACACGGGACGAAAGAGAATTCAAAGACTTTGGTAGGTTTTGAGGGTTTATTCTAGTACGTTTTGTATACGGTAGATGGCTCTTTCGAGACATTACTTTACATTTGAGCAGAGATGTCACTTTTAGTTGAATTGCCATGATTTTTTTGAACACCTATTATTTTTAATATTCAAAGTAAAGGTGAAAATAAATAATTTAGTTGCCTCAGCAGTTTATGTCCTTTTATTATAGAAAATTATATATTTGTAGTTAAAAATAAACTAAGTATAACGCGACCTGTTGACGAATAACCGATGTAATGCCATCCGGATAGTATGAATTTATTAAAACACTGTTCATCAAGATCATATCTAGTTACTTTGGTCATTATAATGGAACTAACATAGGCACACTGATCGCTGAATATAACAACAGGTCATGGGCGTACCCAGGTAAGGGCAGGGGGGGGGAGAGTGGCAGCTCCCCAAGAAGATAAAATAAACGTCAATTTTCCTGACAAGTGGGAATTAAACACGTGTTACCTACTCTGCGCAAAATGAAGTGTTGGAAACAAAATATATTTTCAGTCAGATTAATAAAAGTCAATTTTCATGATTTTTTGTTTCAATATACCAGACCGACCATCTTCTCGAAACAGGTATGCTGCCCCCTCCCTAGCTAAAATCCTGGGTACGCCCATGGAACAGGTTACTCTGAGAGTGCCATGCCAGTAGAAGGGAAATAGGAGCAGCATTTTCAATTTAAAAAAGGAGCACAACATTCACATTCTCATTTCAATTTTATATCACTGAACTTCTCTCGGCTGGACCGATTCGAATGATTTCTCTAATATGTTGGCGCCCAAGATGGTTAAGATTCATATAAATTCAGAAGTATCATGCAGGACAACATCTGTCGGGTCGCTAGTGTACTATATCACGTTTTTAATAATTGAAGAATCCAGTAATAAATATTTAAGACATTCGTCCCTTAATTAGCTACCAGTTATTTACAGGCGCTCTTAAATATTAATCAACTTATAAATTAATTTAAAATGGCGCCTGAGTTTGCGTGATAAATGTGATCGGGGTTTCAATTAAATTTTCCTTTCAGCGGGTCAATTTGATTATTTCGTAATTCGTTGTAGACTGGCGTTTTATCTTAAAGCGACGCCTTGATAATTTGGCTGTAGCGATATTGATTTTTCTCAGTAATGACTAAAGCTAAGAAATTAAAGTTCATTGTCAGTATTCATCATGCCTTTGTATTTGAATTATACCTACCCAAAGCATAACACGATTGGTTAACTTTTATAACACAGAATAATCAATCAAAAAGACCTCTGTAAAAAAAGGGATTCCTATTTTGCCGACAGAGGAGAGTGATTTCCATGTGTGAGTGATTTCCATGAACTTCCAAAATTTGTACATAGATTGGTTCAAGCATACACTTCAATTTGTCCATAGCTTATATGAAATGTATTTATGGTTTTTAAATTACGCGACAAAAACTATGTTGTCACTTACGCCCTTTCCAGTTTTTGCCATTGCTTGTTGCCGGGCCGGCCTCTCATAGAAAACAAGCAATCTAAAACATATCCAGCACGGTTTTTTACTTTAGCGCGGCGTCACCTTAAGGGCCTTCCCTACGGAGAATCCGTAATTTACCGTATTTAGAGCCTTATAAACTCATAATTTGAAAGCTACAAAGTTATAATAAAAATACAGCAATAATCTTCAGTAAACCAACATTCCTTTCCACGTTTAAAATTTTCTATTTTTGTTTATTATACTCATGATATCAGCTTCCAAAGTAAAACCAATTTATTAAAATTCAAACATACATCCAGCATCTCCTTAATATTTAATAATTACTTTTATTGGAAACACACGCCAATAGATCGACAATTTCATAAACTACATATTCCACGTTTTAATTTTTTAGGTAAATTTTTTTGGTGCGGTTTTGGTGCGATCTCGGCAACGCGGTAAATGTGGTCAAGGTCTTTTGCTCGGTGGACGGCCTTAAGGCGGCTTTCCGATCCTTGTTGCAAGTGACCGCGACCGACAAAAAGTCATGTCAATGAAGCGATTCTATTGGTTTTCAAAAACACGTTATTCCTCGCAACGCAGCTCCGCCTAGCTCTGGTGGAAAGGCAGCCTTAATATAGCTAAAATAATAGCTTTATAATATTTCTGTGTCAAAATTCCCACGAAGCCGTAACATGAAAACAAAAAATATTCGTGATATGAGAGTCTCATCAAAATTCAATGTAATATACGACTGTAAATGATATTAAAATATTCATATTACGAGTAATATTTCGTTCCCCTGATGAATTTCTCTGTTATAATAGTTTTGTTTTCCATAGTTTTAAAACAAATGTTGAATTTAAAGTACGGGAGCCCTAGAACAATTTTTTTATTACTATCAAGCTAATTTTTTGTGAGTAGCTTAATTTTGATACGACGAACAACGTTTTTATTTGCCAAAAATCTTGATTGTGGTACTCGTACATAACAGAGAAAGGATTTTATACTTTGAATTGATGGTCCTAAAATATGGATTGTTATAATATTTACTTATAGGACAATGTTACTCTTAACTTATAATATAACTATTACCCTATTATGATGTTAAGTCAATAATATATTATGTACTTTGTTGGTGTTACTTAGTGTAATTAATTAAATTAGAAATAGTGCTTTCTTGCCTTGCCCTTAAACAAGAAAAAGAAGAAGTCATTTCTTAATCCATATTCAATTATCCATACTAATATTATGAATGCAAAAGTATGTCCGTTACAAATTCACGCCCAAACCACTGAATCGATTTTTCTGAAATTTGATTTGAAGATACTTTGAGTCTCGGGAAAGGACATAGGATACTTTCATCTCGAAAAAAATAACCTAACGATACCTACTCCGTTGCC
This sequence comes from Polyommatus icarus, assembly GCA_937595015.1. Taxonomy (NCBI): domain Eukaryota; kingdom Metazoa; phylum Arthropoda; class Insecta; order Lepidoptera; family Lycaenidae; genus Polyommatus; species Polyommatus icarus. Next base: position 9,104,738 of record OW569340.1, read on the forward strand.
CCAAAACGTATTCTTCTTCTTCTTCTTCTTTTTGGCGCAACGGAGTTGCGAGCGTCATTTAGTAATTGGTCATAAATTACACGGGTAGTTAAAAATGTTATAATATAAAAAACGAGCTATTGCCCGCGGCTTCGCTCGCTTTAAGTATTTTTATGTATATTCAAACTTTCATCCCCTATTTTAACCCCTTAGGGGAAGAATTGATCAAAATCCTTTCTTAGCGGATGCGTACGTCATAACATCTACCTGCATGCCAAATGTCAGCCCGATCCGTGCAATGGTTTGGGTTTGCGTTGATAGATCACTATGTTAGTCAGTCACCTTTGAGTTTTATATATTATTTAGATTACTGAGATTCCAAAATAAATATTAATATATTCTCCAGCCCAACTCGGGTTGAGTTTGTGTAATGTGATGACTGATGAGTGATGACTGATGATGACTGATGTGTATGATTGTGTGCAAAACGTGTGTCTTTAGGGATTGCCTATATATCTTTGTTTCAATATTCTTCATACGAATACATTTGGCCTTCTTTTAAGAGATCAAACAGTGGAAAACGTATATTTCGACAGCAACTACGCGAAAAGTCGTAACCTGTTTTTTGGAAATTAAAAATCTTCGTTTCAAATTCGTATCTACTGAAAGTCCCCTATGGCTTGTTTTTAATTATGCACCTGCCCGAACGCGCGGTTTGGCGGCTACCAGGTGAGATAACAAGCAAATGTATGTAATTGAAAGCGCGAACGCGCCGCTATGTAAATAAATCGTTACATACATTTATAATAATAATAATATATATATCAATGGACGCTTCACACCACGTCAGTCTGGCCCCGTGCTAAGCACCTGAAGGACTTGTGTTACGTTAATAATTTTATACCATACTTATATTTAAGATTTTAATTATATTATACACATATTGAATACACATCCATGACCCAGGAACTTTGAAAAGTTTTTGTTCCGTCGGCGGGATTCGAACCCACGACCCCCAGCTTGAGCTACCAACAGCGCACCAATTGAGCCACAGAGGTCGTCAAATTAGCTTGTGATCCCACGATGTAGCCGCCAAACTGCGCGTTAGCGCCGCCGCATAATATAAATCCAGACTTATGCACAGCAAAAACTCGTTGTCCTATAAAATACTGTTTTTGTCGTTACGACCTTTTGCGTGGTCACTGTCGATTTGAATTCGCAATATTGTCAAAGTGATGGGGGAAAGTGAAACTCACATACTATTTGTTAGAGCTTCGGACGAATAATAAATCAATTGAAATGGGTAGTGAAAGAGGTTTTAGATTATACGACACGATAATTATGTCGTGAGTTGTATTTTTTAGAATATTTAGTATTTAGTATTTTGTTATAATATGAAACTTTACTCAGTAACTGATTCTGTAGGTAGATTAGACACCTGCGGTCGTGTATCACGCGTTTCCCGTAGTCCCACCTTCAGGAGCAGGAACACCGCTGGGGTTTTAGTGGGTAGTCCCGGGTGCGCCGCCCCGGGGAGTCCCACATACCCCAGTGGTCCTCCCCAGGCCCCAGGGATGCGTAAACTCATTCCCCCAACGCAAAAAAAAAAAGAAAAAATGGAAAGGAATGTTGATATGCCTGTGGTGATGGGTACCACCCAAGCTTTTAGGATTTAAGGTTTTTACTGACAAGCATTGGTGGATATATATATATATATATATATATATATATATATATATATATATATATATATATATATATATATATATATATATATATATATATATATATGTATATATATAATCCATATATATACATATATATATATATATATATAACAAAGTCGCTTTTTTTTCCATCATGTCCCTTTGTTCCCTTTAATCTTTAAAACTGCGCAACAGATTTTGATGATTCTTTCAATGTTAGATAGCCCATTTATCGAGTAAGGTTATATATTTTATCACGATAAGATTAATAGAAGCGAAGAAATAGAGGAAAATGTGGAAAAAACGGGGAAAATTATTTGAAAGGGCTAACTTGAACGCGCTAATCTCAGGAACGACTGGTCCGATTTAAAAAAAATTGTTCAGTATTAGATAGCCCATTTATTGAGGAAGGCTAAATTTTATCACGCTTAAACAAATAGGAGAATGTAGAAAATTATTTGAAAAGGCTTATCTTGCGAAATTCTGGAGCAATTTTTATGTTATTTAGCACAGTTAAGAAGTAGACCACTTAAATGATCAGGCTATCGATTTTAATCATATTTTCAGCGGCTAAGTATATATTTTATACCCGTGAAACGCCGGGGCGGGTCGCTAGTATGATTATAAAACAAAATCGCTTTTTTTCCCTCATGTCCTTTTGTTCCCTTTAATCTTTAAAACTACGCAACGGATTTTGATGATTATTTCAGTGGTAGATAGTCCATTTATCGAGGAAAGTTATAGGCTATATTTTATCACGCTTAGACACAAAATAGGAGCGAAGAAATAGAGGAAAATGTGGAAAAAACGGGGAAAATTATTTGAAAGGGCTAACTTGAACGCGCTAATCTCAGGAACTACTGGTCCGATTTGAAAAATTATTCCAGTGTAAGATAGCCCATTCATTGACGAAGACTATAGGCTATATTTTATCATGCTAAGACTAATAGGATAATGTGGAAAAAACGGGGGAAATTATTTGAAAGGGCTTATCTCGCGAACTACAGGAGCAATTTTTATGTTAATTGGCACAGATAAAAAGTAGACCACGTGAAGGCTATCGATTTTAATCATTTTTTCAGTGGCTATAATATATCTTTTTATACCCGCGCGACGCCGGGGTGGGTCGGTAGTGTATTAATAAGATGATAATATCGATGGCCCCAACGAATAAACGTGCAAGAGCTCTTATCCAAAAAAAAATTTTTTTGATTTATCGCGTGCATGGACTATGAATTGAATTTTTTTGACTTAAAATATCGACTTTATAGCAATTGTACGAAAAAAATAATAACATATATCACATTAATAATAAAACATGCGCTTATTGCAGATTATTTGTTTATTTGAGTTCACCAGAATAAACGTGTTAAAACAATCTGGCGCTCGTGTCTATCTTTTCCTTTGGGTTATAACTCTTGCACGATTATTTGTGTAAAAATGCAAGTGACTTCTATCATTAATGCCTCATTGCAGATGGCGAAACTTTGAATATAATAATCACAGCTATTCTATTATCTTTTACTAACTTCTCTTGTCTTTTCTGCCTTTGTAAAGATTATTCGAAAAGCTATTATAAAGTTAATCATAAGAGCTGCAGGTGAGTTTCCAGTATTTTTAAGAGGGAATACGCTCTCTCCTCGAAGGTTTGCAGGTCGTATAGGTCCGAAAATATTGCTGGTGACAGTTCAGAAAAGCACAGTGGAAGACTGCCACTCATCAAGGTTATGAGGGTGGTATATTTTTAACGTGAAACGATGGCGAAAAGTTGCAGGAGGTATGATTCCGAACAATTCCTCAGAGCACTCCCCGAGATGCAACCGATTGAGAATGCAGAGTGAAGCTATTTACATCTCGGCGTAATTCTAAGGGGTCCAGCCTGTTTGAAATACTATGGCAGTCAACAATTCGAGGGGCCCTTTGTTGGATACGATCCAAAGGGATTTGTTGGTATTTTGGGGCCCCTGCCCAGATATGAGAACAGTATTCCATAATATGAGGCTGAACTGCACCTTGTAGAGTTGCAGGCATTGATCGAGACTGAAAAACTGTCTCGTCCTGTTAAGAACAGAATCAGAAAAGTATCGTCTACCCCATTCAGAGACTTTCTCCTGTGAATTGTCTATTAAGACATAAGTTCTTTTCGACTCTCGATGACATTTAGCCAAGAAATATGGTGGAAGCCGGTAAATAGGGCATCACCTGTACTATCATCCGCATAGCAATAAATGCCATTGGAATGTAACGTGTCATTGATCTGCCAAAAAACTTGTGAATTTATGCAAAGAGATCACTATCAAATAGGAAAGCTATCAAAGCTTCCATTATAATATTATGATGGAAGCTTTGATAGTAGCGCTTTGAGTCAAACCCGATCAAAGGCCTTCGCAATGTCCAAACTAACAGCCAATGCCTCTCCTCCCCACACCTGAGCCCGACCAAACTCATCGTTGAGTCTGGTACGCCAAGAGATAACTAGCCAAGCGACCCATACTGTTTGTCATGTTTGTCGCTTTGTAATGTCTGGCCGCCCAAGTATCGAAAGAGCTGATAATGGATTCCATTATCTTCGAGATGACGGAGGTTTTAGCAATTGGTCTGTAGTTGGAAGGATTTGAGCGGTCACCTTTTTTGGGGATTGAGTACACTAAGGCTGTCTTCTAAGAAGCCGGGACAATGCCAGAAGAGTAGGAGAACCAAAAACGACGCGTTAAGACCGGAGCCAACTCTGGAGCACACTTTTTTTTAACACAATAGGAGGGATTCTGTCAGGCCCACTCGACTTTTGGATATCAATGGCATGCAGGGTTATTCACACTGAGTGCTGATATATCATGTAACCTAATATCCGACATGATGCCCCTGCATCGTGGTATGGTCGGCGGTTTTTATCATAGAGTCATCAAGGGTCGAGTTTGACGCAAGGAATCCGAAGAATTTACGGGTTCCCAAAAGAAGGCACTCGAGTCTTTCACTAATACTATTGACGTGCTGTTTCTTTGCCCGATTGATCTCTCTCTTGAAGGATCTATAGGTAAGGTTGTACTCCATTTTATATGTATGCGTACGCATAGACGCGAGGTAGGTCAATATTTATCAACAACAACAATTATAGGTCAACAATTTTTTTTTACTGAACCGTCAACAAGAAAATATTAACTAACTAGACGTTCCACGCGGCCTCGCCTGCATAAATGAGAAATTTTACGGAAACCGTACATTTTTCCCCAAAAAATAGCCTATGTTCTTTCACGTCATGGTCTACTCTACATTTGTACCAAATAACTTAAAAATTCATCCGGTAGTTCGCGAGATAAGCGCCCTCCAATAATTTTCCCGGTTTTTTCTACATTTTCCTATGTTTATTCGCTTCTATTCGTCTTAGAGCGATAATTTATAGTTTATAGCCTTCTTCGATAAATGAACCATCTAACTACAAAATAATTTTTCAAATCAGTCCGTTGTTCCTGAAATTGTTTTGTTTGTTTGTTTGAACGCGCCAATAAAATGTAAATCTATACTAATAGATTTACATTTTATACCATACACTAATAAGGTTATATTAAATAAATAATGATTCAACATCTTAACACTAATATACGGGCTTTTATCTTTACAAACATGTAAAAGCAACAAAATATACAAGAATAAGCGTGTAAATGACCAGAGCATGGCTCAGGAGGAAAAAAATATACGTGGAATAACCACGCAACATTTCACAGCACTTGTTAAAATTTCATTTATGACACGAATAAACGTGCATTGATACAATTGTGTTAACAAGTCACATATTATTCACTAGGATAATAATTTAATATGGTTTTTCTTAAATATGTAGTAAACCGTTAATATTTTATTTTTAATAAATATATGAGCTGAAAGATATTTTTTTTACCTTTTATTTGGTCATGCATTATATTTGTCTATTTATTATGTAGTCAAAGTTATGTGGTTCCAAACGTTTTTTTGTCCTCCTAAAAAGTTGTATTTTTTCGATTACACGTTTATTCGTTGGGGCCATCGATATTATTATGACCCTAAGTTATCACCGCTGTTAGTCATCAGAAATTGTGGCATGTATATGTATGATTGTGGTTTCTGGTAGTCCAAGCTACCACCAATCACACAACACAAAGAGTGCTTCAACTGGTCAAATTATAATGTTTATCTAAAACATTATAATTTGACTAGCTAAAAGCCGATCTTTGTGAGGGCTCACGTCGTCCATAATATAAACCTAATCTGTGGCGTCGTCACACCATGACTGGCTGATGATGACACATCTAAATAATATAAAAAACCTTGGCTGGTTGATAATTGTAACTCATCTACATAAGTAATATAAATAAAAATTAAGGTACTATGATAAAGGACAAATCAATAGACGTGATAGTTTTTCCGTAAATTGTACCACAAAGTGGTGGTGGTTGTGGGATTTACTAGGGTTCGCTTCGCTCGCCCTGATTAACGAGGCATAAATACACAATTTCGTGATTGAATGGCGAATATTTTGGGCTTACCAATATAACAGAAATCAATTAATCCTACATAAGGAGTTACCACTTGACTTATTTCATCGACAAGGCCCGAATGATATCGATTTGTTGCTAGACTGGTCACTCGACCGATCGGCCGATTAATCCAAGTTTAATTTTACAACAATGAATGAAAGGGTATATTATACTTAGATTAGTTTATGGACCGAATGGACGATTTTGATGGATTCGGGGATTGTTAGTAAAAACATAATATTAAAAACATTATAATACTACAACTTAAAATACAGTACAACATTATACTACTAGTCTTTTAAAAGTATGTTATATTATAGTTGTTTTGAATTTAAAAACATAAGAAAATAATATCTCAATTCTCAATACATAAAATTATCAAACGCTCTCCTTTCTTTTCTTTGTGTGTTACAAAACAAATATTGTATTTTACACAGAATTTTGCTGACACTAATAGAACCTTTCAAACAATATGACATTATGTAGTTGGATATATTAAGGCTTTTCGTTTATTTTTTCGTAACAACGTATTACGGTTTTGATTGGTATGTAATTTTCTCTCCCACGTCCGCCCCTGTCACACGCCTCAAAACACAAAATAATTGAATCCACAATAAGAAAATGCGTCTGTATCGTTGTATTTTCCAATTAAATCTTTTTACCCTTTTATGGAATACAAATTCTGGTGTCGTAGGGCGTAAAAAAGAGGCGAAAAGGGTCCAAAAATAATCACTAGTCAATTGGAACTCGTAACACATTTAGTATTCGAACAGATGAGATAAAAGTTTCGTTTTGTTTTATCGGAATATAAAGCAATAAAACTGTTTTAAAAGCATCAGTCATGGCTTATCACAAATTAAATAAGGCTCAATTCATTCACACTTAGTAATATAAGTTTTAAAATGAACAATTAAATTATAGAAACAGATGGGTGAAAAAGACTACTTTATAAGACAATATAAAAGATTTTTTTCTATACAATTACTCCACTATTCGAGGCACAAGTAACTTAGTATGTCATCCCTGCTTGATAGGTTTGAGGATCCAGAAAATCCTCTCTTAAGTCCCACGCTATGGGGCCTCCAGACTTGGGGAATGTGGCAACCCAAACCTGGGTTAGCCAAAAACTTGTACAATCTTCTACATTTCCTGATTATATTCTTTATAATCAGCCAATATGTGGAGCTATGGATCATAAGAGAGAACCTCGAAATGGCACTCAGAAACCTTTCGATAACCATGCTCAGTTCTGTCTGTGTAATAAAAGCCGGCACGTTCGTATTTTGGCAGAAAAACTGGAGGGACATCGTGGATTTTGTGAGGGATTTTGAATCTTATCAACGCCGAAAGAAGGATGATATTACTCAGAATTTCTTAGATGACTACAAACGATACTCCAGAAAAGTCACCGCTTGCTACTGGTGCCTAGTCGCAGCTACAGTTTTTACGGTGGTTTTGACACCGCTAGCCAGTTTTATGTCGTCAGCAGAATATAGGATGCAAGTACGTAACGGTACTAAACCTTATCCAGAAATTCTGAGCTCCTGGACACCGTTCGATAGAACACGAGGTATCGGGTATATTTTGACACTCGTAATGCATGCACTCATATGCGTGTACGGAGGTGGTATTGTAGCGAATTACGACACCAATGTAGTCGTTCTCATGTCGTTTTTCACGGGCCAGCTTGGTCTACTGCGGGCTAACTGTGAGCGGTTGTTTGAGAATATAAACTCGTACAGCGATGCAGTGAAGAATGTTCGGGAATGTCACAAGCACCATGAACTTTTGGTCAGGTAATTGACAGTATTCAAGGTATAAAAGAAACACAAGCCTACGCCAGAAGCAAAAATTTTTTTATCTAAGTGTATGAGACATCAAATTAACAATATGTCCTGCTGCCAGCTGCTGACAAGCTGACAACTTATGCTTATATTTTCTTTGTCACATTCTCGAGCCTTTTAGCAGTAGGTACATATTGTTATGTTCATAGCGTCTTACGTTGTTTGGTCTTTAGAGTGACACTAAGTATACCGATGCATAGGTTTATTCCTTAAATAATTGGCAAGTAATGGAAAAATAATTTCTCGTTTCTATAATAACGGCTCATTTAAAATTTACTTACTTTATTTTAGGTATGCTAAGATTTTGGACTCAGTATTATCTCCAGTCTTATTCGTTTACGTCATCATCTGCTCCCTGATGATATGCGCAAGCGCCACCCAGCTTACTTCGGTAAGTTTGCATTTCAACGATTCTGCTGTAACATATTTAATAGACAGGTAACATCTGCTTAGAAAAGTTGTTGGGTAAGTTCCGAAGTATAATACCAATAAAAATAATTCATTTTCCGGAAAAGTTACAATCAGTTTAAGACAAATCCCCACACTAAAGCCTGTCCTGTCAGGCCAGTCGAAACATTTAGGTACCTGAAGAGATTTTACATGACACAATTACAATTATTATTAAAGACTAGATGACGCCCGCAACTCTGTTGCGCCAAAACTCGTTTATCGCGCGGAAACCGTACATTTTTTCGGAACAAAAAGTATCCTATGTCCTTTCCCGGGACTCAAAGTATCTCCATACCAAATTTCAGCAAAATCGGTTCAGCGGTTTGGGCGTGAAGAGGTAACAGACAGACAGACAGACACATGCAGCCTTGTAAACTTGCCAGCGCTAATGACTAAAATAAATCGTAAAATAAGTCGATCACTATCCCGTCGCACAAACTTAATGGTCGCCGTCAGTCTCAGGTTGTAATAATTTACTATCCTACTAATATTATAAAGGCGAAAGTTTGGATGTATGGATGTATGGATGTTTGTTACTCTTTCACGCAAAAACTACTGAACGGATTTTAATGAAACTTTACAATAATATAGCTTATATATCAGAATAACACATAGGCTATAATTTTAACCGACTTTCAAAATGGAGGAGGTGTTATGTTCGTTCAACGATTACTCCGCCGTTTGTGAACCGATTTTCAAAATTTTTCTTTTGGTGTATAGGTTATCATCTCTATTTGCTACCACATTCATAAAAGTGGTGACCTGATGAAGGGATCCCTAAGAAATCGAGAGAACTACGCAAAATTTATATGGAAACATGTGGTGACTTTGGTTTCGTTAGCTGTATTCTAAGCATATGCTACCAACAAGTAAGATTTTGCACCATCTTGGTGCAAATACATACCATGGTTCGGAAGGTGCTGAGAGAACTCCTATCTCTTTATAGATACAAGTTTAGGAGTTCCGACGTTGTTTTAAGAACTGAAAGCAACTACTACTGCTATTACTATGCAAATTACAATCATCATTATCATCATCACTACCATTTAAAACCATTATAAGTACCATGCATCGTCCCATTATGACCGTTTTATTGGTACTTTTTATAGTCTTTTAGATCGAGACTAGAGTTTGTCAAGCGATGTAAAAATTATAGATATTAATAATTATTATATTTACCAAGGTGGCAATTTTATAATATTAAATAGTTTATGGGTAAAGCCATAGAGTACTGGTCTCTGGTAAAGCTAAAGTTGTGTAACGGGGGGCTAAATGAGCTTTAAAATTTGGTATAAAAAAGTTTAATTAATAAATATATATTATGTGCACACTGCACAGCTGTTTTGGGTATTTTAATTTGAGCGATACCAGGGTTTTAAAAAGCTTTTAAATTTGACACCAATTTTGTTGACACCGCGCGCTATAAACTGAAGTCTACGCGGACGAAGTCGCGGGCAACAGCTAGTATATATATATTTATTCAACGTAAATTTAATTTACTAAATATTTTTTCAACAAATGCACTTATCAATATATAAAGTACCCAGTAGCCGATTCTCAGACCTAGTGAATATGCATATAAAATTTGGTAAAAATCAGTAAAGCCGTTTCGGAGGAGTTCGTGGACTAACTTACTAACTTACTAACGTGGACTTGTGACATGAGAATTTTATATATAAGATGACAAACTCAGGTATAACTTAGAGTAACACTCCTTTTTTAACCGTGTGGGAATAATGCGTGGAGGCCAAAGGAAGATCTACCGATCGAGCAAGGTGGTATGCCCGGTCAGGTCGAAGCCCACGTGATACATTTCAGCTGTCGTATATATACCGCCGCGCTCAGAAAACTTCGATTGCGCGATGCAGGAATGTTAGGCGAATTGTTGGTACCACCACATTACTCCCCCCCGAAGACCGGAGGTCGAATCTTGAAGTCTTGTCGCTTGAGTCGCCGGTGCCAGTGAGTTCCAGTGAGTCGGAACTGTTGCAGTGAGTCCCAGTGAGTCGGAACTGTAAGCTGCTGCACGGGATCCAGTGAGTCGGATAAGCTGCCGTGCGGGGCTGATGCTACGTGCTGATCAGGAGAGATGTGCTCTGCTTGCTGACCGGTCGGTGTAGTGAGAAAGCCCAATGATGCCGATGCGGAGTCGCCCAGGCCGCGGTACACTGCGGCTAGTGGACGATGTACCCGATGAGGCGATGCTAGCTGGCGCGGTGCGGAGGGGCGGGGAGTGATGATGATGAAGGAAGCGTGTTTTGTCGAGGGTCACCAATGTGGGAATAATGCGTGGAGGCCAAAGGAAGATCTTCCGACCGAGCAAGGTGGTATGCCCGGTCAGGTCGAAATTTATATGGAAACATATGGTGATTTTGGTTTTATGTGAAGTGTACTAAGAATACGCTACCAAAAAGTCAAATATTGGGTCAAGGTATTCGAAGTTGGTTTCGAAGATGCTGAGAGAACTCCTGACTCCTTATAGATACACGTTTGGGAGTTTCGGCGTTGTTTTATGAACAGAAAGCATAAACTACTATGCAATTCATATTCATCATCATAATCATCATCATCATCATCGTCATCATCACGTCGTGTTAAGGCCACCAATGTCTCATGGCACAGAATAGATAATAGTACAAGGCATAGGTATGGATATACTAATAATAATAATTATGTACTGTATAACAACACCTGTTTGTTTTTAATACACGGCGGTCGGCGTCGCCGCGCCGCGCCGCCACGCGGCGCGTGGCGACAGAAGACAGAATATCCAATACTTTACTAACTACTTTATATACAGATCGAATACTTTACTACTTTATAAAATTTTAATAGACAAATAGAATTAAAATAAAGTTATTTTAAAAAGAGCATTTAAACAAAACAAAGTCATTAAATGTCTTTTTAATTAGTTATACTTATTAATCGATAGATGGTGCACTAAGTACCTATCGATTTGAATTCTTGATTACAAGAACAGATGTCAATAATTATGATAATATTAAATATTATGAGTAGCTACGCTACATCCTATGCAAGTTTGTACAATTTTTTATCTGATAGATCCTTCGATCGTGGAAAAACGAGACACAATCGCCTTTCTATTGTTATCGCAATCGCCGGAGAGCGCTTCGGGCTTGAAGTATTAAAATTGTTAAATTACTTAGCACAATATGTTCACTTCACTGATAATATTATATTATATTATTTTGTGAGTGTGAGTTGTGACTCTTAACAAATTTTAATAAGATACGTAAAATATACGCGAAGATTTACCTACTAGTGTAACTAAAAAGAGTGAAATTATTATTATTTTTAACAAAAAATTAAAACCGACTTCCAAGGTAAAAACAATAATAACGTTAATATGAACTAAAAAGTATTAAATAATTTTTACTATCTAATAGGGCCTTTTTCCGAATTCGGCTAAACCTCAACTATTTCTGTACTCAATCTTCATAATTTTGAAGTCGGTGCCAGTTCCAAAAATTTTAAATATTCTGTCAGAGGACTGAAGATTTAGCTATCTGGTACCGACTTCAAAATAATGAAGATTGAGTACAGAAATAGTTGAGGTTTAGCCGAATTCGGAAAAAGGCACTATTAGATAGTAAAAATTATTTAATACTTTTTAGTTCATATTAATGTTATTATTGTTTTTACCTTGGAAGTCGGTTTTAATTTTTTGTTAAAAATAATAATAATTTTCGATCAAAATAAAAGTAAAGGTCACTGAACACACGGAACATGGATTAACATAATATAGAATGCTTTTCAGGCTACAGTGATATTGTGTCTTCTGCATAGCTTTGTCCTCATTAGCTTTGTCCATATTGTGTCTTTTTTTTTGTTCAACAAGGGCATGCGTTATAGCGCAGTCAACAGCGAAGGTGTGGCATGCCCGTGACGCGCGTCAATATCCATCCGCGCTGAAAGAAAAGTATCATAGCGCGCGCTACGATTTCAATGCGCGTTACGGGCATGCCTAACGTTCGCTATTGACAGCGTTATGCATATTATTAGCATGCCCTTGATGAACAGAAAAAGGCACAATGTGGACAAAGCTAATAGGATACTTATAGTACCTATCACTAACGTAACTTAAAAAGTTTGTCACCTTTTCCTTGTTCATTACAGCAGAGAGACAAGCTTTTTTGTATTACCTATATAGTATTATAAGTTACCGTAATACAATAATAAGCAGTCTAATACTCGTTACGCATTATATTCATAATATTTTTTATTTATTTCAGTTTGAAGTCCTTACAAAATAACGTTTTAAATGAGACACACATCAGTAAATTAACGATAAATATTGTAAATGATAATTATGACAATTTCAGGAAGGAACAACTGCTATGCAACAAGTGTGGATTGCTGAATACCTAGCGGCCCTGATTGCACAGCTGTTCCTATACTGCTGGCATAGCAACCAAGTTTACTACATGGTAATATTACCTTACTCCTTAGTAACTTACTGCTTATTTTTAACCGACTTCCAAAAAACGAGGAGGTAATATTATGTTCAGCTGTGGATATTTTTTATTTTTTATTTTTGTATGTTCACCACCTCATCATAAGAAAATCGTTATAACTTCTAAACTATCTGCAAAAGTATCAGTTTAATCTGCTAGATTTTTCACAAAAAGTCATTAATAAAAAGTACACAATTTTTTTTTCTTAAACTCGGGTTTTTCTATGTTTAATTCCACGAAATTTATAACATATTGCCTGTGTAAGCGTAGTCCACAAATTTTGCTATCAAATGAGACCTTCTTTTATCTTGATAGGACATTTACATGAGAAGTACTGGTCAGATTAGTGTGAAAGCCCGAGAAAAACTAAAATGGCTGCCATTTTACAACCGTGAGAGAGAAAAGAAATTTGAGGGCCAATTTGTCAATAAAATATGCCATAGATCATGACATTATAGGATCGGACACCGGTGTCGGGACACATTGTATACACGTTTGGGAGTTTCGGCATTGTTTTAAGAACAGAAAGCATATGTTACTATGCAATTCATATTCATCATCATCATCATCATCCATTACCACGTCGTATTAAGGTCACCAATGTCTCATGGCACAGAATAGATAATAGTACAAGGCATAGGTATGGATACAATAATAATAATAATTATGTACCGTACTGTATAACAACACCTGTTTGTTTATACACGGCGCGGCGCGTAGCGGCAGACGACAGATCGAATACTTTACTAACTACTTTATAAAATTTAAATAGACAAATAGAATTAAAATAAAGTTATTTTAAAAAGAGCATTTTAACAAAACAAAGTCATTAAGTGTATTTTTAATTAGTTACACTTATTATCGATAGATGGCGCACTAAGTATCGATAATCGATTTGACTTCTTGATTACAAGAACAGCAGCAGCAGCTGTCAATTATGATAATATTAAACATTATGAGTAGCTACGCTACATCCTATGCAAGTTTATACAATTTTTATCTGATAGATCCTTCGATCGTGGAAAAACGAGACACAAAAGCCTTTCTATTGTTATCGCAATCGCCGGTGACCGCTTGGGGCTTGCGGTATTAAAATTGTTAAATTACCTAGCACAATACATATTATTGTGCTAGGTAATTTAACAATTTTCACTCACTCATCATCACTTCACTGATAAATTATAATATTATTTTGTGAGTGTGAGTTGTGACTCTTAACAAATTGTAATAAGATACGTAAAATATACTTACGAGATGGTTTAACTAAAAAGAGTGAAATTATTATTTTTAACAAAAGATTAAAACCGACTTCCAAGGTAAAAACAATAATAACATTAAGATGAACTAAAAAGTATTGAATAATTTTTCCTATATAATAGTGCCTTTTTCCGAATTCGGCTAAACCTCAACTATTTCTGTACACAATCTTCATAATTTTGAAGTCGGTGCCAGCTCCAAAAGATTCAAATATTCTGTCAGAGAACTGAAGATTCAGCTATCTGCTACCGACTTCAAAATAATGAAGATTGAGTACAGAAATAGATGAGGTTTAGCCGAATTCGGAAAAAGGCACTATTATATAGGAAAAATTATTTAATACTTTTTAGTTCATCTTAATGTTATACCGTAATGTAAAGAAAAATGAGGATAGGAGCTATAAAAATACTTTTGGCGGTATTAATTGCTTACAATCAGGTTCCTGTCTTAGACCGATTGTTTAACCCTTAACCACTGACGTGCAATTTAGTTACATTACCACTGACGTACGTATGGGATACGTATGTAATTTTGAACGCCACCTGTTGTGTCGATAAAGTTTAATTCTGGTGTCAATTGCAGTCTATTTATTTGGATACTTTCAAATGACATGAGGATATTAAAAAAATATATATCCGTTCCGTAACTATCCGTTATTAGTCCGTGCATTAACTGTTGTTTGGCTTTCATGTGACATGTGTTGTAACCTGTCGATCTGTTTTCGGTTAAGCTGAAATTCTGCATGATAAGTATGCAAACCGTGCGAAAATTCAATATTATTATGACATGGAGCTGAAAATGGCCATAGGAACTCTATAATAAAACCAATAGCCCCATCAAGTTTGGGCTCGTTTTATTCGTCTTGATGAGAAGATTTTTCAGATAGTTTTCAGAGTCTGATAATGGAGTTGGCAGGTGGCCATATTATGCACCTCGTTATAAAACGAAATGACACAACAAGTTGGATTTTTTATTATTAAATAAAGGGACAAACAAGCAAACGGGTCACCTAATGGTAAGCAACTACCGTCGCCCATGGACACTCGCAACTTCAGAAGAGCTGCAGGTGCGTTGCCGGCCTTTTAAGAGGGAATACGCTCTTTTCTTGAAGGTTTGCAGGTCGTATATGACCGGAAATACTGCTGGTGACAGTTCGTTCCAGAGAAGGTATAGGAACTTTTAATTTAATTCATTGACTAAGAACTTGTAGTTGGTATAGGATATATTAGAGCGTCCGTGGCCCAGTGAAAAGTCCATTGGCTCGCACCCGAAAGGATACAGGTTCGATACCGAGTGTAGGCGTGTACCAATGAGACCTTTTTAGATCTCAAATACATAATACGGACGCTCGTACGGTGAAGGAAAACATCGTGAGGAAACCCGCACATGGTTGGCCCCAGACGTATTGACTAGCTCATTCCTCTGGACTAGGCCGACTGTATTGCGATATTGCCGTATATGCTTGGGCAATCATACGGACATTTAAAATCTTGTCCCAGGCACTACAGTACTTGAAGAGTGGTTACTTTGTCCCGAAAATACTGTATAAATCATCCACAATGGATGCAAGGGCCTTGTTGGAACGAAGTTCCTTATCGCGCGTTGCGAAAGGGGGCTAGACGGAAAAGTTATAATGACACTTTTAACCGACACTTATTTTAGTACGTCTTCGAAGTAATACGAGTAATAAATAAGTAAGGGCAGAGGGCGTTGATGTGGCGATGACGTCAAGTGGCGGGTTTAAAATTCTACCATTCCGCTATGGCGGAAAATTTGATTTTTTTTAGCTGGGTGGGGTGGCGGTACTCTTAATTTTTTTCATAACTTCGTTCCATCCAGGACACCCGTTATAAAAAAAAAAACTTGACTAAAATCCAAGTACGAAAGAAGCCTTTATTGCCTTCCAGAGTCTGGTGGTTGACACTGGAGTATACCAAAGTGGCTGGTGGTCTCAGGAGGTGAGGGTGCGGCGCTGCGTGCTGCTGTTGGCTGGTCAGCTGAACAGGAGCATCATATTCTCCGCTGGACCCTTCACCAAGCTGTCTGTGCCTACCTTTATCACTGTAAGTATATAAGGCTATTGGGATAACTCACCGAAATGGGGAAAAAAAAGTTTATTTTTATAATGAATTGCTAACCTTTAAAAGGTTTCTTGGGCGCCAAAGAAAAATTATAATACACTAGCTGTCCCGGCAAACGTTTCTTTGCTATATTATATAAAGTATATCGCCAGTATTATTTTATTGAATTTGTGACTTAATAAGTATGTCACTATGTTAACGTCCATCGCTATCCCGTGACCCGCGTCGCATAAACAATGGTCGCTCTTTATAGACAAATAATTTGCAATAAAATAAAATTGCGATTACAATACAATAAACAAGATCTAAGCTATCCTATCTCTTAAGTTGGAAAAAAGCATATATTAAAAAAAGAAAACATTAAAATCGGTTAAGTAGTTTAGGAATCCATCGCGGACAAACATCGTGACAGAAGATTTATATATATTAGATTGGTTTAATGCAACCATTCGAAAATAAACTCAATGTATTTTTTACTCGTATTATTAATTAAAAAACGTGCACTCGCACGTTCACAGGCCACTCGGCCTACACAAATCCATAGGGATTTTCAATAGGTGTTTTGTATAAAGCGTACATTAACTTCTCCAAAGCAAGTTTTGATATTATTACCTATGTTATTAGATTTTCATCTATTACCGGAAATATTTAAAGTTAAAGTTATGGATTCCTTTAACTTTAAACATTTACGATTGAATTATCTTATTTAAAAAAAAACATAATAATATTATAATAAATCTTAAAATAACTAAATTACTTATATAATTTGTTTACAGATACTAAAAGGGTCGTATAGCTACTACACAATATTGAGCAAGAAATAAGAAGGAGAGAGCACGTAGGTTTGAAACAAAATTGATTGATAATAGATAAGTAAATTATACAATCAATATAAAATTATACACCTTTTGTTAATTTTTTTTTCTAGAAGCAATATTATATATTAAATTTGTGAAAAAAGCTTTATGTTACAAAAATATTAATCCACTTAAAACCAACTCTCCACTCAATAATTAATTTTAAGAACACTAAATATGGATGACTTTGACAAAGGCAAGCCAGACAATTTATGTAAAAGAGACATAAAATTTGTAATCACTTTACGGTAATGCTATTTATGTAAAAGCTTCTCAAAAATGACATTTACATAAAGTTCGCAGGCCTACAGGCAAAGTTGGAGAGTTTGTACGGATATGTAATTTTATTTTATTTGTAGAGTATTTATCTAAATAACAATTATTATTTCATACTGTTTTCTGAGTTGCTAGTTAGACTAATAATGTTGTGGAGGACCTTTTCGCCTGGGGCTGATCCGCATGAAAGTTGCCCGCATCCTATTATTACATACATGTTTCTCCTGTCATTTGGGCAATACGCGTGCGGCTAGGAGCATAGTATTATTTTTGTCCACATGCGGACCAGATATATTTATTATTACAGAAGCAGCTTTATTACGTAAGTGAGTTGCTGTATCCAAATATACAAACTTGGAGTCCAATTTCTTGATGTTGCCGCTACGACATACTTCACTTATTATAGTATAAATTATTGTTTTTTCGCGCTCAATTGCTTGTCGGTGATTCTGTACGAACTAACCCTAAACAGGGTAACTATTCTACATAGAAACGTAACTTATACTCACAGAAATGCTAAATAATTTTTCGTCAAGTTTAATATTATCTTTATGTCTAGACAAAACAGTTACAAAGAAACTGTGGGGAAACATTAAGATTTATTCACAAAACTTTGCATAATCTTCCAAGTTGTGAGCTTTATATTTAAGGTTATAAATTCACAGAAAGGTATAAGTATTTAATTCATTACATAAACATAATATAAAAATTAAGCGTCTGATACTGGAAGATACAAGACTTTTATATTAATATTTCATCTTTTTATAAAATTACAAATATTATGCCCATTTATACTATTTCAATTTTTTTATAAAAATTAAGTGTACAAATTAAACTTAACTTTTATTATAGGTCTATGACATAGGGGTAAATCAAATTATTCATATTAACAATTTTGTCATAGTTCTAATAAATCAAATGAATGGGCTGTCAAAGAAATAGATTTATGGACAGATGACGGATTCATAATTTCGTCGGGCTATCGCCGACGCATCAAATCTAACACCTAAAAGCATAGTATCTGGTATCTGCCTTATGAAAATCCTTCCAACATTACACCTCTCAGCCCCAAACACTTTCTTATTTTTTTACAAAATTAAAATTTAAAATGTTCAATCCGAGATACCACAAAGCTGGTAATATAATTTAAAACTTTGTACATTTGCGTCGCTACTCATACCCGAGGTCGTTGAACTCACTAAGAGGATTAAAAACTTGTTTGTTAAGCCCTTAATAAAGTCAGACTCATTTGCCTCTAAATAATAAACAGCTTTTGTAAATAAACCGTACAGAATTCAAATTATACTAAATCCTGCGTAGGTATAAACGAGTAAGTACCTGTAGTCACAATCATAAAAATCTACATAGGTTCTATAAAATTGTATTCTTTGATTAATAAAATATTTACTCTTTATTTTTAACCTAAATTCAAACTTCTTTCGGTCTGATTACAAACGATTTAAACAACAGATGTTTAATCTTTTGTGGTAAGACCGTTTATGTTTACGATCCTACGTTTAGGAATTTCTGAATCCTGAATTCAAATTTAAAGCCTGAATGATTTTAGGATCCTGCTCTAGGATCTAGGATCTATAATAATTAAGGATCCTTAATTTCAAAACCCTGAATATAGGACCCGAAATTAGGATCCCGACTTTAGGTCCTGAATTTAGGATTCTTTATATTCTTCTTTATAAGAAATAATATTCTTTATAAGAGGATTCTTTATAAGAAATAATATAACTATAGTAAAATTTATATAAGTTAGTAGACCAATTAATAGAAACAATTGATAGTATATTGTCATTATTGATTTCACACTACTTGCTAGTTAAAAAAAAACTTTCTGCCTTGTTTTATTAAGTATTAATGAAAGGAAATAGCGTGAAAATTGTTTGGTAAAATACTTGCTGTTGCAAATTGGAGCTGACGATAATTGGAAAAAAGAACCATTAATGTTAGATGTGAAAATTTACTTAACGAACTTGTAACGAGTCTTAATTAAGTTATTTTTAACCAAAATAGATATTATACTAAAACTATGAGTTGTTCTGGGCAAAATAATAATGATTATTTTTCCGACCCAAATATCGACCAATAATTTGCCAATACTAATAATTTAAAAAAGAATTGCACCATTCGACGTCACGTCGTACAACCTACATGGTATTATACTGATAATTTTTTGAAAATTTTCTCTGGTTACCACGTGACGTCGAATGGTGCAATTCTATTGGCCGACATTTGGGACGGAAAAGTAATCCCCCGAATACCACACGAGCTTCAAAATTATCTGGCATTTCCCTCAAGGTTCCCTGCAAACAAATAAAGACGTCAAGTTCTTCAGGAAAAATCACTCGCGCTTCGCGCTCGTGATTTTTTAACCTGAAAAACTTGAATCCTTCATTTGTTTGCAACGAACCTATCGGGAAATACCCGATAATTTTGAAGCTCTTGTGGTATTATAAGTGAATATCCGACATTTTTAAGCCTGATTTAAAATAAAAATGGTCTGCTCAATAAGCAGAGTAAAATTATTATGATTAGCTATAATACAATATCAAGTAAGTTGACAGTCGATTTTTCCCAAAAGTTTTCGTTTGCTCCTAGTTTTGTAATATTATATTAAACTAACACAAACCATTGACCTTCGAGCTCACTTTTTTTAAATTTATTTCCTTAGAATTATGATTTTTCTATGGTCTATACTCTATAGTGTCGTGTCGTCCATTGGTTAGGTAATCTTCACCAACCAAATTGGTCCATTTTGTCCAAAAAATCACTTTTACCATGTTTCCTACCGAAATTCGTTGTATAGATATTTCAAGAATCACCTAAGACAAGAGCGTAAAGTGATTTGAAAGTAATTTGTGAAATTTACGCGTTTAATAATAAGATTTCAACGCTTTCAGGACGTGAATCTCACCATTTTGTATGTAATGTTTTCTAAAATTTCATGTTATGTATTTTATAAACCATGAATTTGTGTATAGATCTGTGCAAAGCTTTAAATTAATTTTATTTTAAGTAATAACAAATTTCAAATACTTTGTTACTCGTACATAAACACGACCATAATCAGGTATATAAGACTTTGTATGTTTTGCATTCCTTGCAAAATGTTTCTGCAAAAAATGTTGGAACTTACAAAAAGCCTGGAGGACGCAAAATACCCGCTGTTAGGACCCAACATTAGGGGCCTCTTTTGGTGCGGTCTCTGGCAATTTGGCACCAAATTCCACAAAAATGCTTTCAATATCATTCATTTCATTTCTATAATTTTTGTGATAAGTCTGTACACCGAGTTGTACTTCCTGAGAAAAGACACCATGACGATTCTTTTAAATATCTCCATGCCTTTCTTGAGTTTGGTGTCCATTTCTAAAACCCTCTACTTCATTTCAAACAAATCCGACTGGAGGAAACTGGTAAGGAATATATCTGAAGAAGAGATTAAGGAAATCGAATCGAATGACAGTAAAATTATTAAAATCATCAATGACTACACGATTTATTCAAGAGTGCTCACATATGGGTATTGGTATATAGTTTTCTTGACTAACATCATAACTATTCTAGTTCCATTCCTGAAGTACTTTACTGCGTCGGAGTATAGAGTAATGGTTCAAAACAATACGGAGCCGTACCCACAGATTATGCTATCATACTTTCCGTTCGACAATTCAAGAATGCCTGGATATTTAGTAGGTATAATTATACACATCATAATGAGCAGTGAAGGAGCTGCCGTGATCTGCTTCTATGATTCAACAGCGGTCTCCATCATGTCGTTTCTTAAAGGATACTTGATGATATTGAAGGTGAAATGCGAAAGGATTTTTGGGGAAGAAGCACCAGTATCTAAGTCTCGTGAGTTGATGAATATAAGAGAGTGTCATCGAATGCATAACTTTTTTATTGAGTAAGTACCTATTAAATATACTATTGTATTGAGCTTCCATAAAACCAGATTTACGCAAGTTTTTGACGCATCGACTGACAATTAATAAAATTTGAGAGAACTATTTTTAATATCTCTAACGCAAAAGCGAGTGATACCTTGAAAGATTTTAATAAACTTGTATGATAGCATTGGTGAGTGGTAGTTGAGGTCATTTTCTATACTGTATCATCATAAATATTGTTTCAGGCAGTATGAGATCTTCAATAATTTACTTTCACCAGTCATGTTCATTTATGTTCTAGTTTGTTCTATAACTATATGCTGCAGCGTTGTTCAGTTGAGTCTGGTGAGTTAATTACGACCCTGCCTTAGTTTAACGTCCAAGATACAAAAACATTAGACTTCTTAAAGATAAAATAGACTAACACATATTTTGTAAACAATGCTGGCCATATACCTAAGTACAATTTGTCTCTGAAATGTTCCTGCATCTAAATTTTGAACTATAACACCATGAAATACAATTTTCAAGGTCTGCGTTTAATTCTACCATTTAAAACGTTTTTTTTCACGTCAAAGAACCATTTAATATTCATTACACTGTCTCCACAGTTTCGTTTAAAAAGAATTTCTTAAGTTCTTTCTCCCTAACCAATAAAATACACTCTTTTAACGCGGAAATGTTTAATTAAATTTCCTTTACAGGAGGGAATCACTTTTTCCCAGAAACTCTGGGTGGTGGAATTCGCCACAGCACTGTCATTTCAACTGTTCTTGTATTGCTGGCATAGCAACCAAATTTTGTACGAGGCATGTATATTGTATAATTATGTAATTAAATGCTATGTAGAAAATTAGATAAATCCATACTAATATTATAAATGCGAAAGTGTGTCTGTCTGTCTGTCTGTTACCTCTTCACGCCCAAACCGCTGTTCCGATTTTGCTGAAATTTGGCATAGAGATACTTTGAGTTCCGGGAAAGGACATAGGATACTTTTCGTCCCGGAACGTGTACGGTTCCCATGCGATAAACGAATTTTGGCGCAACGGAGTTGCGGGCTTCATCTAGTGCACAATAAAGTGTTAACTAACCTTCAGTATGTAGTCTTCCATGTTCATTATTGAGTCGTACGTTAACAGTTTTTTTAAAATGACTTCAATAATTTAACTCTTTTCTATACAAAGTACGAGCAAACTTAGGTTTAAAACCACTTTTAAATCTAAGTTTATCCACTGCTACCAACCCTGCTAGCCTATTGGCATATTATGTGTATATGCACGTATGCACGGCAAGCACAATTGGAATGCATAATATAATGGCGCATTTTCACTGGTCGATAGGGTGCGGGAGATTTCTGAAACGCATGCCACGACCAATAACAATGCGCCATATGTTGTCAAAAGACTCCCCGCATGCTGTATACCGTACGAGTAAACAACTAATAAAAATGCTCCCTAAAGGGTGTAACAAAAATTTGTGATAAAACTTTAGCGGGTGTTTGTTTTATTGACATAGAGTTCACTGTGAAAGTAGCACTGAAAAAGGTTTTTTTTCTAATTTGTATGGGCAAGTGTTTCAGCGTCTTGAATATTCCCATATAGAAGGAAAAAAGTTACTCTTTCAGCGCTGCTACTTTTACAGTGAACTCTACGACAGGAACACATACATCCCCGAAAGTATTATAATTCATTTATGTTACATCCTATATATTACCATAAGTAACTTGGTCTAACCATAAGTAACTTGTTTGTGACGTAATCAGTATTTACGAACACCGCTTCGTGTCGCATCGGGTCTTATCGGTTGTACCGCCCGCGTCAGCGCTTGCACCGCGGTCCACTTTAAGTAGATATAATATTTCTTACTACCCTCAGTAAATAGTGGTTGCGAAATTTATTATTAATACACAATATCCATATTATAATATGTACTTTGTTTCACTGGAAGTAACTAGTACTTAAAAGACAGGCTAGGCCTAGTTTAAGTACTAGAACATCAAATTGTATTTTATTTTTAAGTGTCTTTTTCTAAATAAATGAAATGAAAAAAATGAAAATTACCAGTCGTTACTAATAATAATAACATCATTCTTTCTTAATCATTAAATAAAACATACATTTATTTTCTGCTGAGTAAGAAAAAGTATAGACCGTAATGTTCTTCTTCAATTAATTTAAACTTAAATTTCTTCAGTCACGAGTCAAGAAAATATTATAGAGTTGTGTCTTACTGTGTGTATGTTCATATTGTGTGTATGTGTGTGTTCTATATTTAAAATCTATTTCAGAGCATGCATCTCAGTGAAGGAGTATTCAACAGTAACTGGTGGCGTGCTGATGTCCAGATGAAGAAGGAGCTTCTTCTTCTGGCAGGAAAGCTCTCTCCATCTTTTATACTCCATGCTGGTCCTTTCTCCACATTCTCAATGTCCACGTATATTGAGGTGAGTTACCTTTTATCATTAATTTATTACATGATTCAGTAGAGTAACTCGACAACACAAGCTTTTAATCGCTTACATTGTTTGTACTGTTAATGACATACATGTACTAAGTACTAACTAAAATAAGTAAATAATTTTAATATTATTTTTGTTACAGATAATGAAAGGTTCATACAGTTTTTATACACTGTTTACACAGATGCAAGAACCATAATTATTGTGAAAATGTTTAAGTATCAAACTTTATGGTAATTTTATGGTGTAAAAATGAACAGCTAAAATATGAATTAAATTTTTGCACAAATAAAATGTATCAATATTGTAAAGTTACTCGTAATAATTTAGCTAACTCAATTCTATAAAATAGAATAAAACGTTTATTACTAGACTTGATGACGCCCGAAACTCCGTTGCACCAAAATTAGTTTATCGCGTGGGAACCGTACATTTTTTCGGGATAGAAAGTATCCTATGTCCTTCCTCGGGACTCAAAGTATCTCTGTACCAAATTTCAGCCCAATCGGTTCAGCCGTTTAGGCGTGAAGAGGTAACAAACAGACAGACTGACACACTTTCGCACTTATAATATTAGTATGGATATCCATACTAATAATATTAGTATGGATATCCATACTAATATTATAAGTGCGAAAGTGTGTCAGTCTGTCTGTCTGTTACCTTTTTTTTTTTGTATATACAAAATAAGACGTTTACTAACTCTTCATTTATTACAATACACAGAAACGTATTTGATGATACTTCAAACTTGTGGAAATTATTTGAATAGTATTTTATTTATTGGTGCTTTTCGTGAATAGGGTGTAAAAACTGTAAGCGCCTCTGAGGATCTGAAAAAAGAACATAATAATTATAAAATAAAATATCTAGATAGATATTTTATTTAGTAGGTACTAATTGTACAAAACACATTAATCCTTCAGGCCCCGCGCGTGCACCGGTGATCGCGAGAACAAAAGAATACAATGGGAGTTCCTAGAACCTCCGATCGAAGAATTAATATACTTTAAAAGAGGGTTAAACATGATAAAAGAAGACGTTCAGACGAGTACATTCTCTTATAGTCCATGCAATTTACGAAGACGCGCCCCACTATATTTCCTACTTCATAGGACATATTGTGTGCAAGCTTTCGCGAATGTTTGAGTGTTATCGGTACACACTAATTACCAATGAGTGCACGTGCACACTACAATAAATAGGACCATTTAAAAACAAGCGTCACGGTCACAGGGAAAGATGCTCACCCAAAATTGATGGGGCGCGTCTTCGTGGATTGCACGGACTATATCGAAGCTATACTTATAATGCTAAAAGATTTGTTTGTTTCAATGCCCCAATCCCTTGAATTACAGCACTGATTTTTATGTAATTTGGCACAGATAAAGTGTGAATCACGGGAAAGGACTTAGGCTACATTGTTTGGCTCGAAAATTTACCGTTTCCGCGAAATTCCTAATTTACGCGAGCGGGGCCGCATTGAACGTCTTGTACATTGTAACAAATAATGTTCAAAACCAGTGCCAAAAATAGCAAATCTCTCGTACCAAGCCAAGCGAACCTAGATCAATTGACTTTAAGGTAACTTTGAGTTGGATACCAATAACGCCCTAATTTAATTAGAACATTCTTGTAATATCGGGAGCTGAAAACTTGAAGTTATTTGATACCATCACCTTCGGCTTTGGCTGTGGTTCTAATGAGTTATTCGAAATATTTTTAACTAGCCGTGCAGCGCGGCTCCATCTGCATAAATAAGGAATTACGTGGAAATGATGTGAATATTTTTTTAGAGAGGTAGTCTATGTCCTTTCTCGTGGTGTGCTTTATTTTATTTGCTCTACCATCTGTTTATGAATGAAAATCTTTGATAGTACCATCGGAGAAATTAATTGTGGAGCTACGTAATATGGCTAGGTTATGTCACACCCAGCCGAAAAATCTATTCAGGACGAAAATTCAATTGACGTAGGTTCGAATGCCCATCAGGGCCGCGGTTGTGTATACCGCGTATCCCGTGGCTCTGCCTAACGCGGAAAGTAGGAACACTCGTTGGAGTTTTAGTGGGTATGCCCAGGCGCGGCCTTCACCACCCTGGGGAGTTTCACACGCGCCGGTGGCCATTCCCCCGACTATAAAAATATGCCTTTAAATAAATATACTTCGGTGAACGTAGGCATGGACAGCGAGGTGAACGGTCCGGCTCTGATCCGGTACACCATAGCCAGCTTTCCGGACAGCAGCGTCAAATGAGTCCGCAGCTTGGGGTCCGCACGCCACCAGTTGCTGTACAAAATGCCACGGTCTACTAAACTACTCTGTGGATCAAAGAAAAGCGATTATCATCAATAGCCGATTTTATCCCAGTGTTGTACATAAGCCTTCCTCCTTTTCTGACCGACCTTTACTACCCAACCATCCTATCTTAGGCTTCTTACAGACGAACGACATGTCTTGTCGACGGCACGCGTCAATTACTGTCGACGGCACCGCGACTGCCGTTCATCTGTAAACTGTGCTCTTACATTCTAATTACTAGAATAAAATAAATAAGTAAGAATCCTTTCCTAGTTTCATTTAGTCTAGCCTTGATGTTACACGATCTGAGAAAAAGCAATTGTTCACACAAAATCAAAGATTTCTATCTATAATTGAATTTGAGAGAAATAAAGATTCGAATTAGAAACATACAATGCTTCTAATATTTTTTCTTCTACCCGATGAACAAGTAATAAACAGTGTAACATAATTTTGTAACGAAACGAGAAATGGACCAACACGTAGACAATAAAAACAATCAACAATTTACTTAGACATGCAAGGTTGTTAGCAAAGGCGTGGATGCAAAACGCTAGTAACTCAAAATGACGCCAGTCCATCGTTGATTATCATTGAAGCTATATGCAGAATGAAACTTAGATGCCATTGTTATCGTTCAAATTATACTTTATAAGGTGCTGTGTTCCGAAATAACCCAGTATACTGACTCGTCTATATTATCGACGCCATGATGTTGATTCTTTTTAGGGTTCCGTACATTGAGATGTATCCGTATTTAAATATACGCTAGTTCATTGACGTACATGACTTTGTTGATAGGTCATTAAACGTCACACTTGTCTCACCAGTACAATATTCGGATTCAAAACCTCAAATGCACTGGCCTACTGGCCAAAATATAGCCTAGCATACTTGCTAGGCTATATTAATTTGGAATAAACACAATATGGTTTTAAAAATCCTTGTAGGACTGTTTTACCTCGTATGTGATGTCATTGCTGTGCCAACAGAATATAAACAACTGGACTCCCGCTGCGATCATGTACTCTAGGATCCAAAATTTTTCAGAGACTGTCACGCCATCCTGAAACATTTTCAAGATAGAAAATGCCCAGAATTATTGTTACATTGTAAACTCACCCTTATGGCATGTTTCACCAATTTCTGATAAAGTGCTGTTAGGCTATTCACAACTTTTTTGACAGATTCTCCATACTTCATCTGTCAAGTTTAGTGGTGGATAGTCTATTCGGCGCTTATCAGGGACTGTTAAACAGGCTCTGAGTGTTTTATTATGCCTTAGATAAAAGTAAATATTTACCAAATTCAATTGAACTACGCAGCAGCAGATCATCACGGAGCAAATCAAAACATAAACAAACATCACAGGAGATATGAGTTGGTTAAACATCCTGTACTGCCTGGAAATTAACAATAATTGATTTAATAATCTTAATATTTTAACGGTTTATTAGCTGCTAATAAAGCATATAAAAAAATTATAACAAAAACACATTAGGTAGTCGAGCCAACATGTTCTTTAGTCTCAACTCTCAACATTATGTTCTGGAAAATACAAATTAGTACTCGGAAAAATTATCTATCTGAAAGAAGAGAAAGATAGGTAATATTATATTTATGCGAATTAAAAAAACCTAGTAGGTACTTAATAATAATCAATATTAGATATTAAATATCATAAACAACAGGCATTCACTTATAAAACCATAATTATAGTCCGGGTTCATTTCAAAATAAACTTCTTGTGCTTGTTAATTTATAAAATCATTTTAATCATAACTACCCATGGTTTTAGGATATTATAAGAATTGTTAGCCTTTCAAATTTTGATAAGTAGTAAAATATTAGAAAATTGAAAATTGTACCTAACAAGAAATATTTTAATTAGCAGAACAAGAAACTTTTACAACACAAACATTAAACAAGCTTGTTAGACAACTAATTTGCGATTTGTAGACAGTAGGTGCCTATTGTTTGCTTCGTCTTGTTTGAAATCATAACCTTTAAGAAGTAATTAGGATCCAGAATATTATATTAAGATAACTTCCGAGATGTAACGTAAAATGTTATTATAATATTATTATAGTTTTTAAATTATTATTATCAACTAGCTGACATCTGACGCCCGCAACTCCGTTGGTCCAAAACTCGTTTATCGCACGGGAACCGTACATTTTCCCGGGATAAAAAGTATCCTATGTCCTTTTCCGGGACTCAAAGTATAACCATACCAAAGAACAAAATCGGTTAAGTGCTTGGGCGTAAAAAGGTAGCAGACAGATAAACACAATTTCGCATTTATAATCTATAATATATATAAAAATGTATTTTGTTAGTCGCGCTAAAACTCGAAAACGGCTGAACGTATTGGGCTGATTTTAGTCTTAAAATATTCGTAGAAGTCCAGGAAAGGTTTTAAAGTGAGACGAAGTTCATCGGGACAGCAATATAATATTAGTATAGATTAGATGTTGCCTGCAACTTATCATTCGCGCAGAAAATCGTTTTAAATCATGCAGTAGCTACCGTATTCTTTCAGGACTCGCAATATCTCTATACTCGTCAAAATTGGTACAGCGGTTGAGGCACGAAATAGTATTAATGGTATTTAGAAAAAGAAGAAGAATAAAAAACGTTTATTTACCTACATGGTACTGACAATAACATATGAAATAGAGTGTAAAATGTAAATCGATAAAGAAGTTTCTATCAACCGTGCCCGTGCCAGTGCCAGTGATTCTATGTAACCACAAAAGTGAAACTTCCGCGGCCGTCCGTCCCACGACATGTGTTAATGACATGACTCGAAAAAGTTTGAGTCTACACAGACGGACTGCATTTCAACTGCAGATTGCAGTTGGATTGCAGTTTGAATGAAGTTGACACGACTGCAATAGAACTGCAAACCAAACAGTTCACACGACTGCACGCCGACTGCAACTGAACTTTTTCACTGAAGTTTCACTTTAAAAGCCTTGCTGAGGAGTTTGTTGTTCGACCGCGCTAACCTCAGGAACTACTGGACCGATTTTTTGTTATTTGTCACATACATAAAGTAGACAACTGGGAAAATATACGGCTCCCGCAGAATTCCTTATTCTATATTAATACTTCGATCGGAGGTTCTAGGAATTCCCATTGTATGTACAACAATTGTAGAACAATCCCGCGATCACTGGTGCTCGCGCGGCCTGAAGGATTAAATCAAAATGTTTAAAGATAAAAATATAAATAGGAAAGCGTTATTTGGTTTAATTAAATAATTTATGTTCTCCTTAAGGCCTATGACCTTGATTATTGTCTGTCAGTGCGAATATCGACGTAAATGACATTAAAATAACATTCATAACAGCGCGCCTTGTACGGTGGCGGTTACGACGCTCGCCGCGTCCATGATAGGGCGAACTAGGAGAAAAAACCTTTTTAAGGCTTAATATAATACATATTTCAAAAAAGTAAAAACCAAATTATCAACTTATGTATTGCAAAGCAGTAGATATTTTTTATATATTCTTTTGATAAATAATGAAGGAGTAAAGTGGTTTCATTCAACGATTTGGAGGTGATTTGGTTTTTTTATTTCTTTATTATGTGATACCGATAGAAATTATTATTTTTAACAAAAAATTAAAACCGACTTCCAAGGTAAAAACAATAATAACATTAATATGAACTAAAAAGTATTAAATAATTTTTACTATCTAATAGTGCCTTTTCCCGAATTCGGCTAAACCTCAACTATTTCTGTACTCAATCTTCATTATTTTGAAGTCGGTGCCAGTTCCAAAAATTTTAAATATTCTGTCAGAGGACTGAAGATTCAGCTATCTGGTACCGACTTCAAAATAATGAAGATTGAGTACAGAAATAGTTGAGGTTTAGCCGAATTCGGAAAAAGGCACTATTAGATAGTAAAAATTATTTAATACTTTTTAGTTCATATTAATGTTATTATTGTTTTTACCTTGGAAGTCGGTTTTAATTTTTTGTTAAAAATAATAATAATTTCACTCTTTTTAGTTACACTAGTAGATAAATCTTCGCGTATATTTTACGTATCTTATTACAATTTGTTAAGAGTCACAACTCACACTCACAAAATAATATAATATTATCAGTGAAGTGAACATATTGTGCTAAGTAATTTAACAATTTTAATACTTCAAGCCCGAAGCGGTCACCGGCGATTGCGATAACAATAGAAAGGTTATTGTGTCTCGTTTTTCCACGATCGAAGGATCTATCAGATAAAAAATTGTACAAACTTGCATAGGATGTAGCGTAGCATAATATTTAATATTATCATAATTATTGACAGCTGTTCTTGTTATCAAGAATTCAAATCGATAGGTACTTAGTGCACCATCTATCGATTAATAAGTATAACTAATTAAAAAGACACTTAATGACTTTGTTTTGTTTAAATGCTCTTTTTAAAATAACTTTATTTTAATTCTATTTGTCTATTAAAATTTTATAAAGTGTTCAAGTATTCGATCTGTATATAAAGTAGTTAGTAAAGTATTCGATATTCTGTCTTCTGCCGCCACGCGGCAGAAGACGGAACTGAACGGACGGACTGGGCGGCGACGCCGACCGCCGTGTATTAAAAACAAACAGGTGTTGTTAATTGTTATACAGTACATAATTATTATTATTAGTATAGCCATACCTATGCCTTGTACTATTGTCTATTCTGTGCCATGAGACATTGGTGGCCTTAACACGACGTGGTAATGATGATGATGACGATGATGATGATGATGATTATGATGATGAATATGAATTGCATAGTAGTTTATGCTTTCTGTTCTTAAAACAACGCCGAAACTCCCAAACGTGTATCTATAAGGAATCAGGAGTTCTCTCAGCATCATCGAAACCATGGTATACCTTGACCCAATATTTGACTTTTTGGTAGCGTATTCTTAGTACACTTCACATAAAACCAAAATCACCATATGTTTCCATATAAATTTTGAGGAGTTCCCTCGATTACTCATGGATCCCATCATCAGGTCACCAGCTTTGTGAAAATGGGACCAAATTGGAGTGAAACCTAATACAACAAAACAAAAATTTCGAAAATCGGTTCACAAACGGCGGAGTAATCGTTGAACATAAAAAATAAAAAAATAAAAAATATATATATATCCACAGCCGAACATATAACCTCCTCGTTTTTTGGAAGTCGGTTAAAAATATGGCAAAACCACGTTACGTATCATATCATGTAGATTACTAATTATTTTTTTCAGATATAATTTCTTTGTTAATGCCGATGAAAAGTGGTTTCATCTGCACGCTTTTTTCGCGAGAGGAGCCTTAATTAATCTGCTTGTTAGCGAATGCCGTCATTACAATATATTGTATGTAGCATTTATTATTTTGGTAAATAGGTATTTCCATGACAGAGAGTTGCCAGTACTTGTATTGTGCTAAGTACTCACATACGGTTTTGCTCGATAGTTTTACTCCAAATCGAGTAATAATTACTGTGTGGACCGCAAAACTCATAACTCGAAGGATCGCATCAAGCCAACTCGAAGGCTCGCATCGAGCCGGCTCGATGGAATTAAATATATCGATTTAGAATAAAACTATCGAGCAATGCTGAATGTGTGGACGAAATCCCGAGCCGCGGGTTTTGCTCGACGTTATTGCTCGATCGAGCAAAACCGTATGTGAATACTTAGCAACAGTATTTAGAATAAGCTATTGGTGTAAGCTGGGTTCTTAGCTAAAATACGTTTATTAATTTTACTGTTGAAAGAGGGAATCAATATGTGATTTGACAATAATTATTATGATTGAGGTCACATTTGTAAATTGACATGTTTTACAAGTTCGCGCTCAGTTGTTCTATAATATCATTTTCTCGTTAGTAATAAAACATGTAAGACGTAAGTCTAAAAAAAAGATAATATGATTATGTGATTGTCCACTGTCCTCTAATACCAGAATTTGCTAAATATAAACACATACATCATACATTAATATGGACAGTATATAATTACTTGAAATGGGCACTGTCCAAAAAAAATCACATGTACTTTTTATATTTTTTTCGTTAAAATAGGGTATTTTAAGAATACAAATTAAATAATTTTGAAATTCATTGGCTAGTTTTTTCTCAAAAAATTTTTAAAGTTTCGCTCTGACGTCATCTTCGGCGGCCAATCTGCAGTATGTTTTTTTTCCTTTCAATCTAATTTATAATGGCTGGTTTGTCAAATACAAGTTCTCATTATGTGAAAGCTGATACGAAAAGCTTACCAAAAGTTCGAAACGTAATGTTGGTTGAATTTATTGCTAATTTAACGCCATTGAAGGTCAAACTAAGGTTAAACATATTTGTTCAAAAATATAAGTAATTAATGGGTATTTTTTTCGTTTATATACAGAAAAACGATCACTGACCTTATTCCTCGAAATTTTTTGTAATGAGCAAAATTAAAAATAAATGGACAATCCCCATTGGCTATTTATAAACCTAGCAGTGAACATAACTACAAACTTAGTGCCTTGAGACGTTAGCTTTCAAAATAAACACATATTCATATATATTATTATGTTTAAGTTTACTAATTACTTACTCAGTAAGAAAATTATGTAAGCGATGACATTCCTTTATATTCATCAAAACTTCGCTCCTCGGAATCGCCGTTTCGTCTCCAAATATTTCGGTACATTT
This sequence comes from Polyommatus icarus, assembly GCA_937595015.1. Lineage (NCBI taxonomy): Eukaryota > Metazoa > Arthropoda > Insecta > Lepidoptera > Lycaenidae > Polyommatus > Polyommatus icarus. The sequence goes on from OW569340.1 coordinate 9,137,538, forward strand.
CGTTTTCAATATTATCAGCTGACCTTTGAGGAAGGACATTATGACGAAGACAGTGGTGTCATAAGAAGCGATAATTCCTCCACCCTGAACTATCATCACAACATGGGTGACCACCGACACGAAGTACCCGGGGTTCTTAGTCACGTCAAAAGGGAACCACGAGCTTATGATCTTTGGGTACCCCTCTGTATAGTTCGACGTGAAATGAGTCACAAACGGCGACAATATAGTCACGACTGTAGTTAAAACTATAACGGACCAATACAGATAAGTCACAGTACGACAGTAAATTCTATATTTTCTAATAGCCCGCATAGTTTTCTTGTCTTTGTCGAAAATCTGTGATAGTTCCTCCGAGGAAATATCACGGAAAAGTTTTCTCCATTTCTTCTGGTATAGAACTAGAGACGTCGTCTTTGAAATGCATACCAAACTTTGCACGGTGAGGGGAATATTGAATAATACTTTAGCCAGGTCTTCTCTCATGATGTAAATATCTACGAACATGCTCCAAACGAACAGATTCGAGCAGATATGTAGAAGGGCGAAGGGCACTCTTATGTAAATACATTCGCTGTGTAGCAGGCCAAACGCATATAAAGATTTTATGTTTGGCCCCAGTAAAGGATATCTGGGATCTTCAAGACAGTTTTTATAGGCCATCGTAAAGACGTTTGCCTCTTCAAAGTTTTGTTTGACTTATTCGAGTGTATAAAGATTTTTTTGTAATTACTGTCATTATGTTAAATACTATGATAATTTGGAACCGAAGTTAATTAATGACGATCAATTATTTTTAATTTCTAACTAATTCATTGATAATTTAGCTATTAAATGCTTAAGACATTGTTTTGAAAGAGCGTAGGTACTAGAACGTAGTACGTAAGTTGAGCCGTGGGTCCTTATAATAATTATAGCATTAAGCTCGTAGGTACTTAATTATTGAATAGACATAGATAGGCTTTTTTTAATAAGTCTGTATCATTAAACACAATATTATTTTCTTCACCTCTCACCATGAATTTTGCTTAAATGGGCTAAAATGATAGACGAGGTCTTACGATTGTTAATTTTTATTAACTGCTGTCAACTATTCAAAAATTTACGTTATTAATTATTGAAGACCTACAACCGAAAGGATTCTGAAGGTTTCATTTTGCTCAACACCACTACAAAGCAACCTGGACTAATATCGGTAGAAAATGAAACCTATATCATAAAGTGGCACTTTATTTTAATTTTTGTCGGTCGCACGGCCACTCGCCGAGTTCGGAACGAAACCTAAAAGCTCGCATATTGTGTTTCCTGTGAAGATCCACATAAAAATTGTGAAGATACAATGCACGAAAGCTCGGTAAATATATTTTGTGACGGAAAAGCCATGGGGAAAGTCTTTTCATGGCTTTTCCTTGAAATGAGATTCCGTCGACTTTACAAAGAAATTGTTTTCGTGGATGCAAATAAAGGGTTGTATCGTATGTGCCCAAGTGGAACCATTTCAGATGAAATATAACTCTATGTGTAATGTGTGTTTCCTGAGAAGTATAAGCTAGCTCTTACTCATGGTTTCGGTTGATAAATAAATAATATTTTTAGTATGGATGTATGGACTCTTCGTCGTCCACTAAGAGGATGTTTTAACTGAAATTGGACAGTTATATTACAAGAACTTTACAATATTTGCTTGTTATCGTATTAGTATTTTAGAACATATTAACACATTTATGGGTACGAAGATTTAACTGCAGCGACAAGTATATTTTGTCAATTCTATGAGTATTATATTCTGAAAGCGCTAAATTAAATATATGAACTTTAATATTTTATGTGGGTACCGTATTATTAGTAAGTGTTCGAGCGCCTACGATTACTAAATAGCAACATGATAAATTTACAACCACCGGCACGCTAACATTTTCATCTACCTTACCAATTATTAATATTTTACGTATTTGTTTTGTCATTTTGTCCGTCCACTTTTCCATTCTCTTTGTTCGTTTATCAAGGTCTATTTTTAATTACAACCATCCAAACATACAAGTCAGAACATTTGGCGACCGTGCAAAATAGGAAAATTCCATTTGCAATCGGAGGATTACGAGGAATTTCAACGAGAAATAAGCAATATTACGTTCGGCGGTCATTCGGCAATCCAACTATTGCATCATCCTGGTCAGAGTGGCTTCAGCTGGAAAGTAATACTTATTTCTGGAAGAAGAGAGACGAAACTCAGGACGTTGTGGAGTGATTTAGCTACGACTCGGCGTTTTCAGATAAGTGTCTTCCCATTCTTCAACCTCACAATCATTACCTAACCCTTATAATTATAACCCTAACAACCTTATTTCCTATCAATATTCCTTTGTTATCCAACACAATACATCAATATTTTATAATTTGATTGACCAGTGAGTTCAAATGAACTATTTTTAGCAAAGAACAACGAACCTTATTGGCACACCTGTCGTATTTTGGTGTACACCTATGAAACATACGCCAATCGAAAGAGAAAATGTTTACAAATAATAAAATATTATATTCTTTTACAAAATGTCGTAAATAATATACTTTCTGAGTTATTTCAATTTGAAAATGTGAATTAAATAATATTTTAGATAAAGAACCTGAAATATTTAAAAAAGTATAACATAATATACTTACTACATTTTGTCAAAGAGTATTTGTTGTTTGTAATTATTTTCTCTATTTATTGACGTATGTTTCATAGGTGTACACGAAAATATACTATTTTAAGTACTTGAAACTAATAATTAGGTATGCCACGCTCCATACAAAAAGGTTCGAACTCTTTAATCGACTTCCAAAAAACGAGGAGGAGTTTCCATATATCTACGATCGTTATCGGTCGATTGAATTCATAAAAAACATAAACTTATTGTTATTTGCCGACTATTTCAGGCTATTTTCAGGCAAAATCTGGAAAACCTCTGGAAATACATATCAATTAAGGCACTTGGAAACACATATCAATTAAGGCGAAGTTTTACGCGAGCCGCCATTTTGTGGAGATCTTGATGACATCGAATTAAGGAGCGTGAGCATTGAGCAATTTTATTTTACTTTATTTTGCATATAAAGCTATTACAAAAATCATTTTTACACTTAAGGCGAAGTCGAAGCATAAATATTGATATTATATTTTAAGGCGAAGCTTTTAGTTTAAGTATTAACTTTGATTAATTTCTTTTGAAATGCCTATCTATACCGATAAAGGTGAATTAAAAGCATTGCTGTCCAAATTTTATTCTTTATATTCCTTTGTTCTACAACACAATACGTCAATATTTTATAATTTTATCGTCCAGTCAATTCAAATTAACTATTTTTAGCTAATTTAAAAACCAGTTACATTCAGTTTCCTTATCTACGATCGTTATCGGTCGATTGAATTTATAAAAAACATAAACTTATTGTTATTTGCCGACTATTTCAGGCTATTTTCAGGCAAAATCTGGAAAACCCCTGGAAATACATATAATCAATTAAGGCACATGGAAACACATATGAATTAAGGCGAAGTTTAACGCGAGCCGCCATTTTATGGAGATTTTGGTGACATCGAATTAAGGAGCGTGAGCAATTTAACTTTACTTTCTTTTGCATATAAAGCTATTACAAAAATATTTTTTACACTTACGGCGAAGTTGAAGTATAAATATTGATATTTTAAGGCGAAGTTTCTAGTTTACGTATTAACATTTGATTTTCTTTTGAAATGCCTAACGATACGTTAAAGGTGAATTAAAAGCATTACTTTCCAAACGTTCTTCTTTATATTCCTTTGTTCTACAACACAATACGTCAAAATTTTATAATTTTATCGCTCAGTCAGTTTAAATTAACTATCTTCAGCTAATTTAAAAACCAGTTACATTCAGTTTCCTTATCTACGATCGTTATCGGTCGATCGAATTTATAGAAAAAATGAACTTATTGCTATTTGCCGACTATTTTTTGCCGACCTTTTAGTCTAGACTCTAGAGCAGTGGTTCCCAACCTGGGGGTAATTACCCCCGCGGGGGTAAAATAGCTATTCTAAAGGGGTAACAGAGGTGGTACCTAAAATAGATGAAGTGGCAGAAAAAAAAAAGTACATTTTGGAGAAAAACAGCTACAGAATACCCTATCATTGCAGACAGAGATCTGGGGGGGGGTAAACATTATCTTCAAGAATGTTCGATGTTCTTTGCAACGAGTTACAAGCGAGAAAAAATGAGTAATTGCTCTTATGTCGTAAAATATTATTTTTAACCGACTTCCAAAAAGGAGGAGGTTATATTATGTTCGGCTGTGGATATAATATTAAATATTTTTTTTATTTCTGTATGTTCAACGATTACTCCGCCGTTTGTGAACCGATTTTCAAAATTTTTCTTTTGTTGTATAGAGTTCAACTCCAATTAGGTATACTAAGAGAACTCCGGATTTCTTATAGATAGAAGTTCGGGACTTTCGGCGATGTTTTAAGAACTGAAAGCATAATTATGCTACTATGCAAATTACATTCATCATCATCATCATCATCATAATTATCAGTACCATCACACAATGCATCGTTATGAGTTACGACCCTATTATTGGTACTTTTCATAGTATTTTCGATCGAGACTCTAGTTTGTCGAGTGATTTTGAAAATTGTATTAATGTTGTTACAAAGTAAATGATTTAAACTTGGTGTTGTGGTTACCAAGATGGTAATTTGATCTAGGAAACTCCTTGACTGGGACAAAATATAAAGTTATATTATTGTAGCTTAAAGTAGTTAAAGCATAATATTTTATTATGTTGAGCTGATGGGTTTACATGCGGAAGTTTTATAATACAACGAAAGTCACTGAACCAGAACTCTAGAGCCTTCAGAGATAGGCATTTGAACATTTCAGCATTGCTTGATGAACTCTAAGCATATACAGGGGTATATGCTTGGAATTTTTTAATAAATTCTAAAGTGGTAGTGAACTCAGATAATAAGTTTTCATATGAAAGTTTGGGGGTTCCATCGTTGTTCTAAGAACTGAAAGTATGCTACTATGCAAATTCTATTCATGATAATTTAGTAATAATATTATAGTAAATAAATAATAAATAAGCTACTATATCACGTAGTTACGTGATATAGTAGCCATTTTATGACAGTTGAGTGCGTATTAGATTAACAGGTCTGTATTATTTATAGTAGGGTATAGCTCATGGCTTTTGAGACATAGCATAAAACTTTTTTGAAAACTGCCTCAGTATAGTAGTTGTGATAGTTTCATACCTAAATCCTTTATAATATCTACAACTGACAGCTTATATTATGTTTACCGGTAAATAACTAAAAAGAGTGAAATTATTATTTTTAACAAAAAATTAAAACCGACAACTACTTCTGTACATACTATAGCTTCATTACTTTGAAGTCGGTACCAGTCCCCAAAGTTTCATATATTCTGACATTGACTGATTAAGTCACGATTAAATTAGCTGGTACCGACTTCAAAATAATGAAGCTATAGTATATGTACAGAAGTAGTTGAGATTTAGTCGAATTCTGAAAGAGGCACAATTAAAGAGTAAGAATTATTTAATACTTTTTAGTTCATATTATTACTTATTGTTTTTACCTTGGAAGTCGGTTTTAGTTTTTTGTTAAAAATATTAATTTCATTCACTCATGTCTTTAATTATTTCTCAAAATTGGAAACGCTTACACATAAATTAAAAGTTGAAATGTACACAGAACAATATTTGAATTTCGAATAAACACAGCCATAGAACATTAAATGTTCAATAGACAATAATTATGTCTATTGAAGCTTGTGTTTATAAAGCATAATAATTATCACGGCTGCCAACATGGACAAGCATCAGCATGCAAGGCAAAACTGTAGCAATTTTGTGGCCTGAAGGGCCCTCTCTCCCTAAATTAGCAGGTCGATTGTCTGTCAGTGCGAATATCGACATAAATGACATTAAAATAACATTCATAACAGCGCGCCTTGTACGGTGGCGGTTACGACGCTCGCCGCGTCCATGATAGGGCGAAATAGGAGAAAAAACCTTTTTAATAATACATATTTCAAAAAAAGTAATAAAACCAAATTATTAACTCATGTATTGCAAAGCAGTAGACATTTTTTTATAAATTCTTTTGATAAATAATGAAGGAGTATAGTGGTTTCATTCAACGATTTGGAGGTGATTTGGTTTTTTATTTCTTTATTATGTGATACCGATAGAAAAAAATATGGCAAAACCAAATTACGTATCATATCATGTAGATTACGTACTTATTATTTTTTTCAGATATAATTTCTCTGTTAATGCCGATGAAAAGTGGTTTCATCTGCACGCTTTTTTCGAGAGAGCAGCCTTAATAATATGAGGATTTTTTGTACCTAGGTGATAGCTCCATCTAAACATAATTTCAATTTGCGATTAATCCTTCGATCGCGGATTTTTGGAAATACATATTATTGTTTACGCGGTCGAATTCGACTGCTTGGGAGTTGATAGTCTAAAGTTGGTACAACTAATATAATATATTCTGTGGTTAAGTAGTAAAAAGCGAAAAAGTTTTTTTTTTGCTATTCAATATCATTATATTATTTTACTAGCTGTCTCGGTGAACTTCGTGTCACTTTAAAACCTTTCCTGCACTTCTACGAACATTTTAAGACTAAAATCAGCCCAATCCGTTAAACCGTTTTCTTGTTTTAGCGCGACTAACACATTTGAAAATCCATTTTTATATATGAGATAACTTCTGAGAATTTATTAAATTTTAAAGCTAACATATCAAGCAAATGGAACAAAAGAAACATATTCATTGCTAGTTTTTTACCTAACAAATACAGGAGTTACTAAATTCAGATCATCCTAGATTCTGTTAATCCTAAACCTAAACTAACTGAAGATTAGGTGACAATACAACATTTTATCAAAACCACTCAGCAGTTATTGAAGAGGTAGATTTAAACAGACAGACATCATTTATGACAGAAACATTACTGCCGCACTCAGAGCAGAATATGTATAACAAAATATGATATCTATAATTTTATATTAATTATTATAATTAGTGGAGTTCCCAGAGCGTAAAAATCGTGCAAACCTCCGATTTTTGCAATAGTGGATGAAAATTGAAAAGAAAAAAGGGAATGTGTAGCTGATAACATAAATAATAAAGTTTACCTATTGACAAGTTGTGCTTTTGATTTTTAAATTATTCTCTTCCACTTCAAGTAAACTCATAAACTGTAAATTTTTGAAGAAAATTTGCATATTTCTTTCTATTTAATTTATAGCAAAATAATAAAATATATTATTATTTTTTTGATTTTTATCGTTGCTTATATTCCAGAGAAAGAAAATAAGTTGAAAAAATATATAATTTAGATTTAAAATTAATACTTTTGTATGTAGTTATGTAGATGAGCATACCTCCAAATGTGCTTGTTGTGTGCCTCGCCATGGCCTAAATGGCGTTCCTATTTTTCTTTGGTTTTAAATAGGAAGTTTAAAATTATTTTTTGGCTTAACAAAGCCTTCTATTTCTTAATGTGTATAACTTTTTAGCTCTTAATTTATTAAATTTTCTGAAAATGTAGCACAAACTTTTCACGGATATTTCGAAGAAAATCTGTATTTTATTTCTTTTGGTTAGGTTTTTACAGAATAAAATTGATTTTTTTTTCATCAATTATATTTGCTAAAACATACTTAAAGGAAAAAAAAACACAAATTAGATTAAGAACTGATATTTTTTGTATTCAGGTAAGCATTTTCTAAACATAGGTCGCAGCATGCGTCTTTAGTTTGTACGTGAAATTTGTAGCACCCAATTTTTTCTGGCTTTAAGTAGTTAAAATATATTTAATTTAAATATATTTCGAAGACTAGAAAAAGTCTTTTGTTTGTCGATGCATTTAATGTTTTAGCTCTCACTTAAATAAATTCTCAACAAATATAGAAAAAAATCGGTCTATTTTACAAATTTTTGGAGACATTTAAACGTTTTTAAGTACTTAAAAGTTATCATTTCTCTAAAACTTAAATACGCGCAACAAGTAAGTTTAACACACTTTTCGTTACAACCCTTAAATCCACCCAAACCCTTTTATCTTGGTTACGACGAGCGTTAATCTCTAAAAACTTTGCAAAAACCTTATAGTTGTATTTAACTTAGCAAAGCAAACTTTCATTTTTAAAAATAGTGTATTTGGTTAATTTTCAACGTAAACAATCGGATAAGAGTCATTAAATAACAGGAACAAGAAATTTTTTTTTTTCTGGACCGGTTTTATATGGTGAAATATTAAGTTTTAATTAAGTAACTAAAAACTTAAAAGCACAAAAAAATTGTGGTAAACTTAGCAAGTTATAGTGTAAAAAAGAAAATGACACTTCAAAAACAAAAATCCATTCACTATTACAGTTTTCGGAGGTTAAAACCTCTGGCGACTGCACTAAATATATATTCTGTCAAACTCTTTATTCGATTGAAGTTTAATCATAATTACATGTATTTCAGTATGGCAATTGGCAGCTATATAAACTTTCGCCTTAACAATTATCATTCGTGAGGTTCCACATTTTTCATTAACTTGTTGTTTGGGTCAAATATTATTATCTTTTATAATATTATTACGGATAATAAAATAGGAAAGTCATAAAAACTACGTTAGATTAACGACAGGGAAGGCCATTTGACAAGGAATTACAACGTACACAAAAATATTTTTTGTCCAAACATTAGTTGGTATGTCCAAGAAAACATTAAAACAATATTTTGTTTTCAGTTAAGTATTATTTATATTTCAATTTACATAGAAATTCATTCAATTAGACAATCTTCATGCCTTAAACAAAAACATTGAACCTATTCATATATTATAATTTGGTATTGACTATTGACTATCGATAAAAGTACATTGGATCCCATAAAATGACGCAGTAAACTTTTTCACCAAAAAAGTAGGTACAGTTTTTGCGGACAATATAGTTAGAATAATGATTAATACGTCGATCGTGGGTATCGCAGAAACAATAGATTTTCAATTGTTATGCGACAGCCATGTGCCGATTGGAGATTTATGGGTTAAATAATATTTATTTTTGTTTTAATCTACACCAAATATAATGATTAATGAATATTATACCGGTAAAGCTTGAAAAGAAAACTATAGTCAGTCAGCTAATAATAATATCGGAAGTGTAATAAACTGGAATCGTCCCGGAAACGGTAGGGCTGATGAAAAGGATCTGCTGACAAATATCAATTTCATTTTAACTGAACAGATTGCGCATTGCTAGCAACTCCTCAGGGTTGACAACTCCTGAAGAATTAAGTACAATTAAGGGCGTTCCCTACGGAGATTCCGTAATTTACCGTATTTAGGTGCTTATAAACTCATAATTCGAAAGCTACAAAGTTATAAATAAAAATACAGCAATAATCTTCAGAATATCATCATTCCTTTCCACGTTAAAATTTTTTTTTTGTTTATTATGTTAATGATATCAGCTTCCAAAGTAAACCCGATTTATTAAAATTCAAGCATACATTAAGCATCTCCTTCGTATTTACAAATTACTGTTATTTGAAACACACGCCAATAGATCGACAATATCATAAACTACATATTCCAGGTTTTAATTTTTTTTTAGGTCAATTTTGAACATACATAAACTGTCAAAAAATAGGGTTTTGGTGCGATCTCAGCGACGCGGCAAATGTATGTCCAGGGTCGTTTGCTCGGGGGACGGCCTTAAGGATCGCACTAAGCAACACTACGCGGCAGCGACGCGACGCGACAATTCACGTTCCATAACATACATGATACAACTGACGTTTTGTAGTGTAGGTAGCGTCGCTGCCGCGTAGTCCGAAGGCTGGATCTAGCTTTACTTTATAATATTATCTTAATATCTTATCTTATCTTATATATAAAATTCTCGTGTCACAATGTTAGTCCTCGAACTCCTCCAAAACGGCTTTACTGTTTTTTACCAAATTTTATATGCATATTCAGTAGGTCTGAGAATCGGCTACTGGGTACTAAATATATTGATAAGTGCATTTGTTGAATAAATAATAGTCAATTATTACAACTCGAGACTGACGCGCTATTGTTTGTGCCACGACGGGACGGGACGGGACGTTACCATGGTAACATACTTATTTAGTCATTTCAATAAAATAATAATATCGACGAAATACGTCTTTATATTATTATGGCAAAGCAACGTTTGCCGGGACAGCTAGTTAATATATAAAATTCTCGTGTCACAATGTTAGTCCACGAACTTCTACGAAACGGCTTTACTGGTTTTTACCAAATTTTACATGCATATTCAGTAGGTCTGAGAATCGGCTACTGGGTACTTTATATATTGATAAGTGCATTTGTTGAATAAATAATAGTAAATTATTACAAGCTGAGATTGACGGCGACCGTTGTTTGTACGAGGACATAGCGATCGACGTTGCCATGGCGACATACTTATTTAGTCACTTCAATATAATAATATCTATGGACGCTTCACACCACGTCAATCTGGCCCCGTGCTAAGTACCTGAAGGACTTGTGTTACGGGTACCAGACAACGGAAATATATTTAATACTATTATACTATACATGTATTTAAGATTTTTATTATATCATACACATAATATTTAATACACGTCCATGACCCAGGAACATTGAAAAACATTTGTTCCGTCGGCGGGACTCGAACCCGCGACCCCCGGCTTGAGCTGCCACACACTCTACCCATTGAGCCACAGAGGTCGTCGATAATGGCGAAATACTTTATATTATGGCAAAGAAACGTTTGCCGGGACAGCTAGTAATAATATAAAAATAAGTGGCATTTTTCGTTGTCACTTTATAACTCAAGAACTAGGCTCACCAATCTAAACCAAATTTTCAGCGTTTGTTCGGACTATTTAGTAGATGGTTTATGTGAAGTTTGCACAAAATCCGTCGAGTGGTTCTTCATTTATCACATTTTTTGTAACAAATGAATTCAATAAATGGCGAGTCATTTTGTTTGTGTGAATTTGGAAGAATAATGTTTTTCACATGGCCACCTATATTATGTTGCCTGTTCTAGAGTCGGTACCCCCAGCCGTTTATTAATTCACACTCAAAATGGAAAAACAAAAAATATTGTTTATCCAAATGTTTTGGATTAAGTTTTTAAATAGTTATATTTTTTTAAGAAATGAATCTATGTTCTAACTGATCTTTTTATTATTTCACTTTATACGAAGCAAAGCACGTACCGGGCCGCTAGTTATTTCATATTATAAGGAATATTTCTCCTATATTATGTTATGGGGTAATTCAAAGACAAAGAAATGATGAATACTGACAATGAATTTAATTTCTTAGCTTTAGTCATTGCTGAAAAAAATCGATATCGCTACAGCCGAATCATCAAGGCGTCACCTTAAGAATGTACACAAGTCGATGACAGGAAATTGTAGAAAAAACACCGGGCTGAAAACAAATAAACAACAAATCGAGGAGTGCAGAATCTTAAAGAGCAGGCATCCGTTTTCGCCACGAGGTAGAAAATGCAGTGTATTAAGATTATTTCAATTAGGATTGGAGTTATACAAATACTCTCTCACTTTCTTACGAATTTCTCATGAGATGTCGATAAAGAAGTTTTCATTTCAAAAATGTGGCAACCCTATATGGTAGGAACACGAAAAACGTTCACCTTGTAAGGATAAATTATTATTCGAAGGCTGTGTAGCATTTCACTACAACTTTTACAATGATGTTAGGTATTATTTTACAAGTCTTATCTTAAGGCCGTGTCTGCGTGAAATAACTGTCCTAGCAAACTTTAATTGACAATTTAGTATTTAGCCCATCCTAAAATGTTGGGGTGAATCACGTAATACATGTGCGAAGTTTCAGCTTTAAAATTTGGCATTGGCTTGTAATTTCTCATTTCAATCGATAAGGTTATTCTTAATACACAAATAAGATAGCAACCATCCATTGAATAAGGTTCTTATTAGCTGAAATTCTATTATTATATTATCTAATAATCAATTACATTTTTATGTAGTATTAGACGACGCCCGCAACTCCATTGCGCCAAAAATTCGTTTATCGCGTAGGAACCGTACGTTTTTCTAGGATAAAACTATCATATGTCTATTCCCGGGACTCAAAGTATCTCCATGCCAAATTTCAGAAAAATCGGTTCAGCGGTTTGAGCGTGAAGAGGTAACAGACAGACAGACAGACAGACATACAGACAGACAGAAGGACAGACAGATAGATACACTTTCGCATATATAATAATAATTATTATCTAGTATGGATTTTTAAAGCGCCAAGGACAGAAGTAGATGCATGATAATATTATACTGAGTTTCGAAGATGTATTTTCTTTTCAATCACGCGGAGGTGGTGACTGGTGATATTAAAATTTAATGCAAATAGTTTAATTTCTAAGCACATCAGTTAAAAGGCTCGCCCACACGATAGAGCGCCGTTTAATCCTTATATTTTGTTATTTCAAAACAATTTAAGGCTGTTCATAATATCAAAAAAATTAAAGTGAGTTTTTTGTTTGCGCCTCAATATTATATTTATATGTAAGTATCTTTGTTTTACTAGTGAGATAATATCTCATTTTCAACTCTATTTTTGGAATCAAGTATAATTTAAGAGACGCCTTTTCATACCAACGTCTCCTATAAATGTCATTTAAGTGGAACTTTGCATCTATATCTATACATAATATTATAAAACAAAGTCGCTTTTTTCCCTCATGTCACTTTGTTCCCTTTACTCTTTAAATCTACGCAACAGATTTTGATTATTATTTCAGTGTTAGATAGCCCATTTATCAAGGAAGGTTATATTTTGTCACGCTAAGGCTAATAGGAGCGAAGAAATAGAGGAAAATGTGGAAAAAACTGGGAAAATTATTTGAAAGGGCTAACTTGAACGCGCTAATCTCAGTCTAAATAAAAACGCGCTAATCGCAATCTAAATATAACAACCTGATGAAAAACCTAACCCTGTTTCTGTCGCAGGCTAGTCATGATTAATAGCAATAAGCGATGTCACTAAGATCTGGGTTAAGTTATTTCTGACAAAAACAATGAAATAATAATATATTCCTTTGATACTAAAACTATCGTACAATAGACGTGATGTGGACAATAAAGTTTTATTACGCAGTTTCCGCTTACACCCAATAAAAGACATCATTTTTTGGTATTGAATGGCGGACAAAGACGAAATTTGCTTAGCAACAAAATTATTATAGGTACTACAGATTTTGCCTGCATTTAAACATTAAAATATCCATTGTTTAAAAACATTAATTCTTCGATTAATATCATCGGAAAAAAACTTTGTCACTTTTGACCAGTTTTTAAGGTTTTTTGTCGGGCGACTTTCTTTTCAACATCACTGATCACCAGGGTCAATTCAGACAGCAATGAGACGAGGCGATGTGAGGCGCGGCGCGGCGTTTTGTATGGATTTGATAGATTTCAATTGCGTGGAGACGTCTTGCGAATCTGTCAAATCCATATAAATTTAGAAAATACTAGGCGTCGCGTTGCGGTCTGAATCAACCCTGTGTAAAGAAGGCGAAAGCAAAAAATCAAACATCTTCCTTCTCCCTTCACACACACTTACGCCATCTTGCGTCACGGCTATCTTGCATCACCGCCATCTTGCGTCACGGCTATCTTGCATCAACGCAAACTTGCGTCACCACCATCTTGCGTCACCGCCATCTTGCGTCACCGCTATCTTGAATCACCGCCATCTTGAGTCACGGCTATCTGGCGTCACCGCTATCTTGCGTCACGGCTATCATGCATCACCACCATTTTGCGTCACCGCTATCTTGCGTCACCGCTATCTTGCGTCACGGCTATCTTGCATCACCGCCATCTTGCGTCACGGCTATCGTGCGTCACGGCTATCTTGCATCACCGCTATCTTGCGTCACCATCATCTTGCGTCACCGCCATTTTGCGTCACCGCTATCTTGCGTCACCGCCATCTTGTGTCACCGCTATCTTGCGTCACTACCATCATGAATCACCGCCATCTTGCATCACCGCCATCTTGCGTCACCGCTATCGTGCGTCACGGCTATCTTGCATCACCGCTATCTTGCGTCACCACCATCTTGCGTCACCGCCATCTTGCGTCACTGCTATCTTGCGTCACCGCCATCTTGCGTCACCGCTATCTTGCGTCACCACCATCATGAATCACCGCCATCATGCGTCACTGCAATCTTGCGTCACCGCTATCGTGCGTCACCGCTATCTTGCGTCACCGCCATCTTGCATCACCGCTATCTTGCATCACCGCCATCTTGCGTCACCGCTATCTTGTATCACCGCCATCTTGCGTCACCGCTATCTTGCATCACCGCCATCTTGCGTCACCGCCATCTTGCGTCACCGTCATCTTGCATCACCGCCATCTTGCGTCACCGCTATCTTGCGTCACCGCCGTCATGAATTACCGCCATGTTGCGTCACCGCCATCTTGCATCACCGCTATCTTGCGTCACCATCATCTTGCGTCACCGCCATCTTGCGTCACAGCTATCTTGCGTCACCGCCATCTTGCGTCACCGCCGTCATGAATCACCGCCATCTTGCGTCACCGCTATCTTGCGTCACCGCCATCTTGCGTTACCGCTATTTTGCGTCACGGCTATCATGCATCACCGCTATCTTGCGTCACCACGATCATGCGACACCGCTATCTTGCGTCACCGCCATCATGAATCACCGCTATCTTGCGTCATCGCTATCTTGCATCACCGCCATCTTGCGTCACCGCTATCTTGCGTCACGGCTATCTTGCATCACCGCCAACTTGCGTCATCGCTATCTTGCGTCACCCTATCTTACGTCACCGCCATCTTGCGTCACCCTATCTTACGTCACCGCCATCTTGTGTCACCGCTATCTTGCGTCACCGCCATCTTGCGTCACCGCTATCTTGCGTCACCGCCATCTTGCGTCACCGCTATCTTGCGTCACCACCATCATGAATCACCGCCATCATGCGTCACCGCTATCTTGCGTCACCACGATCATGCGACACCGCTATCTTGCATCACCGCCATCTTGCGTCACCACCATCTTGCGTCACCGCCATCTTGCGTCACCGCTATCTTGCGTCACCGCCATCTTGCGTCACCGCTATCTTGCGTCACCGCCATCATGCATCACCGCTATCTTGCGTCACCACGATCATGCGACACCGCTATCTTGCGTCACCGCCATCTTGCGTCACCACCATCTTGCGTCACCGCCATCATGCATCACCGCTATCTTGCGTCACCACGATCATGCGACACCGCTATCTTGCGTCACCGCCATCTTGCGTCACCACCATCTTGCGTCACCGCCATCATGAATCACCGCTATCTTGCGTCACCGCCATCATGAATCACCGCCATCTTGCGTCACCGCTATCTTGCGTCACCGCTATCTTGCGTCACCGCTATCTTGCGTCACCGCCGTCATGAATCACCGCCATCTTGCGTCACCGCTATCTTGCGTCACCGCCATCTTGCGTTACCGCTATCTTGCGTCACCGCCATCATGCATCACCGCTATCTTGCGTCACCACGATCATGCGACACCGCTATCTTGCATCACCGCCATCTTGCGTCACCACCATCTTGCGTCACCGCCATCTTGCGTCACAGTCATCATGAATCACCGCTATCTTGCGTCACCGCTATCTTGCGTCACCGCCATCTTGCGTCACCGCCGTCATGAATCACCGCTATCTTGCGTCACCGCCATCTTGCGTCACCGCTATCTTGCGTCACCGCCATCATGCATCACCGCTATCTTGCGTCACCACGATCATGCGACACCGCTATCTTGCGTCACCGCCATCTTGCGTCACCACCATCTTGCGTCACCGCCATCATGAATCACCGCTATCTTGCGTCACCGCCATCATGAATCACCGCCATCTTGCGTCACCGCTATCTTGCGTCACCGCTATCTTGCGTCACCGCCATCTTGCGTCACCGCCGTCATGAATCACCACCATCTTGCGTCACCGCTATCTTGCGTCACCGCCATCTTGCGTTACCGCTATCTTGCGTCACCGCCATCATGCATCACCGCTATCTTGCGTCACCACGATCATGCGACACCGCTATCTTGCATCACCGCCATCTTGCGTCACCACCATCTTGCGTCACCGCCATCTTGCGTCACAGTCATCATGAATCACCGCTATCTTGCGTCACCGCTATCTTGCGTCACCGCCATCTTGCGTCACCGCTATCTTGCGTCACCGCCATCTTGCGTCACAGTCATCATGAATCATCGCTATCTTGCGTCACCGCTATCTTGCGTCACCGCCATCTTGCGTCACCGCTATCTTGCGTCACCGCCATCATGCATCACCGCTATCTTGCGTCACCACGATCATGCGACACCGCTATCTTGCGTCACCGCCATCTTGCGTCACCACCATCTTGCGTCACCGCCATCTTGCGTCACCGTTATCTTGCGTCACCGCCATCTTGCGTCACCGCCATCATGAATCACCGCTATCTTGCGTCACGGCTATCTTGCATCACCGCTATCTTGCGTCACCCCGATCATGCGACACCGCTATCTTGCGTCACCGCCATCATGAATCACCGCTATCTTGCGTCACCACGATCATGCGACACCGCTATCTTGCGTCACCGCCATCTTGCGTCACCACCATCTTGCGTCACCGTTATCTTGCGTCACCGCCATCTTGCGTCACGGCTATCTTGCATCACCGCTATCTTGCGTCACCCCGATCATGCGACACCGCTATCTTGCGTCACCGCTATCTTGCGTCACCGCCATCTTGCGTCACCGCCGTCATGAATCACCGCCATCTTGCGTCACCGCTATCTTGCGTCACCGCCATCTTGCGTTACCGCTATCTTGCGTCACCGCCATCATGCATCACCGCTATCTTGCGTCACCACGATCATGCGACACCGCTATCTTGCATCACCGCCATCTTGCGTCACCGCTATCTTACGTCACCGCTATCTCGCGTCACCGCCATCTTGCGTCACCGCCGTCATGAATCACCGCCATCTTGCGTCACCGCTATCTTGCGTCACCGCCATCATGCATCACCGCTATCTTGCGTCACCACGATCATGCGACACCGCTATCTTGCATCACCGCCATCTTGCGTCACCGCTATCTTACGTCACCGCTATCTCGCGTCACCGCCATCTTGCGTCACCGCCGTCATGAATCACCGCCATCTTGCGTCACCGCTATCTTGCATCACCGCCATCTTGCGTCACGGCTATCTTGCATCAACGCAAACTTGCGTCACCACCATCTTGCGTCAACACCATCTTGCATCACCGCTATCTTGCGTCACCGTTATCTTGCGTCACTGCCATCTTGCGTCACCCTATCTTACGTCACTGCCATCTTGCGTCACCGCTATCTTGCGTCACCGCTATCTTGCGTCACGGCTATCTTGCATCACCGCCAACTTGCGTCACGGCTATCTTGCGTCACCCTATCTTACGTCACCGCCATCTTGCGTCACCGCTATCTTGCGTCACCGCCATCTTGCGTCACCGCTATTTTACGTCACCGCTATCTTGCGTCACGGCTATCTTGCATCACCGCCATCTTGCGTCACCGCCATCATGCATCACCGCTATCTTGCGTCACCACGATCATGCGACACCGCTATCTTGCGTCACGGCTATCTTGCATCACCGCCATCTTGCGTCACCGCCATCATGCATCACCGCTATCTTGCGTCACCACGATCATGCGACACCGCTATCTTGCGTCACCGCCATCTTGCGTCACCACCATCTTGCGTCACCGCCATCTTGCGTCACCGTTATCTTGCGTCACCGCCATCTTGCGTCACCGCCATCATGAATCACCGCTATCTTGCGTCACGGCTATCTTGCATCACCGCTATCTTGCGTCACCACGATCATGCGACACCGCTATCTTGCGTCACCGCCATCATGAATCACCGCCATCATGAATCACCGCTATCTTGCGTCACCGCTATCTTGCGTCACCGCCGTCATGAATCACCGCCATCTTGCGTCACCGCTATCTTGCGTCTCCGCCATCTTGCGTCACCGCTATCTTGCGTCACCGCCATCATGAATCACCGCCATCTTGCGTCACCGCTATCTTGCGTCACCGCTATCTTGCGTCACCGCCATCTTGCGTCACCGCCGTCATGAATCACCGCCATCTTGCGTCACCGCTATCTTGCGTCACCGCCATCTTGCGTTACCGCTATCTTGCGTCACCGCCATCATGCATCACCGCTATCTTGCGTCACCACGATCATGCGACACCGCTATCTTGCATCACCGCCATCTTGCGTCACAGTCATCATGAATCACCGCTATCTTGCGTCACCGCCATCATGCATCACCGCTATCTTGCGTCACCACGATCATGCGACACCGCTATCTTGCATCACCGCCATCTTGCGTCACAGTCATCATGAATCACCGCTATCTTGCGTCACCGCTATCTTGCGTCACCGCCATCTTGCGTCACCGCTATCTTGCGTCACCGCCATCATGCATCACCGCTATCTTGCGTCACCACGATCATGCGACACCGCTATCTTGCGTCACCGCCATCTTGCGTCACCGCTATCTTGCGTCACCGCCATCTTGCGTTACCGCTATCTTGCGTCACAGTCATCATGAATCACCGCTATCTTGCGTCACCGCTATCTTGCGTCACGGCTATCTTGCATCACCGCTATCTTGCGTCACCGCTATCTTGCGTCACCGCCATCTTGCGTCACCGCTATCTTGCGTCACCGCCATCTTGCGAAACCGCCATCTTGCGTCACCGTTATCTTGCGTCACCGCTATCTTGCGTCACGGCTATCTTGCATCACCGCTATCTTGCGTCACCACGATCATGCGACACCGCTATCTTGCATCACCGCCATCTTGCGTCAACGCTATCTTGCGTCACCGTTATCTTGCGTCACCGCCATCTTGCGTCACCGCTATCTTGCGTCACCACGATCATGCGACACCGCTATCTTGCATCACCGCCATCTTGCGTCACCACCATCTTGCGTCACCGCCATCTTGCGTCACAGTCATCATGAATCACCGCTATCTTGCGTCACCGCTATCTTGCGTCACCGCCATCTTGCGTCACCGCTATCTTGCGTCACCGCCATCATGCATCACCGCTATCTTGCGTCACCACGATCATGCGACACCGCTATCTTGCGTAACCGCCATCATGAATCACCGCTATCTTGCGTCACCGCTATCTTGCGTCACCGCCATCTTGCGTCACCGCCGTCATGAATCACCGCTATCTTGCGTCACCGCCATCTTGCGTCACCGCTATCTTGCGTCACCGCCATCATGCATCACCGCTATCTTGCGTCACCACGATCATGCGACACCGCTATCTTGCGTCACCGCCATCTTGCGTCACCACCATCTTGCGTCACCGCCATCATGAATCACCGCTATCTTGCGTCACCGCCATCATGAATCACCGCCATCTTGCGTCACCGCTATCTTGCGTCACCGCTATCTTGCGTCACCGCCATCTTGCGTCACCGCCGTCATGAATCACCGCCATCTTGCGTCACCGCTATCTTGCGTCACCGCCATCTTGCGTCACCGCTATCTTGCGTCACCGCCATCATGCATCACCGCTATCTTGCGTCACCACGATCATGCGACACCGCTATCTTGCATCACCGCCATCTTGCGTCACCACCATCTTGCGTCACCGCCATCTTGCGTCACAGTCATCATGAATCACCGCTATCTTGCGTCACCGCTATCTTGCGTCACCGCCATCTTGCGTCACCGCTATCTTGCGTCACCGCCATCTTGCGTCACAGTCATCATGAATCACCGCTATCTTGCGTCACCGCTATCTTGCGTCACCGCCATCTTGCGTCACCGCTATCTTGCGTCACCGCCATCATGCATCACCGCTATCTTGCGTCACCGCCATCTTGCGTCACCGCCATCTTGCGTCACCGTTATCTTGCGTCACCGCCATCTTACGTCACCGCCATCATGAATCACCGCTATCTTGCGTCACGGCTATCTTGCATCACCGCTATCTTGCGTCACCCCGATCATGCGACACCGCTATCTTGCGTCACCGCCATCATGCATCACCGCTATCTTGCGTCACCACGATCATGCGACACCGCTATCTTGCGTCACCGCCATCATGAATCACCGCTATCTTGCGTCACCGCCATCATGAATCACCGCTATCTTGCGTCACCGTTATCTTGCGTCACCGCCATCTTGCGTCACCGCTATCTTGCGTCACCGCCATCATGCATCACCGCTATCTTGCGTCACCACGATCATGCGACACCGCTATCTTGCGTAACCGCCATCATGAATCACCGCTATCTTGCGTCACCGCTATCTTGCGTCACCGCCATCTTGCGTCACCGCCGTCATGAATCACCGCTATCTTGCGTCACCGCCATCTTGCGTCACCGCTATCTTGCGTCACCGCCATCATGCATCACCGCTATCTTGCGTCACCACGATCATGCGACACCGCTATCTTGCGTCACCGCCATCTTGCGTCACCACCATCTTGCGTCACCGCCATCATGAATCACCGCTATCTTGCGTCACCGCCATCATGAATCACCGCCATCTTGCGTCACCGCTATCTTGCGTCACCGCTATCTTGCGTCACCGCCATCTTGCGTCACCGCCGTCATGAATCACCGCCATCTTGCGTCACCGCTATCTTGCGTCACCGCCATCTTGCGTCACCGCTATCTTGCGTCACCGCCATCATGCATCACCGCTATCTTGCGTCACCACGATCATGCGACACCGCTATCTTGCATCACCGCCATCTTGCGTCACCACCATCTTGCGTCACCGCCATCTTGCGTCACAGTCATCATGAATCACCGCTATCTTGCGTCACCGCTATCTTGCGTCACCGCCATCTTGCGTCACCGCTATCTTGCGTCACCGCCATCTTGCGTCACAGTCATCATGAATCACCGCTATCTTGCGTCACCGCTATCTTGCGTCACCCCGATCATGCGACACCGCTATCTTGCGTCACCGCCATCATGCATCACCGCTATTTTGCGGTCACCACGATCATGCGACACCGCTATCTTGCGTCACCGCCATCATGAATCACCGCTATCTTGCGTCACCGCCATCATGAATCACCGCCATCTTGCGTCACCGCTATCTTGCGTCACCGCCATCTTGCGTCACCGCTATCTTGCGTCACCGCCATCTTGCGTTACCGCTATCTTGCGTCACCGCCATCATGCATCACCGCTATCTTGCGTCACCACGATCATGCGACACCGCTATCTTGCATCACCGCCATCTTGCGTCACCGCTATCTTACGTCACCGCTATCTCGCGTCACCGCCGACTTGCGTCACCGCCGTCATGAATCACCGCCATCTTGCGTCACCGCTATCTTGCGTCACCGCCATCTTGCGTTACCGCTATCTTGCGTCACCGCCATCATGCATCACCGCTATCTTGCGTCACCACGATCATGCGACACCGCTATCTTGCATCACCGCCATCTTGCGTCACCGCTATCTTACGTCACCGCTATCTCGCGTCACCGCCATCTCGCGTCACCGCCGTCATGAATCACCGCCATCTTGCGTCACCGCTATCTTGCATCACCGCCATCTTGCGTCACGGCTATCTTGCATCAACGCAAACTTGCGTCACCACCATCTTGCGTCAACACCATCTTGCATCACCGCTATCTTGCGTCACCGCCATCTTGCGTCACAGTCATCATGAATCACCGCTATCTTGCGTCACCGCTATCTTGCGTCACCGCCATCTTGCGTCACCGCTATCTTGCGTCACCGCCATCATGCATCACCGCTATCTTGCGTCACCACCATCTTGCGTCACCGCCATCTTGCGTCACCGTTATCTTGCGTCACCGCCATCTTACGTCACCGCCATCATGAATCACCGCTATCTTGCGTCACGGCTATCTTGCATCACCGCTATCTTGCGTCACCCCGATCATGCGACACCGCTATCTTGCGTCACCGCCATCATGCATCACCGCTATCTTGCGTCACCACGATCATGCGACACCGCTATCTTGCGTCACCGCCATCATGAATCACCGCTATCTTGCGTCACCGCCATCATGAATCACCGCTATCTTGCGTCACCGTTATCTTGCGTCACCGCCATCTTGCGTCACCGCTATCTTGCGTCACCGCCATCATGCATCACCGCTATCTTGCGTCACCACGATCATGCGACACCGCTATCTTGCGTAACCGCCATCATGAATCACCGCTATCTTGCGTCACCGCTATCTTGCGTCACCGCCATCTTGCGTCACCGCCGTCATGAATCACCGCTATCTTGCGTCACCGCCATCTTGCGTCACCGCTATCTTGCGTCACCGCCATCATGCATCACCGCTATCTTGCGTCACCACGATCATGCGACACCGCTATCTTGCGTCACCGCCATCTTGCGTCACCACCATCTTGCGTCACCGCCATCATGAATCACCGCTATCTTGCGTCACCGCCATCATGAATCACCGCCATCTTGCGTCACCGCTATCTTGCGTCACCGCTATCTTGCGTCACCGCCATCTTGCGTCACCGCCGTCATGAATCACCGCCATCTTGCGTCACCGCTATCTTGCGTCACCGCCATCTTGCGTCACCGCTATCTTGCGTCACCGCCATCATGCATCACCGCTATCTTGCGTCACCACGATCATGCGACACCGCTATCTTGCATCACCGCCATCTTGCGTCACCACCATCTTGCGTCACCGCCATCTTGCGTCACAGTCATCATGAATCACCGCTATCTTGCGTCACCGCTATCTTGCGTCACCGCCATCTTGCGTCACCGCTATCTTGCGTCACCGCCATCTTGCGTCACAGTCATCATGAATCACCGCTATCTTGCGTCACCGCCATCATGAATCACCGCCATCTTGCGTCACCGCTATCTTGCGTCACCGCCATCTTGCGTCACCGCTATCTTGCGTCACCGCCATCATGCATCACCGCTATCTTGCGTCACCACGATCATGCGACACCGCTATCTTGCATCACCGCTATCTTGCGTCACCCCGATCATGCGACACCGCTATCTTGCGTCACCGCCATCATGAATCACCGCTATCTTGCGTCACCGCCATCATGAATCACCGCCATCATGAATCACCGCTATCTTGCGTCACCGCTATCTTGCGTCACCGTCATCTTGCGTCCCCGCCATCATGCATCACCGCTATCTTGCGTCACCACGATCATGCGACACCGCCATCTTGCGTCACCGCTATCTTGCGTCACCGCCATCATGAATCACCGCTATCTTGCGTCACCGCTATCTTGCGTCACGGCTATCTTGCATCACCGCTATCTTGCGTCACCACGATCACGCGACACCGCTATCTTGCGTCACCGCCATCATGAATCACCGCTATCTTGCGTCATCGCTATCTTGCATCACGGCTATCTTGCATCACCGCTATCTTGCGTCACCACGATCATGCGACACCGCTATCTTGCGTCACCGTCATCATGAATCACCGCTATCTTGCGTCACGGCTATCTTGCATCACCGCTATCGTGCGTCACCACGATCATGCGACACCGCTATCTTGCGTCACCGCCATCATGAATCACCGCTATCTTGCGTCACCGCCATCATGAATCACCGCTATCTTGCGTCACCGCTATCTTGCGTCACGGCTATCTTGCATCACCGCTATCTTGCGTCACCACGATCACGCGACACCGCTATCTTGCGTCACCGCCATCATGAATCACCGCTATCTTGCGTCATCGCTATCTTGCATCACCGCCATCTTGCGTCACAGTCATCATGAATCACCGCTATCTTGCGTCACCGCTATCTTGCGTCACCGCCATCTTGCGTCACCGCTATCTTGCGTCACCGCCATCATGAATCACCGCTATCTTGCGTCACCGCTATCTTGCGTCACGGCTATCTTGCATCACCGCTATCTTGCGTCACCACGATCACGCGACACCGCTATCTTGCGTCACCGCCATCATGAATCACCGCTATCTTGCGTCATCGCTATCTTGCATCACCGCCATCTTGCGTCACAGTCATCATGAATCACCGCTATCTTGCGTCACCGCTATCTTGCGTCACCGCCATCTTGCGTCACCGCTATCTTGCGTCACCGCCATCATGAATCACCGCTATCTTGCGTCACCGCTATCTTGCGTCACGGCTATCTTGCATCACCGCTATCTTGCGTCACCGCTATCTTGCGTCACCGCCATCTTGCGTCACCGCTATCTTGCGTCACCACGATCATGCGACACCGCTATCTTGCATCACCGCTATCTTGCGTCACCCCGATCATGCGACACCGCTATCTTGCGTCACCGCCATCATGAATCACCGCTATCTTGCGTCACCGCCATCATGAATCACCGCCATCATGAATCACCGCTATCTTGCATCACCGCTATCTTGCGTCACCCCGATCATGCGTCACCGCCATCATGCATCACCGCTATCTTGCGTCACCACGATCATGCGACACCGCTATCTTGCATCACCGCCATCTTGCGTCACAGTCATCATGAATCACCGCTATCTTGCGTCACCGCTATCTTGCGTCACCGCCATCTTGCGTCACCGCTATCTTGCGTCACCGCCATCATGCATCACCGCTATCTTGCGTCACCACGATCATGCGACACCGCTATCTTGCATCACCGCCATATTGCGTCACCGCTATCTTGCGTCACCGCCATCATGAATCACCGCCATCTTGCGTCACCGCCGTCATGAATCACCGCCATCTTGCGTCACCGCTATCTTGCGTCACCGCCATCTTGCGTCACCACCATCTTGCGTCACCGCTATCTTGCGTCACCGCCATCATGAATCACCGCTATCTTGCGTCACCGCCATCATGAATCACCGCCATCTTGCGTCACCGCTATCTTGCGTCACCGCCATCTTGCGTCACCGCTATCTTGCGTCACCGCCATCATGCATCACCGCTATCTTGCGTCACCACGATCATGCGACACCGCTATCTTGCATCACCGCTATCTTGCGTCACCCCGATCATGCGACACCGCTATCTTGCGTCACCGCCATCATGAATCACCGCTATCTTGCGTCACCGCCATCATGAATCACCGCCATCATGAATCACCGCTATCTTGCGTCACCGCTATCTTGCGTCACCGTCATCTTGCGTCCCCGCCATCATGCATCACCGCTATCTTGCGTCACCACGATCATGCGACACCGCTATCTTGCGTCACCGCCATCTTGCGTCACCACCATCTTGCGTCACCGCCATCATGCATCACCGCTATATTGCGTCTCCGCTATCTTGCGTCACCGCCATCTTGCGTCACCGCCGTCATGAATCACCGCCATCTTGCGTCACCGCTATCTTGCGTCACCGCCATCTTGCGTCACCGCCGTCATGAATCACCGCCATCTTGCGTCACCGCTATCTTGCGTCACCGCCATCTTGCGTTACCGCTATCTTGCGTCACCGCCATCATGCATCACCGCTATCTTGCGTCACCACGATCATGCGACACCGCTATCTTGCATCACCGCCATCTTGCGTCACAGTCATCATGAATCACCGCTATCTTGCGTCACCGCCATCATGCATCACCGCTATCTTGCGTCACCACGATCATGCGACACCGCTATCTTGCATCACCGCCATCTTGCGTCACAGTCATCATGAATCACCGCTATCTTGCGTCACCGCTATCTTGCGTCACCGCCATCTTGCGTCACCGCTATCTTGCGTCACCGCCATCATGCATCACCGCTATCTTGCGTCACCACGATCATGCGACACCGCTATCTTGCGTCACCGCCATCTTGCGTCACCGCTATCTTGCGTCACCGCCATCTTGCGTTACCGCTATCTTGCGTCACAGTCATCATGAATCACCGCTATCTTGCGTCACCGCTATCTTGCGTCACGGCTATCTTGCATCACCGCTATCTTGCGTCACCGCTATCTTGCGTCACCGCCATCTTGCGTCACCGCTATCTTTCGTCACCGCCATCTTGCGAAACCGCCATCTTGCGTCACCGCTATCTTGCGTCACCGCCATCTTGCGTTACCGCTATCTTGCGTCACAGTCATCATGAATCACCGCTATCTTGCGTCACCGCTATCTTGCGTCACCGCTATCTTGCGTCACCGCCATCTTGCGTCACCGCTATCTTGCGTCACCGCCATCTTGCGTCACCGCTATCTTGCGTCACCGCCATCATGCATCACCGCTATCTTGCGTCACCACCATCTTGCGTCACCGCCATCTTGCGTCACCGTTATCTTGCGTCACCGCCATCTTACGTCACCGCCATCATGAATCACCGCTATCTTGCGTCACGGCTATCTTGCATCACCGCTATCTTGCGTCACCCCGATCATGCGACACCGCTATCTTGCGTCACCGCCATCATGCATCACCGCTATCTTGCGTCACCACGATCATGCGACACCGCTATCTTGCGTCACCGCCATCATGAATCACCGCTATCTTGCGTCACCGCCATCATGAATCACCGCCATCTTGCGTCACCGCTATCTTGCGTCACCGCCATCTTGCGTCACCGCTATCTTGCGTCACCGCCATCTTGCGTTACCGCTATCTTGCGTCACCGCCATCATGCATCACCGCTATCTTGCGTCACCACGATCATGCGACACCGCTATCTTGCATCACCGCCATCTTGCGTCACCGCTATCTTACGTCACCGCTATCTCGCGTCACCGCCAACTTGCGTCACCGCCGTCATGAATCACCGCCATCTTGCGTCACCGCTATCTTGCGTCACCGCCATCTTGCGTTACCGCTATCTTGCGTCACCGCCATCATGCATCACCGCTATCTTGCGTCACCACGATCATGCGACACCGCTATCTTGCATCACCGCCATCTTGCGTCACCGCTATCTTACGTCACCGCTATCTCGCGTCACCGCCATCTTGCGTCACCGCCGTCATGAATCACCGCTATCTTGCGTCACCGCTATCTTGCGTCACGGCTATCTTGCATCACCGCTATCTTGCGTCACCACGATCACGCGACACCGCTATCTTGCGTCACCGCCATCATGAATCACCGCTATCTTGCGTCATCGCTATCTTGCATCACGGCTATCTTGCATCACCGCTATCTTGCATCACCGCCATCTTGCGTCACCGCTATCTTGCATCACCGCTATCTTGCGTCACCGCTATCTTGCGTCACCGCCATCTTGCGTCACCGCTATCTTGCGTCACCGCCATCTTGCGTCACCGCCATCTTGCGTCACCGTTATCTTGCGTCACCGCCATCTTGCGTCACCGTCATCATGAAACACCGCTATCTTGCGTCACCGCTATCTTGCGTCACGGCTATCTTGCGTCACGGCTATCTTGCATCACCGCTATCTTGCGTCACCACGATCATGCGACACCGCTATCTTGCATCACCGCCATCTTGCGTCACCGTTATCTTGCGTCACCGCCATCTTGCGTCACCGCTATCTTGCGTCACCACGATCATGCGACACCGCTATCTTGCGTCACCGCCATCTTGCGTCACCACCATCTTGCGTCACCGCCATCTTGCGTCACCGTTATCTTGCGTCACCGCCATCTTGCGTCACCGCCATCATGAATCACCGCTATCTTGCGTCACCGCTATCTTGCGTCACGGCTATCTTGCATCACCGCTATCTTGCGTCACCACGATCATGCGACACCGCTATCTTGCATCACCGCCATCTTGCGTCACCGCTATCTTGCGTCACCGCTATTTTGCGTCACCGCCATCATGCGTCACCGCTATCTTGCGTCACCGCCATCATGAATCACCGCCATCTTGCGTCACCGCTATCTTGCGTCACCACGATCATGCGACACCGCTATCTTGCATCACCGCCATCTTGCGTCACCGCTATCTTACGTCACCGCTATCTCGCGTCACCGCCATCTTGCGTCACCGCTATCTTGCGTCACCGCTATCTTGCGTCACCGCCATCTTGCATCACCGCTATCTTGCGTCACCCCGATCATGCGTCACCGCCATCATGCATCACCGCTATCTTGCGTCACCACGATCATGCGACACCGCTATCTTGCGTCACCGCCATCTTGCGTCACAGTCATCATGAATCACCGCTATCTTGCGTCACCGCTATCTTGCGTCACCGCCATCTTGCGTCACCGCTATCTTGCGTCACCGCCATCATGCATCACCGCTATCTTGCGTCACCACGATCATGCGACACCGCTATCTTGCATCACCGCCATCTTGCGTCACCGCTATCTTGCGTCACCGCCATCATGCATCACCGCCATCTTGCGTCACCGCCATCATGAATCACCGCTATCTTGCGTCACCGCCATCTTGCGTCACCGCCATCTTGCGTCACCGCCATCTTGCGTCACCGCTATCTTGCGTCACCGCCATCATGAATCACCGCTATCTTGCGTCACCGCCATCATGAATCACCGCCATCTTGCGTCACCGCTATCTTGCGTCACCGCCATCTTGCGTCACCGCTATCTTGCGTCACCGCCATCATGCATCACCGCTATCTTGCGTCACCGCGATCATGCGACACCGCTATCTTGCATCACCGCTATCTTGCGTCACCCCGATCATGCGACACCGCTATCTTGCGTCACCGCCATCATGAATCACCGCTATCTTGCGTCACCGCCATCATGAATCACCGCCATCATGAATCACCGCTATCTTGCGTCACCGCTATCTTGCGTCACCGTCATCTTGCGTCCCCGCCATCATGCATCACCGCTATCTTGCGTCACCACGATCATGCGACACCGCTATCTTGCGTCACCGCCATCTTGCGTCACCGCCATCTTGCGTCACCGCCATCATGCATCACCGCTATATTGCGTCTCCGCTATCTTGCGTCACCGCCATCTTGCGTCACCGCCGTCATGAATCACCGCCATCTTGCGTCACCGCTATCTTGCGTCACCGCCATCTTGCGTCACCGCCGTCATGAATCACCGCCATCTTGCGTCACCGCTATCTTGCGTCACCGCCATCTTGCGTTACCGCTATCTTGCGTCACCGCCATCTTGCATCACCGCTATCTTGCGTCACCACGATCATGCGACACCGCTATCTTGCATCACCGCCATCTTGCGTCACAGTCATCATGAATCACCGCTATCTTGCGTCACCGCCATCATGCATCACCGCTATCTTGCGTCACCACGATCATGCGACACCGCTATCTTGCATCACCGCCATCTTGCGTCACAGTCATCATGAATCACCGCTATCTTGCGTCACCGCTATCTTGCGTCACCGCCATCTTGCGTCACCGCTATCTTGCGTCACCGCCATCATGCATCACCGCTATCTTGCGTCACCACGATCATGCGACACCGCTATCTTGCGTCACCGCCATCTTGCGTCACCGCTATCTTGCGTCACCGCCATCTTGCGTTACCGCTATCTTGCGTCACAGTCATCATGAATCACCGCTATCTTGCGTCACCGCTATCTTGCGTCACGGCTATCTTGCATCACCGCTATCTTGCGTCACCGCTATCTTGCGTCACCGCCATCTTGCGTCACCGCTATCTTGCGTCACCGCCATCTTGCGAAACCGCCATCTTGCGTCACCGCTATCTTGCGTCACCGCTATCTTGCGTCACGGCTATCTTGCATCACCGCTATCTTGCGTCACCACGATCATGCGACACCGCTATCTTGCATCACCGCCATCTTGCGTCACCGCTATCTTGCGTCACCGCTATCTTGCGTCACCGCCATCTTGCGTCACCGCTATCTTGCGTCACCACGATCATGCGACACCGCTATCTTGCATCACCGCCATCTTGCGTCACCGCCATCTTGCGTCACCGCCATCTTGCGTCACAGTCATCATGAATCACCGCTATCTTGCGTCACCGCTATCTTGCGTCACCGCCATCTTGCGTCACCGCTATCTTGCGTCACCGCCATCATGCATCACCGCTATCTTGCGTCACCACGATCATGCGACACCGCTATCTTGCGTCACCGCCATCATGAATCACCGCTATCTTGCGTCACCGCTATCTTGCGTCACCGCCATCTTGCGTCACCGCCGTCATGAATCACCGCTATCTTGCGTCACCGCCATCTTGCGTCACCGCTATCTTGCGTCACGGCTATCTTGCATCACCGCTATCTTGCGTCACCACGATCATGCGACACCGCTATCTTGCATCACCGCCATCTTGCGTCACCGCTATCTTGCGTCACCGCTATCTTGCGTCACCGCCATCATGCGTCACCGCTATCTTGCGTCACCGCCATCATGAATCACCGCCATCTTGCGTCACCGCTATCTTGCGTCACCACGATCATGCGACACCGCTATCTTGCATCACCGCCATCTTGCGTCACCGCTATCTTGCGTCACCGCTATCTTGCGTCACCGCTATCTTGCGTCACCGCTATCTTGCATCACCGCCAACTTGCGTCACGGCTATCTTGCATCACCGCTATCTTGCGTCACCCCGATCATGCGTCACCGCCATCATGCATCACCGCTATCTTGCGTCACCACGATCATGCGACACCGCTATCTTGCATCACCGCCATCTTGCGTCACAGTCATCATGAATCACCGCTATCTTGCGTCACCGCTATCTTGCGTCACCGCCATCTTGCGTCACCGCTATCTTGCGTCACCGCCATCATGCATCACCGCTATCTTGCGTCACCACGATCATGCGACACCGCTATCTTGCATCACCGCCATATTGCGTCACCGCTATCTTGCGTCACCGCCATCATGAATCACCGCCATCTTGCGTCACCGCCGTCATGAATCACCGCCATCTTGCGTCACCGCTATCTTGCGTCACCGCCATCTTGCGTCACCACCATCTTGCGTCACCGCTATCTTGCGTCACCGCCATCATGAATCACCGCTATCTTGCGTCACCGCCATCATGAATCACCGCCATCTTGCGTCACCGCTATCTTGCGTCACCGCCATCTTGCGTCACCGCTATCTTGCGTCACCGCCATCATGCATCACCGCTATCTTGCGTCACCACGATCATGCGACACCGCTATCTTGCATCACCGCTATCTTGCGTCACCCCGATCATGCGACACCGCTATCTTGCGTCACCGCCATCATGAATCACCGCTATCTTGCGTCACCGCCATCATGAATCACCGCCATCATGAATCACCGCTATCTTGCGTCACCGCTATCTTGCGTCACCGTCATCTTGCGTCCCCGCCATCATGCATCACCGCTATCTTGCGTCACCACGATCATGCGACACCGCTATCTTGCGTCACCGCCATCTTGCGTCACCACCATCTTGCGTCACCGCCGTCATGAATCACCGCCATCTTGCGTCACCGCTATCTTGCGTCACCGCCATCTTGCGTCACCACCATCTTGCGTCACCGCTATCTTGCGTCACCGCCATCATGAATCACCGCTATCTTGCGTCACCGCCATCATGAATCACCGCCATCTTGCGTCACCGCTATCTTGCGTCACCGCCATCTTGCGTCACCGCTATCTTGCGTCACCGCCATCATGCATCACCGCTATCTTGCGTCACCACGATCATGCGACACCGCTATCTTGCATCACCGCTATCTTGCGTCACCCCGATCATGCGACACCGCTATCTTGCGTCACCGCCATCATGAATCACCGCTATCTTGCGTCACCGCCATCATGAATCACCGCCATCATGAATCACCGCTATCTTGCGTCACCGCTATCTTGCGTCACCGTCATCTTGCGTCCCCGCCATCATGCATCACCGCTATCTTGCGTCACCACGATCATGCGACACCGCTATCTTGCGTCACCGCCATCTTGCGTCACCACCATCTTGCGTCACCGCCATCATGCATCACCGCTATATTGCGTCTCCGCTATCTTGCGTCACCGCCATCTTGCGTCACCGCCGTCATGAATCACCGCCATCTTGCGTCACCGCTATCTTGCGTCACCGCCATCTTGCGTCACCGCCGTCATGAATCACCGCCATCTTGCGTCACCGCTATCTTGCGTCACCGCCATCTTGCGTTACCGCTATCTTGCGTCACCGCCATCATGCATCACCGCTATCTTGCGTCACCACGATCATGCGACACCGCTATCTTGCATCACCGCCATCTTGCGTCACAGTCATCATGAATCACCGCTATCTTGCGTCACCGCCATCATGCATCACCGCTATCTTGCGTCACCACGATCATGCGACACCGCTATCTTGCATCACCGCCATCTTGCGTCACCGCCATCATGAATCACCGCTATCTTGCGTCACCGCTATCTTGCGTCACCGCCATCTTGCGTCACCGCTATCTTGCGTCACCGCCATCATGCATCACCGCTATCTTGCGTCACCACGATCATGCGACACCGCTATCTTGCGTCACCGCCATCTTGCGTCACCGCTATCTTGCGTCACCGCCATCTTGCGTTACCGCTATCTTGCGTCACAGTCATCATGAATCACCGCTATCTTGCGTCACCGCTATCTTGCGTCACGGCTATCTTGCATCACCGCTATCTTGCGTCACCGCTATCTTGCGTCACCGCCATCTTGCGTCACCGCTATCTTGCGTCACCGCCATCTTGCGTCACCGCCATCTTGCGTCACCGCTATCTTGCGTCACCGCTATCTTGCGTCACGGCTATCTTGCATCACCGCTATCTTGCGTCACCACGATCATGCGACACCGCTATCTTGCATCACCGCCATCATGCGTCACCGCTATCTTGCGTCACCGCTATCTTGCGTCACCGCCATCTTGCGTCACCGCTATCTTGCGTCACCACGATCATGCGACACCGCTATCTTGCATCACCGCCATCTTGCGTCACCACCATCTTGCGTCACCGCCATCTTGCGTCACAGTCATCATGAATCACCGCTATCTTGCGTCACCGCTATCTTGCGTCACCGCCATCTTGCGTCACCGCTATCTTGCGTCACCGCCATCATGCATCACCGCTATCTTGCGTCACCACGATCATGCGACACCGCTATCTTGCGTAACCGCCATCATGAATCACCGCTATCTTGCGTCACCGCTATCTTGCGTCACCGCCATCTTGCGTCACCGCCGTCATGAATCACCGCTATCTTGCGTCACCGCCATCTTGCGTCACCGCTATCTTGCGTCACGGCTATCTTGCATCACCGCTATCTTGCGTCACCACGATCATGCGACACCGCTATCTTGCATCACCGCCATCTTGCGTCACCGCTATCTTGCGTCACCGCTATTTTGCGTCACCGCCATCATGCGTCACCGCTATCTTGCGTCACCGCCATCATGAATCACCGCCATCTTGCGTCACCGCTATCTTGCGTCACCACGATCATGCGACACCGCTATCTTGCATCACCGCCATCTTGCGTCACCGCTATCTTGCGTCACCGCTATCTCGCGTCACCGCCATCTTGCGTCACCGCTATCTTGCGTCACCGCTATCTTGCGTCACGGCTATCTTGCATCACCGCTATCTTGCGTCACCCCGATCATGCGTCACCGCCATCATGCATCACCGCTATCTTGCGTCACCACGATCATGCGACACCGCTATCTTGCATCACCGCCATCTTGCGTCACAGTCATCATGAATCACCGCTATCTTGCGTCACCGCTATCTTGCGTCACCGCCATCTTGCGTCACCGCTATCTTGCGTCACCGCCATCATGCATCACCGCTATCTTGCGTCACCACGATCATGCGACACCGCTATCTTGCATCACCGCCATCTTGCGTCACCGCTATCTTGCGTCACCGCCATCATGAATCACCGCCATCTTGCGTCACCGCCGTCATGAATCACCGCCATCTTGCGTCACCGCTATCTTGCGTCACCGCCATCTTGCGTCACCACCATCTTGCGTCACCGCTATCTTGCGTCACCGCCATCATGAATCACCGCTATCTTGCGTCACCGCCATCATGAATCACCGCTATCTTGCGTCACCGCTATCTTGCGTCACCGCCATCTTGCGTCACCGCTATCTTGCGTCACCGCCATCATGCATCACCGCTATCTTGCGTCACCACGATCATGCGACACCGCTATCTTGCATCACCGCTATCTTGCGTCACCCCGATCATGCGACACCGCTATCTTGCGTCACCGCCATCATGAATCACCGCTATCTTGCGTCACCGCCATCATGAATCACCGCCATCATGAATCACCGCTATCTTGCGTCACCGCTATCTTGCGTCACCGCCATCTTGCGTCCCCGCCATCATGCATCACCGCTATCTTGCGTCACCACGATCATGCGACACCGCTATCTTGCGTCACCGCCATCTTGCGTCACCACCATCTTGCGTCACCGCCATCATGCATCACCGCTATATTGCGTCTCCGCTATCTTGCGTCACCGCCATCTTGCGTCACCGCCGTCATGAATCACCGCCATCTTGCGTCACCGCTATCTTGCGTCACCGCCATCTTGCGTCACCGCCGTCATGAATCACCGCCATCTTGCGTCACCGCTATCTTGCGTCACCGCCATCTTGCGTTACCGCTATCTTGCGTCACCGCCATCATGCATCACCGCTATCTTGCGTCACCACGATCATGCGACACCGCTATCTTGCATCACCGCCATCTTGCGTCACAGTCATCATGAATCACCGCTATCTTGCGTCACCGCCATCATGCATCACCGCTATCTTGCGTCACCACGATCATGCGACACCGCTATCTTGCATCACCGCCATCTTGCGTCACAGTCATCATGAATCACCGCTATCTTGCGTCACCGCTATCTTGCGTCACCGCCATCTTGCGTCACCGCTATCTTGCGTCACCGCCATCATGCATCACCGCTATCTTGCGTCACCACGATCATGCGACACCGCTATCTTGCGTCACCGCCATCTTGCGTCACCGCTATCTTGCGTCACCGCCATCTTGCGTCACCGCTATCTTGCGTCACAGTCATCATGAATCACCGCTATCTTGCGTCACCGCTATCTTGCGTCACGGCTATCTTGCATCACCGCTATCTTGCGTCACCGCTATCTTGCGTCACCGCCATCTTGCGTCACCGCTATCTTTCGTCACCGCCATCTTGCGAAACCGCCATCTTGCGTCACCGCTATCTTGCGTCACCGCTATCTTGCGTCACGGCTATCTTGCATCACCGCTATCTTGCGTCACCACGATCATGCGACACCGCTATCTTGCATCACCGCCATCTTGCGTCACCGCTATCTTGCGTCACCGCTATCTTGCGTCACCGCCATCTTGCGTCACCGCTATCTTGCGTCACCACGATCATGCGACACCGCTATCTTGCATCACCGCTATCTTGCGTCACCGCCATCTTGCGTCACCGCCATCTTGCGTCACCGTCATCATGAATCACCGCTATCTTGCGTCACCGCTATCTTGCGTCACCGCCATCTTGCGTCACCGCTATCTTGCGTCACCGCCATCATGCATCACCGCTATCTTGCGTCACCACGATCATGCGACACCGCTATCTTGCGTAACCGCCATCATGAATCACCGCTATCTTGCGTCACCGCTATCTTGCGTCACCGCCATCTTGCGTCACCGCCGTCATGAATCACCGCTATCTTGCGTCACCGCCATCTTGCGTCACCGCTATCTTGCGTCACCGCCATCATGCATCACCGCTATCTTGCGTCACCACGATCATGCGACACCGCTATCTTGCGTCACCGCCATCTTGCGTCACCACCATCTTGCGTCACCGCCATCTTGCGTTACCGCTATCTTGCGTCACAGTCATCATGAATCACCGCTATCTTGCGTCACCGCTATCTTGCGTCACGGCTATCTTGCATCACCGCTATCTTGCGTCACCGCTATCTTGCGTCACCGCCATCTTGCGTCACCGCTATCTTTCGTCACCGCCATCTTGCGAAACCGCCATCTTGCGTCACCGCTATCTTGCGTCACCGCCATCTTGCGTTACCGCTATCTTGCGTCACAGTCATCATGAATCACCGCTATCTTGCGTCACCGCTATCTTGCGTCACCGCTATCTTGCGTCACCGCCATCTTGCGTCACCGCTATCTTGCGTCACCGCCATCTTGCGTCACCGCTATCTTGCGTCACCGCCATCATGCATCACCGCTATCTTGCGTCACCACCATCTTGCGTCACCGCCATCTTGCGTCACCGTTATCTTGCGTCACAGTCATCATGAATCACCGCTATCTTGCGTCACCGCTATCTTGCGTCACCGCCATCTTGCGTCACCGCTATCTTGCGTCACCGCCATCTTGCGTCACAGTCATCATGAATCACCGCTATCTTGCGTCACCGCTATCTTGCGTCACCGCCATCTTGCGTCACCGCTATCTTGCGTCACCGCCATCATGCATCACCGCTATCTTGCGTCACCACGATCATGCGACACCGCTATCTTGCATCACCGCCATCTTGCGTCACCGCTATCTTACGTCACCGCTATCTCGCGTCACCGCCATCTTGCGTCACCGCCGTCATGAATCACCGCTATCTTGCGTCACCGCTATCTTGCGTCACGGCTATCTTGCATCACCGCTATCTTGCGTCACCACGATCACGCGACACCGCTATCTTGCGTCACCGCCATCATGAATCACCGCTATCTTGCGTCATCGCTATCTTGCATCACGGCTATCTTGCATCACCGCTATCTTGCGTCACCACGATCATGCGACACCGCTATCTTGCGTCACCGTCATCATGAATCACCGCTATCTTGCGTCACGGCTATCTTGCATCACCGCTATCTTGCGTCACCACGATCATGCGACACCGCTATCTTGCGTCACCGCCATCATAAATCACCGCTATCTTGCGTCACCGCCATCATGAATCACCGCTATCTTGCGTCACCGCTATCTTGCGTCACGGCTATCTTGCATCACCGCTATCTTGCGTCACCACGATCACGCGACACCGCTATCTTGCGTCACCGCCATCATGAATCACCGCTATCTTGCGTCATCGCTATCTTGCATCACCGCCATCTTGCATCACCGCCATCTTGCATCACCGCCATCTTGCGTCACCGCCATCTTGCGTCACCGCCATCTTGCGTCACCGCCATCTTGCGTCACCGCTATCTTGCGTCACGGCCATCTTACGTCACCGCCGTCATGAATCACCGCCATCTTGCGTCACCGCTATCTTGCGTCACCGTTATCTTGCGTCACCGCCATCTTGCGTCACCGCCATCATGAATCACCGCTATCTTGCATCACCGCCATCTTGCGTCACCGCTATCTTGCATCACCGCTATCTTGCGTCACCGCTATCTTGCGTCACCGCCATCTTGCGTCACCGCTATCTTGCGTCACCGCCATCTTGCATCACCGCTATCTTGCGTCACCACGATCATGCGACACCGCTATCTTGCATCACCGCCATCTTGCGTCACAGTCATCATGAATCACCGCTATCTTGCGTCACCGCCATCATGCATCACCGCTATCTTGCGTCACCACGATCATGCGACACCGCTATCTTGCATCACCGCCATCTTGCGTCACAGTCATCATGAATCACCGCTATCTTGCGTCACCGCTATCTTGCGTCACCGCCATCTTGCGTCACCGCTATCTTGCGTCACCGCCATCATGCATCACCGCTATCTTGCGTCACCACGATCATGCGACACCGCTATCTTGCGTCACCGCCATCTTGCGTCACCGCTATCTTGCGTCACCGCCATCTTGCGTTACCGCTATCTTGCGTCACAGTCATCATGAATCACCGCTATCTTGCGTCACCGCTATCTTGCGTCACGGCTATCTTGCATCACCGCTATCTTGCGTCACCGCTATCTTGCGTCACCGCCATCTTGCGTCACCGCTATCTTTCGTCACCGCCATCTTGCGAAACCGCCATCTTGCGTCACCGTTATCTTGCGTCACCGCTATCTTGCGTCACGGCTATCTTGCATCACCGCTATCTTGCGTCACCACGATCATGCGACACCGCTATCTTGCATCACCGCCATCTTGCGTCACCGCTATCTTGCGTCACCGTTATCTTGCGTCACCGCCATCTTGCGTCACCGCTATCTTGCGTCACCACGATCATGCGACACCGCTATCTTGCATCACCGCCATCTTGCGTCACCACCATCTTGCGTCACCGCCATCTTGCGTCACAGTCATCATGAATCACCGCTATCTTGCGTCACCGCTATCTTGCGTCACCGCCATCTTGCGTCACCGCTATCTTGCGTCACCGCCATCATGCATCACCGCTATCTTGCGTCACCACGATCATGCGACACCGCTATCTTGCGTCACCGCCATCATGAATCACCGCTATCTTGCGTCACCGCTATCTTGCGTCACCGCCATCTTGCGTCACCGCCGTCATGAATCACCGCTATCTTGCGTCACCGCCATCTTGCGTCACCGCTATCTTGCGTCACCGCTATCTTGCATCACCGCTATCTTGCGTCACCACGATCATGCGACACCGCTATCTTGCATCACCGCCATCTTGCGTCACCGCTATCTTGCGTCACCGCTATTTTGCGTCACCGCCATCTTGCGTCACCGCTATCTTGCGTCACCGCCATCATGAATCACCGCCATCTTGCGTCACCGCTATCTTGCGTCACCACGATCATGCGACACCGCTATCTTGCATCACCGCCATCTTGCGTCACCGCTATCTTACGTCACCGCTATCTCGCGTCACCGCCATCTTGCGTCACCGCTATCTTGCGTCACCGCTATCTTGCGTCACGGCTATCTTGCGTCACCGCTATCTTGCGTCACCCCGATCATGCGTCACCGCCATCATGCATCACCGCTATCTTGCGTCACCACGATCATGCGACACCGCTATCTTGCATCACCGCCATCTTGCGTCACAGTCATCATGAATCACCGCCATCTTGCGTCACCGCTATCTTGCGTCACCGCCATCTTGCGTCACCGCTATCTTGCGTCACCGCCATCATGCATCACCGCTATCTTGCGTCACCACGATCATGCGACACCGCTATCTTGCATCACCGCCATCTTGCGTCACCGCTATCTTGCGTCACCGCCATCATGAATCACCGCCATCTTGCGTCACCGCCGTCATGAATCACCGCCATCTTGCGTCACCGCTATCTTGCGTCACCGCCATCTTGCGTCACCGCTATCTTGCGTCACCGCTATCTTGCGTCACCGCCATCATGAATCACCGCTATCTTGCGTCACCGCCATCATGAATCACCGCCATCTTGCGTCACCGCTATCTTGCGTCACCGCCATCTTGCGTCACCGCTATCTTGCGTCACCGCCATCATGCATCACCGCTATCTTGCGTCACCACGATCATGCGACACCGCTATCTTGCATCACCGCTATCTTGCGTCACCCCGATCATGCGACACCGCTATCTTGCGTCACCGCCATCATGAATCACCGCTATCTTGCGTCACCGCCATCATGAATCACCGCCATCATGAATCACCGCTATCTTGCGTCACCGCTATCTTGCGTCACCGTCATCTTGCGTCCCCGCCATCATGCATCACCGCTATCTTGCGTCACCACGATCATGCGACACCGCTATCTTGCGTCACCGCCATCTTGCGTCACCGCCATCTTGCGTCACCGCCATCATGCATCACCGCTATATTGCGTCACCGCTATCTTGCGTCACCGCCATCTTGCGTCACCGCCGTCATGAATCACCGCCATCTTGCGTCACCGCTATCTTGCGTCACCGCCATCTTGCGTCACCGCCGTCATGAATCACCGCCATCTTGCGTCACCGCTATCTTGCGTCACCGCCATCTTGCGTTACCGCTATCTTGCGTCACCGCCATCATGCATCACCGCTATCTTGCGTCACCACGATCATGCGACACCGCTATCTTGCATCACCGCCATCTTGCGTCACAGTCATCATGAATCACCGCTATCTTGCGTCACCGCCATCATGCATCACCGCTATCTT
Organism: Polyommatus icarus; assembly: GCA_937595015.1. NCBI lineage: Eukaryota > Metazoa > Arthropoda > Insecta > Lepidoptera > Lycaenidae > Polyommatus > Polyommatus icarus. The sequence continues at coordinate 9,177,596 of OW569340.1, forward strand.
GCGTCACCACGATCATGCGACACCGCTATCTTGCATCACCGCCATCTTGCGTCACCGCCATCATGAATCACCGCTATCTTGCGTCACCGCTATCTTGCGTCACCGCCATCTTGCGTCACCGCTATCTTGCGTCACCGCCATCATGCATCACCGCTATCTTGCGTCACCACGATCATGCGACACCGCTATCTTGCGTCACCGCCATCTTGCGTCACCGCTATCTTGCGTCACCGCCATCTTGCGTTACCGCTATCTTGCGTCACAGTCATCATGAATCACCGCTATCTTGCGTCACCGCTATCTTGCGTCACGGCTATCTTGCATCACCGCTATCTTGCGTCACCGCTATCTTGCGTCACCGCCATCTTGCGTCACCGCTATCTTGCGTCACCGCCATCTTGCGAAACCGCCATCTTGCGTCACCGTTATCTTGCGTCACCGCTATCTTGCGTCACGGCTATCTTGCATCACCGCTATCTTGCGTCACCACGATCATGCGACACCGCTATCTTGCATCACCGCCATCTTGCGTCACCGCTATCTTGCGTCACCGCTATCTTGCGTCACCGCCATCTTGCGTCACCGCTATCTTGCGTCACCACGATCATGCGACACCGCTATCTTGCATCACCGCCATCTTGCGTCACCACCATCTTGCGTCACCGCCATCTTGCGTCACAGTCATCATGAATCACCGCTATCTTGCGTCACCGCTATCTTGCGTCACCGCCATCTTGCGTCACCGCTATCTTGCGTCACCGCCATCATGCATCACCGCTATCTTGCGTCACCACGATCATGCGACACCGCTATCTTGCGTCACCGCCATCATGAATCACCGCTATCTTGCGTCACCGCTATCTTGCGTCACCGCCATCTTGCGTCACCGCCGTCATGAATCACCGCTATCTTGCGTCACCGCCATCTTGCGTCACCGCTATCTTGCGTCACCGCCATCATGCATCACCGCTATCTTGCGTCACCACGATCATGCGACACCGCTATCTTGCGTCACCGCCATCTTGCGTCACCACCATCTTGCGTCACCGCCATCTTGCGTTACCGCTATCTTGCGTCACAGTCATCATGAATCACCGCTATCTTGCGTCACCGCTATCTTGCGTCACGGCTATCTTGCATCACCGCTATCTTGCGTCACCGCTATCTTGCGTCACCGCCATCTTGCGTCACCGCTATCTTTCGTCACCGCCATCTTGCGAAACCGCCATCTTGCGTCACCGCTATCTTGCGTCACCGCCATCTTGCGTTACCGCTATCTTGCGTCACAGTCATCATGAATCACCGCTATCTTGCGTCACCGCTATCTTGCGTCACCGCTATCTTGCGTCACCGCCATCTTGCGTCACCGCTATCTTGCGTCACCGCCATCTTGCGTCACCGCTATCTTGCGTCACCGCCATCATGCATCACCGCTATCTTGCGTCACCACCATCTTGCGTCACCGCCATCTTGCGTCACCGTTATCTTGCGTCACAGTCATCATGAATCACCGCTATCTTGCGTCACCGCTATCTTGCGTCACCGCCATCTTGCGTCACCGCTATCTTGCGTCACCGCCATCTTGCGTCACAGTCATCATGAATCACCGCTATCTTGCGTCACCGCTATCTTGCGTCACCGCCATCTTGCGTCACCGCTATCTTGCGTCACCGCCATCATGCATCACCGCTATCTTGCGTCACCACGATCATGCGACACCGCTATCTTGCATCACCGCCATCTTGCGTCACCGCTATCTTACGTCACCGCTATCTCGCGTCACCGCCATCTTGCGTCACCGCCGTCATGAATCACCGCTATCTTGCGTCACCGCTATCTTGCGTCACGGCTATCTTGCATCACCGCTATCTTGCGTCACCACGATCACGCGACACCGCTATCTTGCGTCACCGCCATCATGAATCACCGCTATCTTGCGTCATCGCTATCTTGCATCACGGCTATCTTGCATCACCGCTATCTTGCGTCACCACGATCATGCGACACCGCTATCTTGCGTCACCGTCATCATGAATCACCGCTATCTTGCGTCACGGCTATCTTGCATCACCGCTATCTTGCGTCACCACGATCATGCGACACCGCTATCTTGCGTCACCGCCATCATAAATCACCGCTATCTTGCGTCACCGCCATCATGAATCACCGCTATCTTGCGTCACCGCTATCTTGCGTCACGGCTATCTTGCATCACCGCTATCTTGCGTCACCACGATCACGCGACACCGCTATCTTGCGTCACCGCCATCATGAATCACCGCTATCTTGCGTCACCGCTATCTTGCATCACCGCCATCTTGCATCACCGCCATCTTGCATCACCGCCATCTTGCGTCACCGCCATCTTGCGTCACCGCCATCTTGCGTCACCGCCATCTTGCGTCACCGCTATCTTGCGTCACCGCCATCTTACGTCACCGCCGTCATGAATCACCGCCATCTTGCGTCACCGCTATCTTGCGTCACCGTTATCTTGCGTCACCGCCATCTTGCGTCACCGCCATCATGAATCACCGCTATCTTGCATCACCGCCATCTTGCGTCACCGCTATCTTGCATCACCGCTATCTTGCGTCACCGCTATCTTGCGTCACCGCCATCTTGCGTCACCGCTATCTTGCGTCACCGCCATCTTGCGTCACCGCCATCTTGCGTCACCGTTATCTTGCGTCACCGCCATCTTGCGTCACCGTCATCATGAAACACCGCTATCTTGCGTCACCGCTATCTTGCGTCACGGCTATCTTGCGTCACGGCTATCTTGCATCACCGCTATCTTGCGTCACCACGATCATGCGACACCGCTATCTTGCATCACCGCCATCTTGCGTCACCGCTATCTTGCGTCACCGCCATCTTGCGTCACCGCTATCTTGCGTCACCACGATCATGCGACACCGCTATCTTGCGTCACCGCCATCTTGCGTCACCACCATCTTGCGTCACCGCCATCTTGCGTCACCGTTATCTTGCGTCACCGCCATCTTGCGTCACCGCCATCATGAATCACCGCTATCTTGCGTCACCGCTATCTTGCGTCACGGCTATCTTGCATCACCGCTATCTTGCGTCACCACGATCATGCGACACCGCTATCTTGCATCACCGCCATCTTGCGTCACCGCTATCTTGCGTCACCGCTATCTTGCGTCACCGCCATCTTGCGTCACCGCTATCTTGCGTCACCACGATCATGCGACACCGCTATCTTGCATCACCGCCATCTTGCGTCACCGCTATCTTACGTCACCGCTATCTCGCGTCACCGCCATCTTGCGTCACCGCTATCTTGCGTCACCGCTATCTTGCGTCACGGCTATCTTGCATCACCGCTATCTTGCGTCACCCCGATCATGCGTCACCGCCATCATGCATCACCGCTATCTTGCGTCACCACGATCATGCGACACCGCTATCTTGCATCACCGCCATCTTGCGTCACAGTCATCATGAATCACCGCTATCTTGCGTCACCGCTATCTTGCGTCACCGCCATCTTGCGTCACCGCTATCTTGCGTCACCGCCATCATGCATCACCGCTATCTTGCGTCACCACGATCATGCGACACCGCTATCTTGCATCACCGCCATATTGCGTCACCGCTATCTTGCGTCACCGCCATCATGAATCACCGCCATCTTGCGTCACCGCCGTCATGAATCACCGCCATCTTGCGTCACCGCTATCTTGCGTCACCGCCATCTTGCGTCACCACCATCTTGCGTCACCGCTATCTTGCGTCACCGCCATCATGAATCACCGCTATCTTGCGTCACCGCCATCATGAATCACCGCCATCTTGCGTCACCGCTATCTTGCGTCACCGCCATCTTGCGTCACCGCTATCTTGCGTCACCGCCATCATGCATCACCGCTATCTTGCGTCACCGCCATCATGCATCACCGCTATCTTGCGTCACCACGATCATGCGACACCGCTATCTTGCGTCACCGCCATCTTGCGTCACCGCTATCTTGCGTCACCGCCATCTTGCGTTACCGCTATCTTGCGTCACAGTCATCATGAATCACCGCTATCTTGCGTCACCGCTATCTTGCGTCACGGCTATCTTGCATCACCGCTATCTTGCGTCACCGCTATCTTGCGTCACCGCCATCTTGCGTCACCGCTATCTTTCGTCACCGCCATCTTGCGAAACCGCCATCTTGCGTCACCGTTATCTTGCGTCACCGCTATCTTGCGTCACGGCTATCTTGCATCACCGCTATCTTGCGTCACCACGATCATGCGACACCGCTATCTTGCATCACCGCCATCTTGCGTCACCGCTATCTTGCGTCACCGTTATCTTGCGTCACCGCCATCTTGCGTCACCGCTATCTTGCGTCACCACGATCATGCGACACCGCTATCTTGCATCACCGCCATCTTGCGTCACCACCATCTTGCGTCACCGCCATCTTGCGTCACAGTCATCATGAATCACCGCTATCTTGCGTCACCGCTATCTTGCGTCACCGCCATCTTGCGTCACCGCTATCTTGCGTCACCGCCATCATGCATCACCGCTATCTTGCGTCACCACGATCATGCGACACCGCTATCTTGCGTAACCGCCATCATGAATCACCGCTATCTTGCGTCACCGCTATCTTGCGTCACCGCCATCTTGCGTCACCGCCGTCATGAATCACCGCTATCTTGCGTCACCGCCATCTTGCGTCACCGCTATCTTGCGTCACCGCCATCATGCGTCACCGCTATCTTGCGTCACCACGATCATGCGACACCGCTATCTTGCGTCACCGCCATCTTGCGTCACCACCATCTTGCGTCACCGCCATCATGAATCACCGCTATCTTGCGTCACCGCCATCATGAATCACCGCCATCTTGCGTCACCGCTATCTTGCGTCACCGCTATCTTGCGTCACCGCCATCTTGCGTCACCGCCGTCATGAATCACCGCCATCTTGCGTCACCGCTATCTTGCGTCACCGCCATCTTGCGTCACCGCTATCTTGCGTCACCGCCATCATGCATCACCGCTATCTTGCGTCACCACGATCATGCGACACCGCTATCTTGCATCACCGCCATCTTGCGTCACCACCATCTTGCGTCACCGCCATCTTGCGTCACAGTCATCATGAATCACCGCTATCTTGCGTCACCGCTATCTTGCGTCACCGCCATCTTGCGTCACCGCTATCTTGCGTCACCGCCATCTTGCGTCACAGTCATCATGAATCACCGCTATCTTGCGTCACCGCTATCTTGCGTCACCGCCATCTTGCGTCACCGCTATCTTGCGTCACCGCCATCATGCATCACCGCTATCTTGCGTCACCACCATCTTGCGTCACCGCCATCTTGCGTCACCGTTATCTTGCGTCACCGCCATCTTACGTCACCGCCATCATGAATCACCGCTATCTTGCGTCACGGCTATCTTGCATCACCGCTATCTTGCGTCACCCCGATCATGCGACACCGCTATCTTGCGTCACCGCCATCATGCATCACCGCTATCTTGCGTCACCACGATCATGCGACACCGCCATCATGAATCACCGCCATCTTGCGACACCGCTATCTTGCGTCACCGCCATCTTGCGTCACCGCTATCTTGCGTCACCGCCATCTTGCGTCACCGCTATCTTGCGTCACCGCCATCTTGCGTCACCGCTATCTTGCGTCACCGCCATCATGCATCACCGCTATCTTGCGTCACCACCATCTTGCGTCACCGCCATCTTGCGTCACCGTTATCTTGCGTCACCGCCATCTTACGTCACCGCCATCATGAATCACCGCTATCTTGCGTCACGGCTATCTTGCATCACCGCTATCTTGCGTCACCCCGATCATGCGACACCGCTATCTTGCGTCACCGCCATCATGCATCACCGCTATCTTGCGTCACCACGATCATGCGACACCGCTATCTTGCGTCACCGCCATCATGAATCACCGCTATCTTGCGTCACCGCCATCATGAATCACCGCCATCTTGCGTCACCGCTATCTTGCGTCACCGCCATCTTGCGTCACCGCTATCTTGCGTCACCGCCATCTTGCGTTACCGCTATCTTGCGTCACCGCCATCATGCATCACCGCTATCTTGCGTCACCACGATCATGCGACACCGCTATCTTGCATCACCGCCATCTTGCGTCACCGCTATCTTACGTCACCGCTATCTCGCGTCACCGCCATCTTGCGTCACCGCTATCTTGCGTCACCGCTATCTTGCGTCACGGCTATCTTGCATCACCGCTATCTTGCGTCACCCCGATCATGCGTCACCGCCATCATGCATCACCGCTATCTTGCGTCACCACGATCATGCGACACCGCTATCTTGCATCACCGCCATCTTGCGTCACAGTCATCATGAATCACCGCTATCTTGCGTCACCGCTATCTTGCGTCACCGCCATCTTGCGTCACCGCTATCTTGCGTCACCGCCATCATGCATCACCGCTATCTTGCGTCACCACGATCATGCGACACCGCTATCTTGCATCACCGCCATATTGCGTCACCGCTATCTTGCGTCACCGCCATCATGAATCACCGCCATCTTGCGTCACCGCCGTCATGAATCACCGCCATCTTGCGTCACCGCTATCTTGCGTCACCGCCATCTTGCGTCACCACCATCTTGCGTCACCGCTATCTTGCGTCACCGCCATCATGAATCACCGCTATCTTGCGTCACCGCCATCATGAATCACCGCCATCTTGCGTCACCGCTATCTTGCGTCACCGCCATCTTGCGTCACCGCTATCTTGCGTCACCGCCATCATGCATCACCGCTATCTTGCGTCACCACGATCATGCGACACCGCTATCTTGCATCACCGCTATCTTGCGTCACCCCGATCATGCGACACCGCTATCTTGCGTCACCGCCATCATGAATCACCGCTATCTTGCGTCACCGCCATCATGAATCACCGCCATCATGAATCACCGCTATCTTGCGTCACCGCTATCTTGCGTCACCGTCATCTTGCGTCCCCGCCATCATGCATCACCGCTATCTTGCGTCACCACGATCATGCGACACCGCTATCTTGCGTCACCGCCATCTTGCGTCACCGCCATCTTGCGTCACCGCCATCATGCATCACCGCTATATTGCGTCTCCGCTATCTTGCGTCACCGCCATCTTGCGTCACCGCCGTCATGAATCACCGCCATCTTGCGTCACCGCTATCTTGCGTCACCGCCATCTTGCGTCACCGCCGTCATGAATCACCGCCATCTTGCGTCACCGCTATCTTGCGTCACCGCCATCTTGCGTTACCGCTATCTTGCGTCACCGCCATCATGCATCACCGCTATCTTGCGTCACCACGATCATGCGACACCGCTATCTTGCATCACCGCCATCTTGCGTCACAGTCATCATGAATCACCGCTATCTTGCGTCACCGCCATCATGCATCACCGCTATCTTGCGTCACCACGATCATGCGACACCGCTATCTTGCATCACCGCCATCTTGCGTCACAGTCATCATGAATCACCGCTATCTTGCGTCACCGCTATCTTGCGTCACCGCCATCTTGCGTCACCGCTATCTTGCGTCACCGCCATCATGCATCACCGCTATCTTGCGTCACCACGATCATGCGACACCGCTATCTTGCGTAACCGCCATCATGAATCACCGCTATCTTGCGTCACCGCTATCTTGCGTCACCGCCATCTTGCGTCACCGCCGTCATGAATCACCGCTATCTTGCGTCACCGCCATCTTGCGTCACCGCTATCTTGCGTCACCGCCATCATGCATCACCGCTATCTTGCGTCACCACGATCATGCGACACCGCTATCTTGCGTCACCGCCATCTTGCGTCACCACCATCTTGCGTCACCGCCATCATGAATCACCGCTATCTTGCGTCACCGCCATCATGAATCACCGCCATCTTGCGTCACCGCTATCTTGCGTCACCGCTATCTTGCGTCACCGCCATCTTGCGTCACCGCCGTCATGAATCACCGCCATCTTGCGTCACCGCTATCTTGCGTCACCGCCATCTTGCGTCACCGCTATCTTGCGTCACCGCCATCATGCATCACCGCTATCTTGCGTCACCACGATCATGCGACACCGCTATCTTGCATCACCGCCATCTTGCGTCACCACCATCTTGCGTCACCGCCATCTTGCGTCACAGTCATCATGAATCACCGCTATCTTGCGTCACCGCTATCTTGCGTCACCGCCATCTTGCGTCACCGCTATCTTGCGTCACCGCCATCTTGCGTCACAGTCATCATGAATCACCGCTATCTTGCGTCACCGCTATCTTGCGTCACCGCCATCTTGCGTCACCGCTATCTTGCGTCACCGCCATCATGCATCACCGCTATCTTGCGTCACCACGATCATGCGACACCGCTATCTTGCATCACCGCCATCTTGCGTCACCGCTATCTTACGTCACCGCTATCTCGCGTCACCGCCATCTTGCGTCACCGCCGTCATGAATCACCGCTATCTTGCGTCACCGCTATCTTGCGTCACGGCTATCTTGCATCACCGCTATCTTGCGTCACCACGATCACGCGACACCGCTATCTTGCGTCACCGCCATCATGAATCACCGCTATCTTGCGTCATCGCTATCTTGCATCACGGCTATCTTGCATCACCGCTATCTTGCGTCACCACGATCATGCGACACCGCTATCTTGCGTCACCGTCATCATGAATCACCGCTATCTTGCGTCACGGCTATCTTGCATCACCGCTATCTTGCGTCACCACGATCATGCGACACCGCTATCTTGCGTCACCGCCATCATGAATCACCGCTATCTTGCGTCACCGCCATCATGAATCACCGCTATCTTGCGTCACCGCTATCTTGCGTCACGGCTATCTTGCATCACCGCTATCTTGCGTCACCACGATCACGCGACACCGCTATCTTGCGTCACCGCCATCATGAATCACCGCTATCTTGCGTCATCGCTATCTTGCATCACCGCCATCTTGCATCACCGCCATCTTGCATCACCGCCATCTTGCGTCACCGCCATCTTGCGTCACCGCCATCTTGCGTCACCGCCATCTTGCGTCACCGCTATCTTGCGTCACCGCCATCTTACGTCACCGCCGTCATGAATCACCGCCATCTTGCGTCACCGCTATCTTGCGTCACCGTTATCTTGCGTCACCGCCATCTTGCGTCACCGCCATCATGAATCACCGCTATCTTGCATCACCGCCATCTTGCGTCACCGCTATCTTGCATCACCGCTATCTTGCGTCACCGCTATCTTGCGTCACCGCCATCTTGCGTCACCGCTATCTTGCGTCACCGCCATCTTGCGTCACCGCCATCTTGCGTCACCGTTATCTTGCGTCACCGCCATCTTGCGTCACCGTCATCATGAAACACCGCTATCTTGCGTCACCGCTATCTTGCGTCACGGCTATCTTGCGTCACGGCTATCTTGCATCACCGCTATCTTGCGTCACCACGATCATGCGACACCGCTATCTTGCATCACCGCCATCTTGCGTCACCGTTATCTTGCGTCACCGCCATCTTGCGTCACCGCTATCTTGCGTCACCACGATCATGCGACACCGCTATCTTGCGTCACCGCCATCTTGCGTCACCACCATCTTGCGTCACCGCCATCTTGCGTCACCGTTATCTTGCGTCACCGCCATCTTGCGTCACCGCCATCATGAATCACCGCTATCTTGCGTCACCGCTATCTTGCGTCACGGCTATCTTGCATCACCGCTATCTTGCGTCACCACGATCATGCGACACCGCTATCTTGCATCACCGCCATCTTGCGTCACCGCTATCTTGCGTCACCGCTATCTTGCGTCACCGCCATCTTGCGTCACCGCTATCTTGCGTCACCACGATCATGCGACACCGCTATCTTGCATCACCGCCATCTTGCGTCACCGCTATCTTACGTCACCGCTATCTCGCGTCACCGCCATCTTGCGTCACCGCTATCTTGCGTCACCGCTATCTTGCGTCACGGCTATCTTGCATCACCGCTATCTTGCGTCACCCCGATCATGCGTCACCGCCATCATGCATCACCGCTATCTTGCGTCACCACGATCATGCGACACCGCTATCTTGCATCACCGCCATCTTGCGTCACAGTCATCATGAATCACCGCTATCTTGCGTCACCGCTATCTTGCGTCACCGCCATCTTGCGTCACCGCTATCTTGCGTCACCGCCATCATGCATCACCGCTATCTTGCGTCACCACGATCATGCGACACCGCTATCTTGCATCACCGCCATATTGCGTCACCGCTATCTTGCGTCACCGCCATCATGAATCACCGCCATCTTGCGTCACCGCCGTCATGAATCACCGCCATCTTGCGTCACCGCTATCTTGCGTCACCGCCATCTTGCGTCACCACCATCTTGCGTCACCGCTATCTTGCGTCACCGCCATCATGAATCACCGCTATCTTGCGTCACCGCCATCATGAATCACCGCCATCTTGCGTCACCGCTATCTTGCGTCACCGCCATCTTGCGTCACCGCTATCTTGCGTCACCGCCATCATGCATCACCGCTATCTTGCGTCACCACGATCATGCGACACCGCTATCTTGCATCACCGCTATCTTGCGTCACCCCGATCATGCGACACCGCTATCTTGCGTCACCGCTATCTTGCGTCACGGCTATCTTGCATAACCGCTATCTTGCGTCACCACGATCATGCGACACCGCTATCTTGCGTCACCGCCATCATGAATCACCGCTATCTTGCGTCATCGCTATCTTGCATCACGGCTATCTTGCATCACCGCTATCTTGCGTCACCACGATCATGCGACACCGCTATCTTGCGTCACCGTCATCATGAATCACCGCTATCTTGCGTCACGGCTATCTTGCATCACCGCTATCTTGCGTCACCACGATCATGCGACACCGCTATCTTGCGTCACCGCCATCATGAATCACCGCTATCTTGCGTCACCGCCATCATGAATCACCGCTATCTTGCGTCACCGCTATCTTGCGTCACGGCTATCTTGCATCACCGCTATCTTGCGTCACCACGATCACGCGACACCGCTATCTTGCGTCACCGCCATCATGAATCACCGCTATCTTGCGTCATCGCTATCTTGCATCACCGCCATCTTGCATCACCGCCATCTTGCATCACCGCCATCTTGCGTCACCGCCATCTTGCGTCACCGCCATCTTGCGTCACCGCCATCTTGCGTCACCGCTATCTTGCGTCACGGCCATCTTACGTCACCGCCGTCATGAATCACCGCCATCTTGCGTCACCGCTATCTTGCGTCACCGTTATCTTGCGTCACCGCCATCTTGCGTCACCGCCATCATGAATCACCGCTATCTTGCATCACCGCCATCTTGCGTCACCGCTATCTTGCATCACCGCTATCTTGCGTCACCGCTATCTTGCGTCACCGCCATCTTGCGTCACCGCTATCTTGCGTCACCGCCATCATGAATCACCGCTATCTTGCGTCACCGCTATCTTGCGTCACGGCTATCTTGCATCACCGCTATCTTGCGTCACCACGATCAGTCGACACCGCTATCTTGCATCACCGCCATCTTGCGTCACCGCTATCTTGCGTCACCGCTATTTTGCGTCACCGCCATCATGCGTCACCGCTATCTTGCGTCACCGCCATCATGAATCACCGCCATCTTGCGTCACCGCTATCTTGCGTCACCGCCATCTTGCGTCACCGCCATCTTGCGTCACCGTTATCTTGCGTCACCGCCATCTTGCGTCACCGTCATCATGAAACACCGCTATCTTGCGTCACCGCTATCTTGCGTCACGGCTATCTTGCATCACCGCTATCTTGCGTCACCACGATCATGCGACACCGCTATTTTGCGTCACCGCCATCATGAATCACCGCTATCTTGCGTCATCGCTATCTTGCATCACCGCCATCTTGCGTCACCGCTATCTTGCGTCACCGTTATCTTGCGTCACCGCCATCTTGCGTCACCGCCATCATGAATCACCGCTATCTTGCGTCACCGCTATCTTGCGTCACGGCTATCTTGCATAACCGCTATCTTGCGTCACCACGATCATGCGACACCGCTATCTTGCGTCACCGCCATCATGAATCACCGCTATCTTGCGTCATCGCTATCTTGCATCACCGCCATCTTGCGTCACCGCTATCTTGCGTCTCCGCTATCTTGCGTCACCACCATCTTGCGTCACCGCCATCTTGCGTCACCGTTATCTTGCGTCACCGCCATCTTGCGTCACCGCCATCATGAATCACCGCTATCTTGCGTCACCGCTATCTTGCGTCACGGCTATCTTGCATCACCGCTATCTTGCGTCACCACGATCATGCGACACCGCTATCTTGCGTCACCGCCATCATGAATCACCGCTATCTTGCGTCACCGCCATCATGAATCACCGCCATCTTGCGTCACCGCTATCTTGCGTCACCGCCATCTTGCGTCACCGCTATCTTCCGTCACCGCCATCATGCATCACCGCTATCTTGCGTCACCACGATCATGCGACACCGCTATCTTGCATCACCGCCATATTGCGTCACCGCTATCTTGCGTCACCGCTATACCGCTATCTTGCGTCACCGCTATTTTGCGTCACCGCCATCATGCGTCACCGCTATCTTGCGTCACCGCCATCATGAATCACCGCCATCTTGCGTCACCGCCGTCATGAATCACCGCCATCTTGCGTCACCGCTATCTTGCGTCACCGCCATCTTGCGTCACCACCATCTTGCATCACCGCCATCTTGCGTCACCGTCATCATGAATCACCGCTATCTTGCGTCACCGCTATCTTGCGTCACGGCTATCTTGCATCACCGCTATCTTGCGTCACGGCTATCTTGCATCACCGCTATCTTGCGTCACCGCCATCATGAATCACCGCTATCTTGCGTCATCGCTATCTTGCATCACCGCCATCTTGCATCACCGCTATCTTGCATCACCGCTATCTTGCGTCACCACCATCTTGCGTCACCGCCATCTTGCGTCACCACGATCATGCGACACCGCTATCTTGCGTCACCGCCATCATGAATCACCGCCATCTTGCATCACCGCCATCTTGCGTCACCGCCATCTTGCGTCACCGCCATCTTGCGTCACCGCCATCTTGCGTCACCGCTATCTTGCGTCACGGCTATCTTGCATCACCGCTATCTTGCGTCACCGCCATCTTGCGTCACCGCTATCTTGCGTCACCGCCATCTTGCGTCACCGTTATCTTGCGTCACCGCTATCTTGCGTCACCGCTATTTTGCGTCACCGCTATCTTGCGTCACCGCCATCATGAATCACCGCCATCTTGCGTCACCGCTATCTTGCGTCACCGCCATCTTGCGTCACCGCCGTCATGAATCACCGCCATCTTGCGTCACCGCCATCTTGCGTCACCGCTATCTTGCGTCACCGCTATCTTGCGTCACCGCCATCTTGCGTCACCGCCATCTTGCGTCACCGCTATTTTGCGTCACCGCCATCATGGATCACCGCTATCTTGCGTCATCGCTATCTTGCATCACCGCCATCTTGCGTCACCGCTATCTTGCGTCACGGCTATCTTGCATCACCGCTATCTTGCGTCACCACCATCTTGCGTCACCGCCATCTTGCGTCACCGCTATCTTGCGTCACCGCCATCATGAATCACCGATATCTTGCGTCATCGCTATCTTGCATCACCGCCATCTTGCGTCACCGCTATCTTGCGTCACCACCTTCTTGCGTCAACACCATCTTGCGTCACCGCTATTTTGCGTCACCGCCATCATGCGTCACCGCTATCTTGCGTCACCACCATCATGAATCACCGCCATCTTGCATCACCGCTATCTTGCGTCACCGCCATCATGCGTCACCGCTATCTTGCGTCACCACGATCATGCGACACCGCTATCTTGCATCAACGCCATCTTGCATCACTGCTATCTTATAAATATCTGGTAAAAATATCAGATATCCCAACGGAGAGTTATACAAGTTACACCATTACCCCAAAGATGTCGCTACTAACCTCATTTCAAGTTATATTTTATCGATAAACGACGCAATCTATTAGGCGTAAAGGTTCTAAAGAGGCCTCGTACACTCGTAGTTATGGTGGAAAAATGGTCAAAGTTTCTGTCTGCGCACAATATCACAAAATTGTAGATCGCAAGTCGCAACATAGTTTGAAATGCTACCTAGTTACGTAGTTAATTAAATTTTTGTCGGTCGCGGCTACGCGGTCGCGGACATTGGTAAGCTATTTGCTGCTCCGCAGCAAGCGACCGGTCGATTACGCGTGACGCCGTACGCTTGCCTCGCAGATCCGAATGGTACCTTTACAGCGTGAAAACCATGCAGTTTTAAATCGTCATATTTTTATCACTGGAAAAAATTTGGCGTTTTGACAGATTTTATATGAAAATTTATTCATGAGATAAAAGTTATCTGACGATTTAAATATCGGCTGTGTGCTATTAAATTAAGTATATTCTTCAATTTTAGATTGTCACAGAATAAATATAAGACAAAGTTAAATAGAAAATCACAAAAGAGTTTTGATAACAAACTACAACATAATTATTCAATATTTCTCGGAAAACTTTGCCTTTAGAAACATTCTCGAATTTCAATGAAAGTTACCTTATTTAAATTGTTCTTTAGTTAAGCAATGTAATTCAATTAGAATAAATTTATTGTTAAAATAAGAGCCATTTTAGGTTCAAAAGAATAAGTGTTTGTTGGATTAATCTTGGAGCTACCTTCCAAGACATAGGTACCAGCTATAATATGAAAAGAAGACTAAAACACTATTCAAAACACTATAATTAAAATATATTAATATTCAGTGAACTTGAAAATACAATATATTCGCAACGTTATAGTGTTAGTTAACGTTAACGTAATAGTTTTGCAATTTAAAAAATATATTTCCAATGTTAATGTGTGAGTGTGCATGATTTAGGACGAAAACAAGAGAAAGCTGTTCATTTCACAGAATTGAACTTATGTTAATCGTACATAATAAATAAAATATCCTTTTATGATTAAATAGGTAAAAGGAAAGTTTAAGCTAGGGTGCCGCGAATAGGTGTCGCCAGTATGAATTTTGTACTCAATAATAATAACAATTATTATTATTAACTTGACACGTATGCTGTACCTTAAGTTCTCACGCATTCCCTTTACCCTGATTATATTTTTGAGCTGAAAATAAAGATACATTATTTTTAATCCAGAAAAACCCTTGTGTTAAACCCCAAAAGACCTTAATTTTCATAAATGTTTATTCCCTCTCGGTAAACAACCTTCTAAATAAATGTTATTATTTTTTGTGCTACCTGAGAAGTGCGTCATTCAATTAGGAAACCTTCGTCACAGGTTGTAGCCAAAATAACACAGATTATAGATTGTTATACCAAAAATTCACTCCATATTTTTTATTTTCATGACATTTTAGCTTTAGCTAAGCTAAGCTAAGCTAAGGAGTGACATTAATAGTTTTGAAATAAAAAGGTCAGCAGGTTATGTTTTACCCATTCCAAAGGAATAACTATAGTCCGCGCGGAACTAGCTGGCCGCGCCTTAGGTAGAGTGCGTTTCATCAAATAGTTCCTTTGCCGTCATGTTGGCACTTACGCAAATTAATGTTGCCACATTACCCTTACTGTGCTACCTTAAATTAGGGGAGATAATACTCGTATGTTATCACAAAATGCACTTAAAGAAAATTGTACATAATTCTAACAGCTTTCGCCCGCGGCTCTGCCTACGTTAACGCCTATCCCTCGGGGACCGTTCTTTTTCCCGGGATAAAAGGTACCCTATGTCCTTCTTCATACTCCAGAGTTCCAGACAATGTGTACCCATAAAAATATGCTTAATATTTCATCCCCTCGCATTGTTGCCATATAAAGTAGCTTTCACATGGTTACCAACAGGTTTTTAGAGTACTAAAAAATAAAAATTTTGCCATATTTAAATTTCATTAACTTCGAAATATAATAATACTAGCTGACCCGACAGACGTTGTCCTGCCTTAACGATGATTATTGAATTCGAATTGGTATAATTAAGAAAACAATAGATTAAAATTAGTACTTATCTCCATGCCAAATTTCATCAAAATAGATTAAATAGTTTAAGCGAAAATCATAAAAGTTTATTGTGCGGGAACCGTACATTTTCCGGGACAAAAAGTATCCTTTGTCCTTTCCCGAGACTCAAAGTATCTCCATCATCGATTACGCTAGTAATATTTATGTCTATGATCTCCATACCAAATTTCATCGAAATAGATTGAATAGTTTAGACTTTAGGCGAAAATCATAAAAGTTTATTGTGCGGGAACCGTACATTTTCGGGACAAACAGTATCCCTTGTCCTTTTCCGAGACTCAAAGTATCTCTAAACCAAATTTCATCAAAATCGATTGAATAGTTTACGCGCAAATCATAAAAGTTTATTGTGCAGTAACCGTACATTTTTCCGAGACCAAAAGTACCCCTTGTCCTTTCCCGAGACTCAAAGTATCTCCATACCAAAATTCATCAAAATCGATTGAATAGTTTACGCGCAAATCGTGAAAGTATATTGCGCAGTAACCGTACATTTTTCCGGGACAAAATGTATCCTATGTCCTATTCCTGGTTCTAAGCTACCTCTCCACCAATTTTCAGCCAAATCGGTTCATCCGTTCTTGAGTTATAAGTGGCGTAACTAACACAACTTTCTTTTATACCTATATATAGATGTTTGGCTTTTTGGGCATGATATAACTCGATTGTAGTTATAATTCAATATTGATGTAAATTAACTTACCATGGTAAAAATTATGGGACAGTAGAGTTAGCTGTGATTTATTAGGAATATTACATTTTTGCTCAGAAAACTTCGATAGCGCGATGCAGGAATGTTAGGCGAATTGTGGGTACCGCCACGTGTCATTTTAATCTTATCTTCTTATATATAAAAATGGATTTTCAAATGTGTTAGTCGCGCTAAAACTCGAAAACGGCTGAACGGATTGGGCTGATTTTAGTCTTAAAATATTCGAAGAAGTCCAGGGAAGATTTTAAAGTGACACGAAGTTCACCGGGACAGCTAGTCTTCTCTTATATATAATTATTATTATTTTTTACAAAAAAATTAAAACCGACTTCCAAGGTAAAAACAATACTTAATTACATTAATATGAACTAAAAGGTATTAAATAATTTTTACTATCTAATAGTGCCTTTTTCCGAATTCGGCTAAACCTCAACTATTTCTGTACTCAATCTTCATTATTTTGAAGTCGGTACCAGATAGCTGAATCTTCAGTCCTCTGACAGAATATTTGAAACTTTTGGAACTGGCACCGACTTCAAAATTATGAAGATTGAGTACAGAAATAGTTGAGGTTTAGCCGAATTCGGAAAAAGGCACTATTAGATAGTAAAAATTATTTAATACTTTTTAGTTCATATTAATGTTATTAAGTATTGTTTTTACCTTGGGAGTCGGTTTTAATTTTTTGTTAAAAATAATAATAATTTCACTCTTTTTAGTTACACGGAGGAGTTCGGTTAAAAATGGATTTTCAAATGTGTTAGTCGCGCTAAAACTCGAAAACGGCTGAACGGATTGGGCTGATTTTAGTCTTAAAATTTTTGTACAAGTCCAGGGAAGGTTTTAAACTTTAAAGTGACCTGAGACACGAATTTCACCGGGACAGCTAGGTTTTGTATAAATACTTTGCACTAGCGAAGACTTCGTCTCATTTCATTGTAAGCTGACTTTAAGGCTTCTCTCGCGAAAAAAGCGTGTAGATGAAACCACTTTTCATCGGCATTAACAGAGAAATTATATCTGAAAAAAATAATTAGTAATCTACATGATATGATACGTAACGTGGTTTTGCCATATTTTTCTATCGGTATCACATAATAAAGAAATAAAAAATCAAAGCACCTCCAAATCGTTGAATGAAACCACTTTACTCCTTCATTATTTATCAAAAGAATATATAAACAATATCTACTGCTTTGCAATACATAAGTTGATAGTTTGGTTTTTTTTTTACTTTTTTGAAATATGTATTATATTAAGCCTTAAAAAGGTTTTTTCTCCTATTTCGCCCTATCATGGACGCGGCGAGCGTCGTAACCGCCACCGTACAAGGCGCGCTGTTATGAATGTTATTTTAATGTCATTTACGTCGATATTCGCACTGACAGACAATGATCAAAGTCATTGGCGGATACTCTATATCCGCCAATGACTTTGATCATTGCCTTAAGATTGATTGTTATAAATTACAGGATCAGCACTGAGCTGCAGCTGGCAGATATTTTTACGAAGCCCCTTGCTAGGGTTCGGTTTAAACATCTGGTGAACTGTCTTGGCCAGCACATCTAGAGAAGGTGTTGAGGTAAAACCTCTTTAGTGTAAGATGGTGTTGGCTGTTCAGATTTTATAAGATTATTATTTTTGATGTTTTTCTGACACCTTGTTATATGATTTTGCATTATCATAATGTTGTGAAAACCGATTATACTCGTACTAATTTATCCTATGTACATTGCTTTTTATTAATTTCATATAGTACTTTATTCCACCGGAGCCGAAATTAGGATAGTAAACGGCTCCCCGTAAAAGATGCTACGTCATAATAACTACCTGTATACCATGTTCCAGCCCGACCCGTTCAGTGGTTTGGGCTGTGTGTTGATAGATCACTATGTCAGTAGTCAGTCACCTTTGAGTATATTTTACATATTTAGAAGAGGCTAGTTACAAGGTAAAAATATATATTACAAGAAGGAAAAGTAAATACTAAGTTCCTTTATTATTGATTACAACTATATTTTAGATATTTCCCGACGGTTCCGAAATACAAAGACGAATTACATGCCACTTGAAGGGAACAAGTTTGGACTTTAATGTATCGCAAGTCACTCACACCTGAATCTTCAAATATTGGACTTATGTCTGTTTCCATTGGACCGGCCGACAAATTTTGTGCGTTGAATCGGGCAAGTACCTAGGTAAAATCATGGAAAATAATATTAGGTCACTCAGGAGAAAATATATTTATAACAACGAAAAAAATATTTGGTGGAAAGGACCTAGAAAAATATAAAATACCCAGAGCGAACAGATACAGAATGTAGCTTAATATATTTTCAGTGATATTAAATGTAATAATTCTGTATATACACACACCGGCAAAATTAGCGGAACATAGGTAAAAAGGGCCACAACTTGAATTCAAGTGGGTCGGGCTGTGTGAAATCCTTTTTTATAGTTTCTAAGCTCATTTAAGAAATAAAATATTGAACACAACTGGGAAGCTAACAGATTTTTATTGCAATTATGCCCTACTAAGTGTTTTTCGATGATTGACGTTGTAAGTGTTTCTGATAAGAATGGCGTTTTTAGCGGGGTGCAAGGTATGCCAGCTCATTTGATTGTTTGGTTTTTGGAAGAACACATTGCTTAGATACAAAATTAGTGATTTTCCAGCATCTACGACTACTAGAGCTGTAACCACGATAGAGAAAGGTCACACCTACCGTTCGGTCAGTCAGGCCTTAGGTGTGTCGGCTTTCGTGGTCCATCGTAACTTTCAACGCTACAGAGAGACTGGATCTTACGTTTGGAGACGAGAACAAGGCAGATTTCGGGTAGCAATGGTTCAGGATGACCGTTTTGTAAGGGTACAAGCCTTAAGAAGTCGACCTCAAACTGCTTTGCAGAGACGAAACCTGTCGGAACAGGTCCGAGATGGACGTGTAAGTGATTGTACAGTAAGAAGAAGAATCAAAGAAGTTAAATTAAACCAGCAAGGGAACCAAAACTTGAGACAGGACCGCAAAGAGCCAAGCTAAGATTTGCACGTGAACATCAAAATTTAACAAGTGAGTGAAATCTTGTGCTGTACAGTGATGGGAGCAAATTTTGTGTAAATTTTGTTGACAGGCGATAAAAAATGTTGATAAATCGTAAGGAACGCTATAGACCATCAAACTTAACGGACACAGTGGCTTATCATGCAGGCTTCGTAATGGTTTGGGGTGGCATATGATTTGGAGCCCGCACGGAGCTGATGATTGTTAATGATGGCACTTTGACAGTACAGGGCTATAGCACAAACATCCTAGAACTGCATGTTGTGCCTTTTACACAGTTTTAGGCAGTAACTTCAATTTTATGCGCGTCCATAGAGTAAAAAAATCGGGTATTATTACCTAAATGATGCTGGAGTAGCCCAGGTGGAGAGGCCAGCGCGGTCTACGGATGTGGATCCGATTGAAGTCGTGTGGCACATCAATGGGTGAACGGTACGAGTTAAAACTCCAGCTCCAAAATGTGTTCAGAAGCTCGAGTTGGCGCTACTGGAGGAGTAGAAGAATATCCCACAGGAAATGATCGACAATCAAAATGCAAGCGTGGAATGGCGTATCCAGACCCTCTTGAGATCCATAGAAGGCATTACACGCTTTAAACATGGCATTTCTTAAGTAAAAATGAAGAATTTAACTTAAAAACTTACTACTGAAATTTCAAAGATTTTTCTTAATTTTTGATTTTTGCAGATTTTTTCTATTTTACACGTTTATATGCCCTAAATTTATATAAGTTATATTTTTTAATCGTCAAATATTTAATAAATAAATAAATATATAAAAAACAGCGAATAATTTTCAAAAAAAATAAAATTTTGTTATGTTCCTCTAATTTTGCCGGTGTGTTTATTTCAACTGAAACCACCTTACCTCCTCCACCTCTTATAGAAACATTTTTGGGTAAACGCTTGTGCGATGTAGGAGACGCACGGCGCCATCTATTATGAATTTTTGGAACTAACTTATTTTGAACAAAATTTACGCATCTCCACCCCCTTACAAACCCTTTTTCCAGCTAAAAAGTAGCCTATGTCCTTTTTGTGTACAAATTTTCATTACAATCGGTTCAGTAGTTTTGGCGTGAAAGCGAGACAGACAGACAAACAGACAGAGATACTTTCGCATTTATAATATTAGTATACATTACCTAACTATAATTATTATAATTGTACCTAGCCGAGCTAGCCCAGTGGCCGGACGCCGGGCGTTCGCTCAAGCCGTCGGTGGGTAAGTGGAAAAGGACTCTTTAAATAGGTACGTAATAGATGGATCCCTTAGGGTAAAGTAAGTTACAGCTAATGTAAATTACCTTACCTAACCTACCTTCAAAACATTGTGTTTTACCAAATTAACCTTTTAACTTACATTTAATTCAAGTTTGAATTTAAACCTAAATTTTGACGACCTCCGTGGCTCAATGGTTAGAGTGTGTGGCAACTCAAGCCGGGGGTTGCGGGTTCGAATCCCGCCAACGGAACAAAAAGTTTTTCAATGTTCCTGGGTCATGGATGTGTAATAAATATGTGTATGATATAATAAAAATCTTAAATATATGTATAGTATAAAAGTATTAAATATATTTCCGTTGTCTGGTACCTGTAACACAAGTCCTTCAGGTACTTAACACGGGGCCAGACTGACATGGTGTGAAGCGTCCATAGATATTATTATATTAAAAAATAACTGTATTTTAAAAAGATAAAACCGACTTCAAAATCATTGTACGTTAAATTGAATTTAAATTCCCTATCTCCAAAACTACATATTACATACACTTTTGAAATTTGGCACATTTGTTCAGACGCTGATATCTAAGACTAACATAATATTATACGAAAATTGGGCAGTTCTGGAAATATTACATATACATACGCGTCGGATTGATAACCTCCTTTTTTAAAAGTCGGTTAATAAAATATTACTTATATTTTTCACTAGCCCGCAATTCCGTTGCGCAGGAATTCTTTTATCGCGTGGGAATCGTAAATGTTTCTGGAAGAAAAAGCGTCTTATGTCTTTTCCCGTCTCAAAGTATAAGTTATAACTAATAACTATACCCTACTCAATTGGTTTGGCGGTAAAGAGGTAACAAACACACAAACACACTTTCACATATATAATATTAGTATGAACGAGAGTAAAATAATTATGTTTAGAATTTAAGTGAATTGTTTTGGAAATAATTATATTACAGGAAACTGAACGATATTAAATTTTGCTAATAATTGCTTGGAAACTTAGAAAAATAAGCTTCTATTTTAGGATCTGAGGACTTAACAATAAATAATGGAGTACAATTTCTAGACAACCGGTACTCAAGAAAGGACAGAATTAAGGCCGTATATCCATCACCACCGTCACGGGACCATCTTCGAGAACGAGATTAGGTATATTGGC
Organism: Polyommatus icarus; assembly: GCA_937595015.1. NCBI lineage: Eukaryota > Metazoa > Arthropoda > Insecta > Lepidoptera > Lycaenidae > Polyommatus > Polyommatus icarus. The sequence goes on from OW569340.1 coordinate 9,199,927, forward strand.
CCGATTAAATGCCACTGTATGACATCTAAAGGACCTCCCAGACAGAGAGCGGTCACGCTTTTAAGCGTTATGCAGCGAGCGAGCGACCAAGCGAGCAGTCAGTCTCACAGGAGGAATTCAGAACGCCCCCTGTGTGAGTATCCCTATATAACGTAGTACAATACAAATAACTCAAAACTGACCGCTTTAAGAGACCTATCAGACAGAGAGCGGTCACACGGTCACGCGGTCAAGCGTTCAAGCGTTCAGTTTTGTGTTCTCTGTTTTGTATTAGGTTATATGAAGATACACAGGATCATTCTCTGATTGATAGGTCCCTCAGGCCGTGTTTCCACTGAAGCGGAGCAGAGTTTAGCGGTTTACGCTTGATCGAGTGCACGCTCTCTGCCTGACAGGTCTCTGAGGCTACAGGTTTTGTTTTGTTTCTACGCCATTAGAAGCAGCGACGACATGGGTCGCTAGACCAATGTGGGTGGAAAATGGAACCTATAAGCCCTAGTTCATATAGTGGCATTTAATCGGCCCAAATATTCATTCTCAGTGACGGTTTGATGACGGTGGCAGTGGACACCGCCTAAGGCTGCGTTTCCACTGAAGCGGAGCGGGGCTTAGCGGAGTCCGAATTTACCAATCAATTGAATGACAGCGAAGCGGAGCAAATATTTCGAGCATGGTGATTGGTCAATTTGGCACCGCTAAACTCCGCTCCGCTCCGCTTCAGTGGAAATGCAGGCTTAATCTTCTCGTGGCCATCTGTTTCACGATATCTTGCATCAAATTACTCCTGTGATAAGACAAAAACCACAAAGAAAGAACTGAGTCTGTACGGAATTGCTGTAGTCTTTGATCTAGTTATTTAGGTCAACAAAATCACTGAAAGTTTTGTTTTCTGTGATAAAAAGTAGGGTAAGGCATCCTACTGTCCTGAATGAGTTTGTCTACTCTCTGTCTTTGCTAATAAAAAAAATCCTCGTTGTATACACATTGCTTAACATATGGACAAAATATTGTTTAACTACAACGCGCATCGCCTCAATAGTGTTTTACGTCTACTATAATATTATGCTTAACATTTCATCCCCTCGCATTGTTGCCATATAAAGTAGCTTTCACATGGTTACCAACAGGTTTTTAGAGTACTGAAAAATAAAAATTTTGCCATATTTAAATTTCATTAACTATATAATAAACCCGACAGACGTTGTCCTGCCTTAACGATGATTATTGAATTCGAATTGGTATAATTAAGAAAACAATAGATTAAAATTAGTACTTATCTCCATGCCAAATTTCATCAAAATAGATTAAATAGTTTAAGCGAAAATCATAAAAGTTTATTGTGCAGTAACCGTACATTTTTCCAAGACCAAAAGTATCCCTTGTCCTTTCCCAAGACTCAAAGTATTTCCATACCAAAATTCATCAAAATCGATTGAATAGTTTACGCGCAAATAATGAAAGTATATTGCGCAGTAACCGTATATTTTTCCGGGACAAAATGTATCCTATGTCCTATTCCTGGTTCTAAGCTACCTCTCCACCAATTTTCAGCCAAATCGGTTCATCCGTTCTTGAGTTATAAGTGGCGTAACTAACACAACTTTCTTTTATACCTATTATATAGATGTTTGGCTTTTTGGACATGAAATAACTCGATTATAGTTATAATTCAATATTGATGAAAATTAACTTACCATGGTAAAAATTATGGGACAGTAGAGTTAGCTGTGATTTATTAGGAATATTACATTTTTGCTCAGAAAACTTCGATAGCGCGATGCAGGAATGTTAGGCGAATTGTGGGTACCGCCACGTGTCATTTTAATCTTATCTTCTTATATATAAAAATGGATTTTCAAATGTGTTAGTCGCGCTAAAACTCGAAAACGGCTAAACGGATTGGGCTGATTTTAGTCTTAAAATATTCCTAGAAGTCCAGGGAAGGTTTTAAAGTGACACGAAGTTCACCGGGACAGCTAGTCTTCTATTATATATAATTATTATTATTTTTAACAAAAAATTAAAACCGACTTCCAAGGTAAAAACAATACTTAATAACATTAATATGAACTAAAAAGTATTAAATAATTTTTACTATCTAATAGTGCCTTTTCCGAATTCGGCTAAACCTCAACTATTTCTGTACTCAATCTTCATTATTTTGAAGTCGGTACCAGATAGCTGAATCTTCAGTCCTTCGTCCGCGTTAGCATATTAGGTCACGTCCCAAGTATAATTTTTCAAGTAAAAAAAAAAAAAAAAAAAAAAGTAATAAAACGAAACTCGAAATCTGTATAGATAAGATACATAAAAGCTGATAGCAAGGCAAGGAGTGAAGATAGATACATAGTGTAAAGGACGAATTTGTAGGATTTTTTATGATGATGTATAGAACATTTTTTCGCTACAATTAACCGTTTAAGCGATATGAGCAAAAAACTAAAAATATTGAAACTTGAGCCTCTCCTCCCCACCGAACCCGACCTCTAAGTAATGTTCGTGCAGAATTTGAAGTAAATCCGTTCAGTACTTTCTGAGTTAATCCCGGACATACATACAGACAAACAGACAAACAGACAAAAATTCTAAGAACTGTATTTTTGGCTTCCATGTCGATCGTAGATCACGTCCCAAGTATTATTAAAAGTAGTCAATGTACAGAATTGACTTTTCTACGATTTTATTATATGTATATAGATTACATTAATAATCTTAGTAATGTACGGTACAATTATTATTGTTTAACACTATTATAATAAATATTAAACACCTAGTAGTTTTTAGATTTTCGCAAAAACGCAAAATATAGACGCGGTAAGCCAGTTTCACTTATAACTGAAATAACATTATTGTTAGCTTTATTTATAACAGCTCTACCGATTTTGGTCTCGGTTTCAATAAAAATTAAGCTATACGGAAACTATTTTTAATGTACCATCGTGGAAATTGATTCCTAGGCAGTTGACGGACCTACGTCATGTGGTCGGCTTATGTCAATTCAGTGTAAGCTGCGATCGGTCGGATAGGTCTGACATAACACGACCAAACTATGTAGGTCCCCCACCTGCCTAGGAATCAACTTCTCTGATACGAGTAGTACATATTGTGTATGCGCTATAACAAATAGAATGGCAACACTCTATGTTCCTTCACTCTCGATATACATATTATATGTATTTGTGTACATGTCTGATTTATCATTTGTTGTTTATATTTAAGTATTTTTGTAATTTGTGCACAATAAAGTACATATTTGTTTGTTTGTTTGTCTGAGAGACAGATGATCGACGCGACTGATGAGAGATCAGGCGCAGGACCAACTTTTTATATTATGTAGGTGGATCATGTTTATCAAGACAATCGGTGATCGGCCTGCGTTATCCTGAACTTGGGAAAAACAAATTTAGTTGCGCTAACGAGAAAATTATTACTACTACTTACACCTTTGGTTCTAGAGTACTTATAAACTATACTTTGTCAAAAAAGTGAAGAAATTAAAAAGTGGCAACATCGTAGTGTCATCCCTTTTTTAACCGACTTTCAAAAAACGAGTAGGTTATATGTTCGGCTGTGGATATTTTTTTTATTTTTTATTTTTATTTTTGTATGTTCAACGATTACTACGCCGTTTGAGAACCGATTTTCGAAATTTTTGTTTTGTTGTATTAGGTTTCACTCCAATTTGGTACCATGTTCACAAAAGTGGTGACCTGATGATGGGATCCATGAGTAATCGAAGGAACTCCTCGAAATTTATATGGAAACATATGGTGATTTTGGTTTTGTGTGAAGTATACTAAGAATATGCTACCAAAAAGTCAAATGTTAGGTCAAGGTATACCATGGTTTCGAAGATGCTGAGAGAACTCCTGACTCCTTATAGATACACATTTGGGAGTTTCAGCGTCGTTTTAAGAACAGAAAGCATATGCTACTATGCAATTAATATTCATCATCATAATCATAATCACCATCATCATCATCGTCATCATCATCATCATTACCACGTCGTGTTAAGGTCACCAATGTCTCATGGCACAGAATTGATAGTAGTACAAGGCATAGGTATGGATATACTAATAATAATAATTATGTATTGTTACATAACAACACCTGTTTGTTTAATACACGGCGGTCGGCGCTGCAGAGGCGACGGTGTCGCTGCGCCGCCGCGCGGCGCGTGGCGGCAGACGACAAATCGAATATTTTATTACTTTATATTATATAGATCGAATACTTTACTAACTACTATATAAAATTTAAATAGACAAATAGAATTAAAATAAAGTTATTTTAAAAAGAGCATTTAAACAAAACAAAGTCATTAAGTGTCTTTTTAATTAGTTATACTTATTAATCGATAGATGGCGCACTAAGTATCGATTTGTATGCTTGATTACAAGAACAGCTTTCAATAATTATTATTATGATAATATTAAATATTATGAGCAGCTACGCTACATACTATGCAAGTTTATACAATTTTTTATCTGATAGATCCTTCGATCGTGGAAAAACGAGACACAATAGCCTTTCTATTGTTATCGCAATCGCCGGTGACCGCTTGGGGCTTGAAGCATTAAAATTGTTAAATTACTTAGCACAATATGTTCACTGCACTGATAATATATTATTTTGTGAGTGTGAGTTGTGACTCTTAATGTAAAGAAAAGACGTCATACGCTTATAACTGGTCTTGTGGTTCTGTAGGGTTACCCTGGGACGTTAATCCCTCTGGCGTAATATTAATGACAATCAGTGAGTGTGAGCGAGAAGAAGACATTTATAGCAGTGAATTAGTTATATCAAATGCTGTCGAGTAAGCGATATCGCGATGCAGATGCTTAACAACGACATCTGTTGTTGAATTGCGGAACTAAATTTTCTTAGAAAATATTAAGTTTACAAATCTCAACACATAACAAATTGTAATAAAATACGTAAAATATACGCGAAGGTTTACGTACTAGTGTAACTAAAAAGAGTGAAATTATTATTATTTTCATGTGTCATCCCTTTCAAATCAATCTAAGAACTATTATTTTTAACAAAAAATTAAAACCGACTTCCAAGTTAAAAACAATAATAAGATTAATATGAACTAAAAAGTATTAAATAATTTTTACTATCTAATAGTGCCTTTTTGCGAATTCGGCTATACCTCAACTATTTCTGTACTCAAACTTCATAATTTTGAAGTCGGTGCCAGTTTCAAAAGTTTCAAATATTCTGTCAGAGGACTGAAGATTCAGCTGGTACCAACTTCAAAATAATGAAGATTGAGTACAGAAATAGTTGAGGTATAGCCGAATTCGCAAAAAGGCACTATTAGATAGTAAAAATTATTTAATACTTTTTAGTTCATATTAATGTTATTATTGTTTTTAACTTGGAAGTCGGTTTTAATGTTTTGTTAAAAATAATAGTTCTTAGATTGATTTGAAAGGGATGACACTACGATGTTGCCACTTTTTAATTATTTTGCTTTTTTGACAGACTATACTAAATCACATACCTTAATGTTTATTGGTGCCATTAAAGCAAGGGTCATATACGTGTAAATTATATCTTACACTATACTCCTACTGCTTTCGTTTCATAAATAAAGAATTCTTGCCCCTACCCACATTCGTTATTTACTTTTAGATTGTTCAGTAATGTAGCGTAGCCATGGGGTTAATAAAATAAAAAATAAAAATAAAAAAATAGCCTTTATTCTACCACCATACATTTAGAATATTGCTACATTGAATTATAATACATATTATATTATTGATAATATACATGTCAGATCAGAAGAATTAGATGGTCCGGAATCGTTGGCCGACATTGCTTATAGGCGATGGAACGAGCAGCAAGGAGAGTAATTTATCACAAACAACTGATTAAAACGTTTATTAGGAAAATAAATAACCAAATCAGAATATCACTCTTCACTATATTGAAGTCTCACTATAATTAATCACTTTTTGAAAATCACTAGGTAGAGTCACTGATTATAACGAAACGTTAGACAGTTTCTAGACTTGTGTTCCGCACAACGACTGGCAGAGAAGTGGTCGCTCGACGTCAGACGCCAAGCTCGTCCCCTTCCACCGCCCCACCACGTCGATTGCACGAACTTCAGACTAGACTCCGTCGAAACGCCATATTGTGACGTTTGCGTTTCGTCAAATAACTTCCGTACTATTGACTCATCCGACACGGCCATCCTGCGAGTCACACGTCTCTGTGTGATTTCCTGTAACAAATTTTATGACACAGTATCATGTTGTTCGGTCATTCCTGACCTCAATTAAAAAAAAAATTATTCTTTGAATTTTTAATTCAAACAAAAATAATGTAATAAGTATTACCAAACTCAGTAAATTATTAAAAATCACTAATAACAATCACTGAAAATAATCACTAAGTCTTAAATTAATTTTAATATCAAATTACATAATCATTATTCATTCCAGAGTATCAACTGACAATTTTGCTATCACTTATGATAATATTAATCATTCCAATTGTCTCAAAATTTTCGCAAAGAAAATAACATAAAGTCTGTTAAAACTACACAATTAAGTCTTACAATAATTGATATCTCTCAACACACAACAACACTGTGGTCTGCGACCACATCTCATATTACCCTAAACCTAGGGTTCCCTGGTTTCCAATGAAACCCGACCTCCACCAGAGTTGACTGCTTACCGCGTGCTCACGGACAACTCAAAGTTGATACCGATTTCTATCGAGCTACGGCTACACGACAACCTCTGGTACAGTCTTATCAATTTGTAAACTTAATTGGTCTCTACGTCCTCATTACTACTTAGTTCCTCAAAATTGTCAGTTATACTCTGATTTTCGGGCATTCTGCGTAATCTATCATGAGCGTACTTATATTTTCGGTTCGAATTCAGTGCCTTTAATGTATAGCGATCTCCTTCCAAAACTTCTACCACTTCAAATGGGCCCTTAAACTTGGGGTCCAGTTTTGTTTGATTACGTTCTTCGTTCATAATAAGTACAAAGTCACCTACATTAAACTTTTTAATTTTTGCCTTATTTTTATCAAACCTACTTTTCTCATAGGACGCGGCTCTGTCAATATTTCGCACAGCATCTTCCCTTACAGTATTTAAATTAACTATGATCTCATCATCATCATCATATACCATCAGAGATAAGGGACGCGCTACCTTCCCAATTAATAGTTCTAGAGGGCTTTTACAATAGATCGCTGAAAAACCGATATTGCGTTTCTGAGTCCGAACGGCATAGTTAAATATTCGTATTGGCCGTCCGGCGTTACAAAAGCCGTACGCTGTATAGACTCCTCAGATTTAATTGGTATTAAATGAAAGCCTGACGCACAATCCAATTTACTGAAGAAACGCGCACCATTTAAACGTGATATTTGGTCAGAAATAAGCGGTAACGGATATCGGTCCGGAACGGTGTTGCTGTTAAGTTCTCGGTAGTCAATACACATTCTATCTGATCCGTCCCGTTTCTTAACTAAGAGTGCAGGACTCGCAAATGGTGAATCACTAGGCCGAATAATTTTAGCTTTCAATAACTCACTAACCTTCTCACGCATTATCCTTCGTTCTTCTGCACTTAAACGGTACGGTCTTCGTTGCTCAGTTTTATTGGGGTCTACTAAACGAATCACTAATTCACCCGTCGTAACTCGCGTTTGAGGCATACCGGTTATAAAATAATTTGCGTACTTATTTAGAATAGACACTATTTCGAGTTTTTGTTCGATTGGAACATCGGTAATTATGTCACTGAAATCGTTACGCGGCGACTGCTTACTATTAGTGACACAAAGAACGTCCGATACATTATCATTATTTACGTGGGTACTTTTAAAAATTTTGAATTGGGTCGCTGTCATGCAGGCACTGAATCCGTGAACTAATATTTCACGACCAATTATGATATCGCTACGTAAATAAATATCTGGCAAAACATGTAACAAAATTTCAATAAAATTATTTTCAATTTCTACAACACAAGAGATCTGAATAGTACTTAATACAGCTGACTGGCTTATTCCTTTTAAAGTAACAATGTTTTGAATACGTTTACCACTAAACTTCGATGAAATACTTTCTTTAATTAAAGAACATTCTGATCCTGAGTCATAATGGAATGTGAAAAACTGACCTTGATGTTTTAGTGTTCCGGTCGGAGGGTCAACTACACATACGTCGACACGTCGTTCGCTGCTTTGCACTTCGGAGCCTCCTCCGTCGGGGCAGTGTACTGAGATGTGTCCCGGTTTTCCACATTTGAAGCAGACGATCTTCGAGCTGGTAGACTGCGCCTGCTGGTTCGGTCTTATAGCTTGATGAGAAGTCTGTGCCTTCATGTTCCCTTTACCATTCTTTAGTCTCAGTGAGCAGTTCACCAATTTATGTCCAACCTTGCCACAATGAAAACATTTAACGGCTGACGAACTTAATTTGATACGTTTTGTCTCGAACGTTTTCTGCTCCGGGGCGGAAGTATTTGACTTCCGTTTTAGGTAGGAGAACGCTTGGAGTTCCTGCTGCAATTTCTGTCGATTGTTTATGTCCGAAGTAAATGCCAATCTCTGTAATCTCGCGTCAAATTGTGAGATGTGTGCGAGCGTTGTCGACACAATTATTTGCTCTACGGTCGAATTTTTCCAGCGGTTGTATAGTGACGTCATGACTCTACTTCCGTATGCCGCTAAGGTCTCATTTTCTTTAGGTTTGTCATTGCTGAGATTAATAAGAGTACCCGCGACAGTCTCAGTTATCATAAATCGTGCAGTAAACAAATCTTTAAACTCCGCCCATGTCATTCCTGGATAGGATACCTGTGAAAGCCACGTTGACGCTGATCCCTTGAGTGCTTTACTAAGTGTGACGATCAACTCGCCGCCTTTCATGGGAACGTCCGCGAAACACATATCCGATGTAGAACACCATGATTGAGCGTCTGCGTCAGACTTATCTGGATCAAACTCCGGCAGATTCATATGCTGTGTTGATCGTTGTGGCTGCTTGAGAGCCTCGATCAAGGCCTTCATATTCGAATTTTGCATTTCGAATAACGCCTTCCAATTATTTTCGTCTTCTTTATCTCTTGCTTGCTCGGATCCCACTTCTGATGTCAGATCAGAAGAATTAGATGGTCCGGAATCGTTGGCCGACATTGCTTATAGGCGATGGAACGAGCAGCAAGGAGAGTAATTTATCACAAACAACTGATTAAAACGTTTATTAGGAAAATAAATAACCAAATCAGAATATCACTCTTCACTATATTGAAGTCTCACTATAATTAATCACTTTTTGAAAATCACTAGGTAGAGTCACTGATTATAACGAAACGTTAGACAGTTTCTAGACTTGTGTTCCGCACAACGACTGGCAGAGAAGTGGTCGCTCGACGTCAGACGCCAAGCTCGTCCCCTTCCACCGCCCCACCACGTCGATTGCACGAACTTCAGACTAGACTCCGTCGAAACGCCATATTGTGACGTTTGCGTTTCGTCAAATAACTTCCGTACTATTGACTCATCCGACATACACATTAATAAAAACTTAAATCGTTATTGATATTATAATTATTTTAGACAATATATAAATTATCAACTTTAAAATACAACATTTTTAAATTACTGGTTCTTATATTATTATTATTTCTACAATATCCTATTATTATTTTTCTTAAATCTAAGATGTGGAAGTCGCCTCTTTGGCGTAGGCCTCCCCCAGTCTTTTCCAGGTATCTCTGTCCCTCGCCTTCCTTCTCCAATCTAATCCACATTTTTCCTTGAATATATCCTCCCATGTTTTCTTAGCCAATCTGTTATTTTACTAGTCCATTTTCCATTGTCCATTCTGATTTAATGTCAAGCCATGGGGTTACCAGCTTACAAAAGTGCTTTACTTTTAGAAAACAAATAATTTCAAAAAATCCTAAAATATATAACGTAATAGACAATATAATCAAATTTTATTGTACCCTAACTTTTATAATATAAAAAACAAAAACAGTCTGCTTTGACTAGTGAGTCAAAGCAGACTCACTAGAGTCAAAGAAAACTAATTATTTGACTCACTCTTCTTTGATTCCTTAAGTTTTCGAATGCGACAATTACTGTTTACGTGACCAATACGTATATAAGTAGTAGCTTTCAACTACTTATTTGGCTGCCTTTTTATACCCCTCTAAGGGGTATATCTTTATATACCCCTCCTACACAGCCAGATAAAACAAGATTAATTAAAAGTATTTTTAATCTGGTCTGCCCCCGGCTATGAACGAGTATTTTTTCCCTTAAACATATTCTATTTATTCAGGGAGAAGTCATTATTTATCTGGCAACCTCGCACACGTATTTAACCAGTTCGTATTGCGAGCACGATTGTACTGACGTATTTTTTATTTAGTATTTTTGCGATGAATATCCTTCTCCACTCACAATTACATTGCGATTCATACGCTGTTATGAATTTAGAAATAATACGATTCTTATGGGAATGGCAAAGTAATGTGGCAGACGACGAACCTTCGTAATTCAGTTCGGTTTATATCAAACCCTGGCGACAGATTTATGATTAATGTTAATATCGCAATGCCCGACCAATCTTTTCTTTTTTTCAATCTCCTTTCTACTAAAACTTTACGCTAAAAATAGCTTTCCAGCAAAGGCGAGCTTCTGCTTAAATTTGGGTATAGAAAGAAATTATTTCACTCGCCCAACTGCCCGTGAATACTTGATTGTTCAAGTATTCACGGGCATTGTTTACTTGTCGAAACAAGGAAAATAACTAGGTAGGTACTCCAAATAATATTATTTCTAGAGCTTGTAGTTCTTATAGTAAATTTTAGTCTACACGGAGGCATAAAGTTAAGTTTTACAAGGTACATATTTTCTACACGTTGTAAATTTTAATGTCCAAAGACCCATACTAAATCTCTTAGACAAACCATTAACGTTAAGGAAATTTCATGGGATAAAATATTCAGGTACTTTATTAGGTACTTGTATTTACATAAACGCGGATAATTTGCTGCGAAAATTAGTTTTTCATAATCATCATCGACTGCACAGCATGCTGACCTGTCAAAGCTTGAAATAAATTTAGTTCTACTCTAGTCTGTTCTGCTCTGCTCTGTTCTGCTCTGTAACTCTGTTATCTTTTCTCGTCTTTTTCTCTTTTCTCGTCCTTTCTCGTCTCCTCTACTTTCCCGTCCCGTCAAATTCTGTTGTTTTTTCTCTATTGCCACTTGTAGAATGTAGACGTGACGGTAAAAATTATCCTATTTGAAACAGTAAAATGATATTAATATTTTCTCCTCTGCTTTTCTTCAGTTCTGTTCATTGTTCAGTCAAATTCTGTTCTATTTCAGACTTCAGTATTGCAACTTATAGACTTAACGGTATTTTTTTTTCTTATTTAAAACAGTAATTTGATTAAATATATTTTACTATAATGCGTTAAAACGTATAATTTTATGAGACATATATAATATACTAGCTGTCCCGGTGAACTTCGTGTCACTTTAAAACCTTCCTTGGACTTCTACGAATATTTTAAGACTAAAATCAGCCCAATTCGTTAAGCGGTTTTCGAGTTTTAGCGTGACTAACACATTTGAAAATCCATTTTTATATATATAGATAGACTAGCTGTCCCGGTGAACTTTGTGTCACTTTAAAACCTTCCCTGGACTTCTACGAATATTCTAAGACTAAAATCAGCCCAAATCGTTCAGCGGTTTTCGAGTTTTAGCGCGACTAACACATTTGAAAATCCATTTTAATATATATAGACTAGCTGTCCCGGCAAACGTTTCTTTGCCATTATATTATAAAGTATATCGCCCGTATTATTTTATTGAAGTGACTTAATCACTTCTGATATCTATGGACTAAATAATTATGTCACCATGGCAACGTCCATCGCTATCATGGTCGTCGTTTTTCTCGAGTTGTAATAATTTACTATTATTTATTCAACAAATGCACTTATCAAAATATAAAGTACCCAGTAGCCGATTCTCAGACCTACTGAATATGCATATAAAATTTGGTAAAAATCAGTAAAGCCGTTTCGCAGGAGTTCGTGGACTAACATTGTGACACGAGAATTTTATATATAAGTCTAGCTGTCCCGGTGAACTTCGTGTCACAGGTCACTTTAAAACCTTCCCTGGACTTATACGAATATTTTAAGACTAAAATCAGTCCAATCCGTTCAGCCGTTTTCGAGTTTTAGCGCGACTAACGCATTTGAAAATCCATTTTTATATATAAAAGAAGTCAACTGTCCCGGTGAACTTCGTGTCACAGGTCACTTTAAAACCTTCCCTGGACTTCTACGAATATTTTAAGACCAAAATCAGCCCAATCCGTTCAGTTGTTTTCGAGTTTTAGCGCGACTAACAGATTTGAAAATCCATTTTTATATATAAGACTAGCTGTCCCGGTGAACTTCGTGTCACTTTAAAACCTTCCCTGGATTTTTACGAATATTTGAAGACTAAAATCAGCCCAATCCGATCAGCCGTTTTCGAGTTTTAGCGCGACTAACACATTTGGAAATCCATTTTTATATATAAGACTTGCTGTCCCGGTGAACTTCGTGTCACAGGTCACTTTAAAACCTTCCCTGGACTTCTACGAATATTTTAAGACTAAAATCAGCCCAATCCGTTCAGCTGTTTTCGAGTTTTAGCGCGACTAACACATTTGAAAATCCATTTTTATATATAAGATAAATACAGGAGTGCTTTTTTAACTTTTGCTATCTATTTTATCTATTTTTCAAGCATAACATAATCAATAGCAAATTGAAAACACCGATGATGGATGTTCTCCCGTAGCCTCAATTTGTTGAAATAATAAGCTCAACGTAACTGTTTGATCAGTTAATGGCGTATTATATCTTGAGCAGCATAACAAACGAGCAAAACATTTTTGCACACGCTTTTTTCATTATTAGAGTTAATTAAAAGTACATAATATACTATACATATTAGAAAAATGAAGTTTAAAAAACTAAAACCCAACGAAAAAATACGAAACAAGAAAATAGTTTATAGGGGTATAGAAATGTTTAAAGGATAGCCTTGGTCGTATGTATGCCCATTCATTATCTATAATGAATCCTATATATCTGTTTTACTATAATAGTAGGTGGCATACGACCACGGCAGGCTATCCTTTAAACATTTCCATCTTAATATATATATTTCTTGTGTGCGTGTGTATGTGACTGAACTCCTCCTAAACGACTGGACCAATTTTGATGAAATTTTTTGTGTGTGTTCAAGGGGATCTGGGAATGGTTTAGATTCACAATTTTGTCCGCTGGACAATGTTTTTTTAATTAATTTTTAATTTATTAGTAGTTGTTGATTTTGGAATGTTTTACATTGGATCCGACAGTCGGCTGCCATCGCAGTGTCAAATTTTAAATAATATTCGAATTCGGATTTTAATTTTAGTCTGTCCGACAGTTAGCGCTTCGACCAAATTTTAAAAAAATACTTTATATACTTAATATGGCAAAGAAACGTTTGCCGGGACAGCTAGTATCCCTATAAACTATTTTTTGTTTCGTACTTTTTAGAGCGCGTTTTAGTAGTCGGGTTTTAGTTTTTTAAACTTTATTTTTATTTCAATTGAAATTTATCGAGCGAATCTTAGCCCCAAAATAATTATTTTGGGGCTAAGATTCGCTCGATAAATTTCTTAACCTTCCCAAGTCATCAAAATTAATGATCGACGACCATATTGTTACGTGCTAGGGTTCGATGATTCGGAGAGAAAGACCTGGTGACTCTCTTGAAGACTTTATTCACAAACACTAGCTCACACTAATCACTGCGTCCAAACACTAAGCACTAGATCCAAATCACTGAGCACTATCACTGTCCTAGGTCGTAGCCGAGTCACTATCACAATCACAATCACTCACTATTGATCACTTGTTTTCGCTCCGAAGTTGCCTCGAAGAACGCTCAGATAAAACTGAATTGCCGGCTCGACTGTCTGCGACTATTTATACGGGCCGGATCGAATCTCAGAAAATTCCGGAACATCCCAGAATAAACCCGATATGCGTAAACAAGTATCAGATATTTCTAGAAAGTACTCGTAGGTACATACACCTAGCGTCATCTAGTAGCGAGTAGGGGATTTACGTTGCCTGTGTTCCCTTGGTAGGTTCGCTGGCCTGACGCTAGATGGCACCACGTGTCCGTATCCGTAACACTACTCCCCTCTTAGAGATGCTCGTCCCGAGCATCATTGTTACTGCCGCGCCACGCTGTCCTGGTCTGCGGCCCCTTCACGTCAGCGCAAGAAGTACATTCGTGGCACCAATTCTGCACATCATCTCGCCAATGCAACCAGAAGAATCGTTCTCGCACTTTCCTCAGCATCCTCTTGACACCTAGATGACTCTCTGATACAGCCTGATGTATCTCGCGGAGAACATCTAGTACTCTCGCCCTTGGGACAATTATCTGGAAATAGAACTCTCTACCGTTAGCCCATTTCCTGTAGAGTATTCCGTTTTGAAGTATCAGACTGTCCCATTGCTCCCAGTACGCCTTAGTGACAGCGCCAGTGGGTGCAACCTCACTCCAGTTTGGTTTTACGTCACCGCGTTTCTTCCATGTGATGATGTGCCGAAGGTCGTCATCTCTTTCCTGAGCCTTCCTCATAGCATCATTTTCCAAGAGACCCAAAGTATTTGTCTTTGTTCTTCCGCTCCGTGCCTGGGTAGTAACAGTTATTGGGGCTCTCTCCACATTGTCCAATACTCGCCACCTAGTCCTGGATTCTATTCGTTTCCCCTTATCCCGGGCAGGGAACGAAACTGCTTGCTTCCTCAGCTCCTCTATCTGTTCCTCGATCCTTTCCATCCTTGCCATCTGGGTCTTCTTCTGCGGGCAGTTGAGCTGAAGATGGCCCCTCTCACCGCACTTATAGCATATAGCTTCAAATCTTTTCTTCGTAGGAGCCCTAACCTCCCTGACTTCCGCAGCGACCTCGCGGATATTATGGGTCTGCCGTATGTCACGCCGAACAGCCTCGACCTCCAGTGCATGCGCTAACGCTTCCTTCAGCGAGGTATGATGACCAAGCCTTACTGCAGCTCTGACCTCCAGGTCTTTGATTCCGTCGACAAATCCTTGAACAATATTTGTGTCGACCATCTTGGTGTCAGCTCCTGGGTATGCCTTCCTGACGTGTTTTTCAATTTCCAACGCCCATTGTTGAAGCCCTTCTTCTGAGCGTTGGACTCTATCACGCAGTTGGGCACGGAACACGTGCTCCAGGTGTCGCTCCCCGTATCTGGATTCCAGTGCCTCCATCAGGTCTTGGAACCCATTTCCCGTATGTGGCAGTGCCTCCAGGACCGACAAAGCTTGCCCTCTGAGTGCCACAATGAGAGCGGTCAGGCATTGCTCTTCCGTCCATCCGTTTACGGTAGCAACAGTCTGAAATTGCCGACGATAAGCGTTCCAAGAAGTAGTGCCATCGTACGGCGGCACCTTTACTCTTGGCCCTTGCATCACTCCAGTGGCTCCACTAGACACTGTAACTCCCGTAGTTTCAAGGCGCACTACTCTCTTCTGCAGTTCAGTGAATCCGGTTTTCAAATTTTCCACAACCGATTCTAACCCGGTAACTCGTTCTTTCATTACATCGACATCTTTCCGAAGCTTAGTCACCGTGTCACTGACATCCTTTATGGCCAGAAGCGCTTTCTCTTGGAGGTCCTTTTGTTGCTCTTGTGACTCTTGTAATTTCTGCAAAGCGCCGAGCTTGCGGTCTTGTGACTCTTGTGATTCCTGCAAAGCGCTGAGCTTGCGGTCTTGTGCCTCATGCAAAGCCTGAATTAATTCAATTATGCTTTCCAATTGAAGAGCCATTTGAGGGGCCGTAGAAACTACGGGCGTGGCAGGATGGATGGAGCTAGTTGACGGGGCCTGAGCAGGTGGGGCCCAGTGGGCGGGGCCAGTGGGCGTGGCCTGAGTGGGCGTGGCCTGAGTGGGCGTGGCCTGGTGGGCGGAGCCAGTGGGCGGGGCCTGAGGGGCGTGGTCAGTGGGCGGGTCCCGGTGGGCGGAGCCAGTGGGCGTGGCTTCACCCGAAGTG
This sequence comes from Polyommatus icarus, assembly GCA_937595015.1. Lineage (NCBI taxonomy): Eukaryota > Metazoa > Arthropoda > Insecta > Lepidoptera > Lycaenidae > Polyommatus > Polyommatus icarus. Next base: position 9,216,080 of record OW569340.1, read on the forward strand.
GGTGGAGCCTGAGGGGCGTGGTCAGTAGGCGGAGCCTGGTGGGCGGGGCCAGCGGGTGGGGCCTGCCCCGCAGTGGACGGAGCTTGGTCCCTAGTGGGTGTGGCCTCCGCAGCTCCACCTCCAACTCCTCTCTCAGAGTCGATGGCAGCAGCTCGCTGCGCCCTTGTCCTGACACTCCCCTTGAAGTCCTCTCTTGGAGTCAATGGCATCTCCAAATCTCACTTCCGACACTAGTTGTTACGTGCTAGGGTTCGATGATTCGGAGAGAAAGACCTGGTGACTCTCTTGAAGACTTTATTCACAAACACTAGCTCACACTAATCACTGCGTCCAAACACTAAGCACTAGATCCTAATCACTGAGCACTATCACTGTCCTAGGTCGTAGCCGAGTCACTATCACAATCACAATCACTCACTATTGATCACTTGTTTTCGCTCCGAAGTTGCCTCGAAGAACGCTCAGATAAAACTGAATTGCCGGCTCGACTGTCTGCGACTATTTATACGGGCCGGATCGAATCTCAGAAAATTCCGGAACATCCCAGAATAAACCCGATATGCGTAAACAAGTATCAGATATTTCTAGAAAGTACTCGTAGGTACATACACCTAGCGTCATCTAGTAGCGAGTAGGGGATTTACGTTGCCTGTGTTCCCTTGGTAGGTTCGCTGGCCTGACGCTAGATGGCACCACGTGTCCGTATCCGTAACAATATTAAGAATAATTTACAATTTATTTGTTTCTAGTGAGCAAATGAATATGTAGTTATTAATTGTTTCACTAGCTGTTGCCCGCGACTCCATCCGCGTTAGCATAGCATAGTAACGGAGATGGTTAATTTTCTCCTTTTTATGGTTCCTTACTCAAAGGGTAAAAACGGGACCCGATCACAAAGATAAAATATCAGCCTGTCTGTTTGTCCATATCCAGGCTGTATCTCAAGAACCACGCTCAACACTAACGACGGTGAAGGTACTACATGGTAATTAATGGATACTCAAAAAGTATAAAATATTTAGTTTAGGGTATAATAATTTCCCTTCAATTTATAACATTGTTCCTGAAACAGGAGAATTAAAACTCAACACTAACGACGCGATTACATCTTCAGGAGGGGGGGGGAGCCCCCCTAAGATCCAGCCGAGGGTTAAGATACTACATGATAATTAAATTATACTAAAAAAGTATAAGTTTAGGGTACAATAATTTCACTTTCAATTTATAACTATGTAATTTGTTGCTAAAACAGGAGAATGAAAAGTCAACACTATCGACGCTACTACAAATATCAAGTAATTGCAAGCAAAGCCGTACACCATTATATTATTATATAGTAATGTAGTGCCCAACAGCACCTTTAACTGATTTTAGAGTTACTTTGAATTAGTGCTGCTATAGATAATTAATTGTTGTTTCATATTGTATTGAAGTGATATTATGAATTCATGCAATAATCAGGTGATTGCAAGCAAACCCGTGGGAAATAGCTAATAAAATTTATATATTTGAAATGTGCTAACAAAGTTCTTTCATTTGATACCCCACACAACATAGTCAGGAAAAACTTTTTTTTTGTTCTATACTTTAAGTGCCCTAGATGGCGCTATAGTCAATTTTACGTAAAGTCATGTAGCCTATAACCAGCGGACAATCGAGACGCTTCTAATAACACCTCATTTGTCTAAATAGGACAAGTAGTTTTAAACTCAAACTCAAATTTTTTTATTCAGAATAAATTTTTGCAAATATTTTCTGAAAGTCTACATGATGCAAAAACATGGATTATTTAAAAATCCACATAAAAATGTCTACATGATGAAAAAAGTTACGAGGGAACAGACAAAAATCCATACCCACATACATACATACATACATACATACATACCTCCTTTTTACTTCGTCGTAGTCGGGTAAAAAGTAGAAGATCTTCATACAAACGCGTTGCAATCTTTCAATTAATGTGTAAAAATTAAAAAAAAACATACTTATAGCCGAATTCCTAAGTGCTTCGATATAAGTACGATATCGACCCTACACATTACTCGTTAAGGTCAGTCCACATTGCAACGTGACAAGGCGACGCGATACAGTTTTAGGTGTTGCGAATTGGCACATAACTGAATTACTTTATGGTTGTGGCGGTACCCACAATTCGCCTAACATTCCTGCATCGCGCTATTGAAGTTTTCTGAGCGCGTCGGTATATATACGACAGCTGAAAATATATATCAAGTGGGCTTCAGCCTGATCAAGGATAACGTGCCTCGCTCGGTCACATGGTTGTATGTAAATTTCCGAAAAAGTAAAGAACTGAACGAAACAAGATTTAGATATGTCAGACATTGAAAACGAAATGAGAATGGCGTGTTGAAAACTAATATTTTTCCAACTTTACAAATAAGGGAATGGAATGAAAAGCATATGTGATCTCACAACAATATATTATATTCTCATGCTCCTTTCCAAAAGATTTACCTACAATAAGTTAGATAATAACTACAACTAAAGTTAAAGATTTAGACTATATAATTGGTTTTTAACTTAAATAATTCTCATTGGAGACAAACAAAGGATTATTCTCTCAGGGTCGCGTTATCAGTTTACGTGTCTTGATCAAATTTACTATACCTATATTTTATTGTTTTAAGAGATTTTGAATATTTAGTTTTAAACAATCCGAGATGATTGTAATAATCTATTTACAACAAGTCCTAGTGTTTATTCTGGTCGTCTTCTGTACGGTGGCGGCTCCGAGAGGAAACAAAGTTAACGGTCGGAGCGTCCACCGTATAGATTCCTAGCTCTTGACCTTGGGACACTGACCTGGATTGATGTGGAGTGTGGATCTGAGGATTGTACCTTATATCCTTCTATACAACATTTGCTTGGACCTCGGTATGAGTTTCATTGCACAAAACTGTGACTTCTAAAATAGTCAAAGAAGCTTCTTCATTTGGAAACTGCTTGATTCCTGTTGCTTGATATGTTCAAAAGTAGAAGAAAAGGAATGTAGTAAGATGTACTCGTACGTAATAATTAACGACCCATTACCTGCTACAACATATTTATTTGAGTTTTAAAAGGGCTCTAAACCATTGTTGACGCGATTTCCTACCTCACCTGTAGACAACGAATGTTATCAACATGTGGTAAGCCCTGGGCTGAGCATCATAAGACACTTACCGCTGTTAATTATTTTTGGCTTATAAGCCATGAGATCTATAAAATAGATCTGATTTGCGAGGATTGAAAATCAGCCAGAAACAGAAAAACTCTAGAAAAAACCCTCCAAAATGATCCTCTGGAGAGATGACCACAGATTAATATATGTAGCAAGCTACAGATAGGACAGCTTTTTTTGCATAGTTCTATCGAAGTAGTTTTGGCGCTGCGATCGCCGTTTTTATCAAAGGTGTCAAAAAGAGAAGCACAGATAAAAAATAAGTAGTGCATAGATAAATAAAAAAAAAGTGGGGCCATGAAATCGATATTTAGGCAATATTCAGAACCGATAGATTTCGATATTTCAAGTCGAGTTACAAAAATTAATAAAACACATTGATAATATATCATTTATTTATCTTTGATTTTCTTAACATTGGAGTCTCAATATTAATGCAATCATAATATATTTTTGTACATAATATTATTTTACTTTTTTTGTAGTTTTTCTACATAATATTATATTAAAGCCAGCAGTATATGCGCATATATTTTGAACCCTAACCTTCAGCAAAGACATTCGAAATATTTAATGTTTTAGAAGACAATGGTGACGGCGAGACTAATATATTTAGTGCGATATTTTCTTTATCAACACCAATATTTTCTTCTGAAAATAAATGACTTATATCATTGAGTCACCATTGTCTTCTTCACAATTTTATAAATTCCGGGTGTGGACTTAATATATTTGACATAATTATTAATTAAGGATTTGAATGCTTAACTAAATGTATTCATGTCATGGTTCCTCCTGACGTTCATGCTATCAAACAGGTCGTCAAATAATTCTAATTCCTCTGCAGTATTTTTCATAGTGTCATGGTTTGATGAGCTATCACGGTTTTTATCTGAAATAAAATAAAAACACTTCAAGTAAAATGTCTTCCTACATGTAAATATTTTGTAAATAGTTACGAATTCAAACGATTCCTATGTTCTTTCCCAGAACTCCAAGTATCTCCATACCAAATATCAGCAAAATCGGTTCAGTGGTTTGACCATGAAGAGGTAACAGACAGACAACATTCACATACATAATATAACAAAATAGAAATAATTTATATTGTAGAACATACAATATAAATTATTTCTAACAAATAACTTCAACATTGTGACGAGAGAATTTTATAATATAATACTAGCTGTCCCGACAACCGTTGCTTTGCCATAACATAAAGTATCTATTTCGCCCATAGTATTTTATTGAAGTGACTAAATAAGTATGTTACCAATTTACCATGGCAGCGTCCATCGCTATCCCGTCGCACACACAATGGTCGCCGTCAGTCTCGAGTTGTAATTTACTATTATTTATTCAACAAATGCACTTATCAATATAATATGTACCCAGTAGCCGATTCTCAGACCTACTGAATATCCCACAGATCTCTGTGGAATAACCATATAAAATTTGGTAAAAATCAGTAAAGCCTTTTCGGAGGAGTACGGAGACTAACATTATGACACAAGGATTTTATATAGTTATTATAAGAAGATAATGCTGACATACGGTTTTGCTCTATAGTTTTACTCCAAATCGAGCAATAACCACCATGTGGATTGCAAAATTGACAGCTGGAAGGCTCGCTTCGAGCCGGGCTCGATAGAATTAAATATGTCAAATATGTCGTTTCCTTCGATTTGGAGTATGTGAGTACTTAGCATAAGAAGATACAGTAGTTTAAAGTATGAAAGTATGGATTTATTACATCCTACCTACGAATAATAAAAACTAAGGAAACTTAACTCCCATACTATTACCGTTTTTAATTTGGTTCCTATCGAATTGTCATGTAACGTCAGTCTTTATACCGCTCAAGGCCACCTAAATATTGCAAATGTATTAAAATATGTACCTAGTCCTAAGCTGTACACTTTTTTGACAAGTATTTTGGAGCATGTTTTTTGACGGAGTTTCTCTTCCTTAGTTTTTATTATTCGTAGCATCCTACCTATGGAAGAATGGATACAAAAGCCACACATTAATTGACAACTTTGATATTATGGCTTTTCAATAGATACTTACATACACAATATGTACTGAATAAAGTATATTTTATAATTAAAGTGAGAAGGAAACTTACCTTCATTAGTAAGTGGCACACCATGAGCTATCTCGATATTGTAGAACATACGATACAAATACCGGATCCTAGAACCAGCTTTATCAAATTGTGTACGGTCAAAATGTTTGGCACAAACACGGTAAGTAGTTCAACAATTACTGGCTCTGGTCATGGTACGCGACACACGTGATTACACGATGAATATTGCACTGAGGACAGAGGCGGATGGCTTCACAAATATCTCAACTGAACACGAAAGGAGGAGAACACAAGATTAACCGGCACTCAACTCGAAATAACCAAACAATTATCAAACAATAATTTCAAATTTCAATGACATTGACAAAAACGACCAACGATTATAGTCTACAAGGAGAAAACGACATTGACGGATTATGCCCACAGATAAAAACACTTCCGTACCGACACTAGCGCTAAACCCACTTAGGGGGAACTAAAGCTGTCACCCCCCTGGAGATGACTCCACGGCAAATGTCAATGTTCTCATGACATTGACGTAATGACAAGTAATGACATTTCTTTTTTTTTCATATTTTGGCAAGGCAATGACAATCAAAGTGTGTCGTGTTCGTTTGCCATATAGAAAAAAAACACGATACAAGTAAAAAAATTTAATGCAAAAAAAATTGCAACGTTACAGTGTCTAAAATCATAATATTTGTTCTGTTGATTTTGCAATATTATTTATTTATTTATTTTTTTTTTATTTATTTATTTTTAACCTTATTTATTTATTTTTACCTAGTACTACGTTATACAATGAAATTCTGAAGTTACATTATTCAATGAAATTCTTGTTTTAGTTCTAATTTTATTATTATTATTTTAGATTAGTTGTTGGGATATTGATTTAGATGTCGTTTTCCCCCTTTTTTTTGTTTTAACTATACTTTTTATTTACTCTGGTTTTAAATCTTAATTATAAAATGCTACAATTATTATTGAAGACAGGTATATTTTTAGGTACATTTCTGATATTTGTGTCTTTACTCTTTTAAACTTAAAAATATACTTTTGTGACTTGCTGTTTTCTATATTATTGTTGTGTCATAAGACTCATAAGTCATAACTCATAAGTTATATAAGCTTTAATTGTATTTATGAATTATTTGTGAACCCGGATTGATGTCCGTGACGTCACCTGTCGGCCCAGCGGAAGATCAGCGCTGATTGCTTGCAGTCAGCATATGCTGAGCTGCGTCGGCTTGTGCTCGGAAACATTTTATGAAGTATTATTATTTATTGTAACTAGCTTTGTATGTTTTCTTGCACAAATAAACGTTTTCTTTCTTTCAATAAAGCCGCCACGGCCACGCGGCACACGTATTTATTATTTTGACTACGCACACGCTATACAAACACGTTACTGCCGATCCACACTCGCGCGCGAAGGCACGCCGCGGACCGCGGCGCGGATCGCGGCGCAAATCGCGGCGCGGATCGCACATTACTACCAAATCCTCTCAAAGTTCGCGACATGTCCGCAGTGTAGTTCGCGCTTTAAGCATTCTTTATTTGAAAAATTTCCCGCGCGTCTACTTTTTTCATAATATGGCACTCGGCTTTTTAAGAATGGCCAGTGTCAAGTAAAATATGGCGGGAAAAAAAAATCGTGAAAAGTTTACAAAAAGTTGTTTTTCCAGATGATCGTCAAGTCAAAAGTCTAGTAAAAGTCTAAAAATAGTATTTTAAAAAGATAAAACCGACTTCAACGTAAATAATTACGTAGCATTAAAATTCCCTATCTCAAAAACTACTGAACCGATTTTGATGAAACTTGCAGCATTCCCTAAGTTGAACAATACCTAGTACAACAAAAAATCGGATCTTATTATATCTATATCTTCTATCTTCTATCGATATCTTAAATCGGACTTGTAGTTCCAGAGATATGCGCGCACAAACATAAAAACATACATACGTACATAAGAATAAGAATACTTTTATTTCCAGCATCACACGAAACATCATAATAATAAACAGTATTGAGTGGTACAGTTATTGTGATCTAGTTACATTAATATCATAATATTATAATGCTGTGTGATGCCAAATACATACATACATACACTTTCGAAATTTGGCACATTTGTTCAGAAGCTGCTATAGATTAACATATAAAAAAACTGGACAGTTCTGGAAATATTACATACATACGCGTCGATTTTCGATTCGTCGATATTGATAACCTCCTTTTTTTGAAGTCGGTTAAAAAGTAGTCAGTAAAGTCAACGAGTCAAGTCAGTTGTTTTAGTAAAGTGGTAGACCCTTTACTAAAACATTCGACGGAGTTTTGGAGGGAACACAAAATGGCACGTTTCTTGAAGTTGTATCACTTGCCCACACTTGTGCACGACATCAAATTTTTAATGTTTTTTTATGAAATAAGGGGGCAAACGAGCAAACGGGTCACCTGATGGAAAGCAACTTCCGTCGCCCATGGACACTCGCAGCTGATTAAGGGGTAATAGGGAAAGGTAGGGAAGGGAATAGGGGAGGGTACGGAAGGGAAAAGGGTAGGGGATTGGGCCTCCGGTAAACTCACTCACTCGGCGAAACACAGCGCAAGCGCTGTTTCACGCCGGTTTTCTGTGAGGACGTGGTATTTTTCCGGTCGAGCCGGCCCATTCATGCCGAAGCATGGCTCTCCCACGTCAACGCCGGTTTTCTGTGAGGACGTACGTAAATCGTAATACGTAATGGTTAATATTCTACCAACATTACACATTAAAAACCGAAATAACACAATTTTAGGAAAATAATACAAAAACACAACGGCACTCTTTCGTATTCCCAGCAAAATTCCGCGCATCTACTCTTTCTTGACAGACTGTATTATTATTCTGTTCACTAAACAATGCTGGCATGTCTTGTATGGCAAAAGCCCTTATTAAAATAAAGATTAAAAAAAAACCCTTTGTCGCGGGACAGAAAACCGACAACATTCGGGGAACGGGCCGCGAAGTGCGAGACATATGCGAATCGGATCCACACTCATGCTTCGCAGAAATTTCGCGGCGCCGCGGCGTCGCGCACGGTCCGCGTGCGAGTGTGGATGCGGCCGGGGAACCAGCCGCGAAGTGCGAAAAATATGCGAACCGGATCCACACTCACGTTTTGCGGAAATTTCGCGGCGTCGCGCGCGGTTCGCACGCGAGTGGGGATGGGCCTTTACCTACGACTATGTACACGCTTCCGTGACCGTGCACAGCATGTGTAGCGTGGCCAGCATTGAGCTACGAGTGCACAATATTCGAGCAAACTGCGTGAGTCAATTCGTGCGTAGCGTGTCCGTGGGTTGCAGTGGACACAGTCACATATATATTTTCTTACAAAACGAAGCTTGACGCACGTGTGTAGTCTCTCCGTGCGCTGCGGTGGATTGACGGCTTAAAGAAAATTTACTGTTTGTGTGATATTTTCTTCTTCAACATTAGGCGATTTAAATTTGGAATAGACAACCAAAACCGGATGGAAAGTTCGTCAACTTGATATAGACACGTGGGAGCATGACCAAGATAAATTCGAGCTTAAACAGTGCATCTTCCTGTGCAATAAATAAATATCAGTTTTGAGTAGCTCATTTAAAAATGCGTCGCATCACCTCGTCCCGTTGTAATGTGAACTGACACGTTATGAAACATCTGCTACGTACATCAGTGACCTCGCGGTCAATATCTATTCTCCGTTCATGGTTTGTGGTTAACGATCGATTAAAATTATTATTAATTATTGTGGCTAGTCGTTTAAGATAACCGTAACTACCTTTACTCTGCTATAGTCTATACTAGTAGGTACACCGACATCGTTCAAATAGGATATATTACTGCAATATTATCACGCTAGAGATAGCACCAGAGCAGACAGTAAACAAAAAGTTTGTTTCCACCACAGAAATAAATCACGTTTGATTGCGTTTAAGTCAATGATATGAACGTATGCAAAACGTTGGATTTAGATCGGATAATTTAGTGTTTATGCTAGTAGCACCCTCTTTTCCTCGCATTCGACCTCAATTTACTATGAATTGACGAATACAACATTTAAAATTTTTAATTTTCTACTTTTAAGCATTTTTATATTTTAAAAGAATACTTATTTCGTTAACATACGCTAAGCTTAGTTTTTATTCTAGCAAAAAGCACAGTCCCTGTGGAACTGTACATACAATCCATACTAATATTATAAATGCGAAAGTGTGTCTGTCTGTCTGTCTGTTACCTCTTCACGTCCAAACCGCTAAAACGATTTTGCTGAAATTTGGTATGGAGATACTTTGAGTCACGGAAAAGGACATAGGATACTTCTGATCCCGAAAAATGTACGGTTCCCGCGCGATAAACG